>CM029119.1:5938108-6505608 GCA_016859345.1 Istiophorus platypterus
GCTGAAAGTTGAGTACAGCCCGGAGCCCTGCCCCGCCCCCGCATGGCTGTAGTAGGAGGCGGTGGTGCTGCCCCCCTGGTGGTCGGAGTAGTCGTACTGCTGCGCCCTGGTGATTGCAGGGTAGGTGGAAGGCGGGGGGCTGTAGTGCTGCAGATTGAAGGGGCTGTAGGCGACGTGCTGCGGGGAGCCCTGCTGCTCGCTGTAGTGGCTCGGACTCAGCTGCTCCGTCTTGATCTGGGTCCTGTGCTGCGCCTGAGCTGCCTCTGAGCCGCCGCTGCTCCCCAGGGTGGTCAGGGTGTGCTGCTGCTGCTGCTGTCCCTGCTGGTTCTGGCTTTTAGCCATCCAGGCTGTGGCGCCTCCCGCCTGCGGGCTGACTGGGGGGCCGCTGCTGATGCTGTAGCTGCCCGTGTAGCTGACTGGCGTGGTGTTTCCAGGGACGCCCGGGTGCCCGTTTGGCGGGAGGTACTGGTCAAACTCGTTGACATCGAAGGTCTCGATGTGGGAGATGACATCGCTGCTGAGCTCACCGATGTCCACATCACGGAAATCGATGTTGAGCTGGCGCCCGCTGGGGCCATCGGGCAGAGAGCGGAGGCCACCTTCCCGCTTTAGATCCATCTTGCCTGAGCTGACATCAGTTTTTGGGGTGGTGGGAGGAGTAGGGGGCCCCTGGGAGCCTGAGATTTAAAAACAATAATAAGACAGATTAGACATTGCTTTATATTTCATTTAGTATTAGGTTTTGTATTTTTAAGCAAACCAGTGGAGCTGAGCCAGGGTTAGGGAATGACTTATCAAACTTTTTATCAAGACTTTTGGATGATCCTCAAAAAACGGGGGAACATTTGGCATTCACACAAGAAGGGCAAAATGATTAATTGTTGAGAGGACTGAAAAAGCCTATATTCTCACTGCTCACCTGAGTGCTCACCCGGCGAGTGCACCTCTCCCATGCTGGAGGCTGGGGAGTCCGCCTGCTGGAGAGCTTTGAAGATGGCATTCGGGGAAATGTGCGTCTGCTCGGTACCGTCCTCCGGCTCGCTCTGCCCGTTCTTCACCGACTTCCTACGCCGGGGCTGGTATTTGTAGTCTGGGTGATCCTTCTTGTGCTGCACCCGGAGCCGCTCAGCCTCCTCCACAAACGGCCGCTTCTCCCCTTCGTTGAGAAGTCTGTGCGTAAAGAGTACCGTTAATGTACTTTGCACAGATTCTTTTGCGGTATTCTACTTTTAAATAAGCCATTCCAAAAAAAAAAGAAGAGAGATAAAGTGTTTAAGTAATCAAAGTCAAAGAACTCTGGTTTAAACAAGAATATGAAATACAAATTTAGGGGGGAGATGCCGGTTAATTCATTGATTAAATCAAAGACAGTGCGTTCTCAATCGGTGCGTAAAAGCTGAAAAGCAGAGCTTTCACACTTACCTCCAGAGTTTCCCCAGAGTTTTACTGAGCTCCGCGTTATGCAGGTGTGGGTACTGATCCGCCAGCTTCCTGCGCGCAGCCTGAGCCCAAACCATGAAGGCGTTCATCGGTCTCTTAACGTGCGGCTTGTTCTTAGTAGATCCGTTAACGCGCACCGGCATAGGCACCAGGGTCCAGTCGTAGCCCTTGAGCACCTGGGACACAGCCTCGCGGATGCAAGCGGGAAACTTATCGTCCTCGTCCTTCTTGAAGTCGCCCAGGGTTCCGTCCGCTCGCAGCAGCCCGTTCTCCGACGGGCGGGTGTTCTCGGTGTCGGAGCCCGAGCCGGATGGGCACGGGGAGCCCGCGGAGTCCTCGGACATACTCGGGCTCGGGGCGTCAGAGAGACACTTGTCTTGTTCCTCCGTCATCTTCAGGTAAGGGTCGAGGAGATTCATACGAAAAACGGTTTGGTGCCAACTTACGCGTGAAATGGGGGAGTTATTAATGAGTTCTCGCGAGAGGAAAAAGCCTCTAAAAGGCACTTTACCTTGCCAGGGTGAGTTTGAGTCAAGTCTTTCTAAGAGAAATGCACCAAAAACGGTAGCTGAGTCTCTCTCTTTCTGCTCCTGTGCGCAAAACCGATTTGGAGAGCGAGTGTCTTTACGCACGAGCTTCTGACGGACTCCTGGATGAGTGCGTTTTCTGCAAATGGATCCGCACTTGGAAACGGCAAAAACAAGCCAGCTGGTAGGAGGTTGCTTTCAACTCTGCAGGATTAAACGGTAAAATGCTCCTTTCTAGTCTCCAAGTACAATCCCCAGAACGCGTAAGTGCTTTGAACTGCAAACGTTTTGCATGCGGGCTTTTAATAGCGTTACCATGCCGCACAGGAAAGCCCGAACCTGATTGGCTGGCAGCATGTGACGCCAAAGTAAAGGAATTTGATCCCACCCACCCCACCCCCCCACCCACCCCCCCAACAGCACAGAAAACATCACACACGGACACGCACAGACACTTTCTCTAGGGCGCGCGCGCACGCACCACCCTCCAGCCAGTACATACAGTATACGCTTTAATCCTGATGGATTTTCCAACAGATACCATCAAGGCTGTAAAGGGAAGGCGGGATTTTCAGCATTTAATCAGACGTATGCAATTTTTGTATATTCTAATAACCGAAAGTGTTTTTTTTTTATTTTGAAGGAAAACACTGAAAGAGAGAGAAATTCATTACAAACGAATGTGTCAAGTAAATAATCGCACCGAAAGAAAAAAAAATGAGTAAAACAATGCAATATACTCCATATAGAATCCTAAACAGCTACAGACAATTTCTTTTTTTTACTTTAAAACATTTTGTGACTCAACACTGGTCCCATATTTACAGATGCATAATGTGGTCAACAGGGGGAGACAGCAGTCTGGAAACCCAGCAAACTTCCCTCCCTCTCCTCTCGCTCAGAGCAGCAGCAGCAGCAGCAGCAGCAGCAGCAGGAGGAGGAGGAGGAGGAGGAGGAGGAGGAGGGATGGGGAGCTCCATCAGACTGCAGCGGTGCAACAGTTGCTGTCAGACATCAGCTTCTGATTTGTATCGCTCATCTCATTTCCAACAACAGAGCTATAATCCTGTGAATGGCGGATTCTGTTCAATTTGCTGACTGCTCAACTTCTGGCTTCACATTCTTTTTTTTTTTTTTTTTTTACCAAATGTTCCTCATAAAATGTTCTCATTTGTCAGCCTTGTGTTAGACTGTTTTATAACTTTATACCCATTTTGGAATTATACAGATATTTGAAACTTTACTTCCAATATGTCTGCACTATTGGCACACCCAGTCTGTTGAAATGCTTTTAATTTATCAACAATGGTATTATTTTATCATCCATTTAAAGGGAACATGAGTTTTAATTTTTTACTTTTCTACGCATCACTTTGGAGAGGAACACTTTCACTGTCACTAGTGAAAGAACAGTATAAAAATATTCCAACAAGAACAAGTCTTACTCTTTAAATCTTAATCTCAATGAACAGTATTTTTGGAAAAAAGTACTTAAAGTATGAAGAACAAAAAAGTAAAATACTCGTCGTCCATCAGTTATAATACCACATATTTATATATTCTCATTACTGATTCATACATTTGTAGGAAACGTTATTATGTTGTAGCTGGTCGAGGCTGTGCTACTTTAACTACTTTACTTTGAATCCGTTTGTTTTTTTTTATAAATTTATCATAAGGTTTTTTAAATCTTAACCTGGACTGTAATTAATGGGTTTAACTGCTAATGTAATGGAGTAGAAAAAGAAAGTTGCCGAAAATAGAAAATAACTCATGTAAAGTATCTAAGAATTGTCCTGATATAAAATAATAGTGTAAACAGTACTTGACTGAATGTACTTAGTTACTTTCCACTGCTGAAAACTGAACCAAAATATATCATCTATGAGTAAATATAATTCCTCCCTGAAAACACACACACACACACACACTTCTATCTTTGTCGGGACACACATTGACATAATACATTCCCTAGCCCCTTACACCCACCCTAACCCAAACTAATTCCAACCTGAAACCTAAAATCAAGTCTTAACCCTCAGGTTAAGTTGAAGATGTGAGGACCCGCCAAAATGTCCTCACTCCCAAGTTCTAAAACTCAAACTGGTCCTCACAAAAATAGAAGTGCAAATGTGCGCGCGCACACACACACACACACACACACACACACACACACACACTCCTTTGTCTGTTTTCTTCAGCCAAACACAGTGCGACTCTCCAGTCAGGGTAACATGAAGTGGTCACTGATGGTAACCTGCCTGCACACGCCCCCTTTGATTGTTTATTATGCTTTGTGGAGATGTGGAAATGTAAATCTCAGTTCAGGCTAATGTGGACAACATGTGCTACCTGAAGTCGCTTTTAATAGCTCACAGATGTCAGGTAGAGCTATTTTCACCGCTGCTTGCTCAGTCCCAATGTAGCTGCATATACAGACACCAAAAGCCGCAGATAAAAATCTTTTTTGCTTTTTCTTTCTCCCTTTTTCTCTGTGTGTTTTAAGAGAATGTGACTTTCTCTGGGTGCTGTAATGTTGCTATGTTTCTTGTTTGCATTTAGCCTGACTGTTCAAACTCCGAATCACTCGGTAATTCTTTTCCTCTCTGACCAATTAGGCCAGTGGCTCCAAAACAGTGAAGCCTAACATCGCTGACGACTCCGTTCCCCTGCAAGTTTATTTACACGAGCTATGCTTATTTAAGATACTCACTTTGAACACAAATAGAAGGGAGCAGTTTTTCTCTGCGTTAATAGCTTGTGGGACGTCTCTGCGGTCACATGCGTGCTGCGTGCCGTTACACGAGGCCACCGAAACGCAATTGTGTTTGTTTGTACATCAACACAGGCGTGAACACATTGAGTCACAGAGCAGCTACACAGGAGTGGAAAACACAGTGTTGCTACTGACAGAGTAAATATTGCTTACGGACACCTGCAAAGAGGAGAAGCTGGAAGGAGAAGGAGGGAGAAGATGGAGAGATGGAGGGACAAGGAGGTGAAATAGAAGTGGAAGGAGAGAGAGGGAGAAGGAGAAGCAGAGGAAAACTGGTAATAATAGGAAAAACAAGTCAGTTAGTGAGAAGGACAACTACATATTTGTAGAAAACAAAAGACTGAGCGAACCGTTTCCTTTTTACATCAGCAGAGAAGAGCAGCTGCTCAGTTGTCACCAGGCAGATCCGCATACCTCAAACACACCTGTACATAAATACAGAAACGTGGCGGTAGATACGACCTCCACGCTCAAATGACATCTTGTAAAAAAATGTAAAAACACTGAAAAAAAAAAAAAAAAATAGCAGCAACATATGGTTGAACACACTCGAATACACTCCTCCTCCTCCGCATGTCACACAGGCAACTAAGAGTGTAAGAAATTATTCCTATGACAACTGTTAGATGATAAATTCATTTTAGCTCAACTCTCTAAAGTGAATATTTAATTTCAGATCTGGAACTTTCACAAACTGTGTTTTTAGAATCGGCTGCTTTCAACCAATTTCAGACTAACAACTTTTAATTTTGTATAAAAGCGCAGTTTGTTAGAGATTTGTGTGTGGTTTCAAAGCGACCGCGGGACGACAGTGTAGTCCATTCTGTTGTCTTTTTTAGGTGGCCGGAATATGGTGAGTGCAGCAGGCAGGCAGGCAGGGCGAGGTCTTGGGAAACTTCTCATCTTGACTTGGAGCTACAGCGTAAAAAATCTGAGCAAACAGTGGGAGTCAACTGCTAAACTCTTGTCTGCTTTTCTTTTGGAAGTCCCATCAGCACTGCTTTACATTTCTTAGCTCCAGATCCAGATTTCAAATATCTGTTTTATTTGAAAGTTGCAACTTTCGCATTTTGAACATCAGTATATTCATAATAATTTACTTTTTCGTATTTACTGGTCTAATGAGCAAAACCAATGGGGCGATGGCATCTGCATGAGGACAATACATTTCACATGAATCCTGTTATTTTCTGCCAGACAGAGGATATATGGTGTTGGGAGAAAGGGGAAGAACAGGAGAACATCATGGTGTGTTTGGAGCGTTTGCGTATTATTTCAACTTTTCACACCACTGCTGCACCATTATTTCAAAGTGACCAGCACCGGCACTTTTCCTGCCACTTATCCATTTGTTCCATGTGTTCATTACTACCTAACTGAATTCAGCTCCTCACTGTTGTATTATTGCTAACTCTAGATTTGCCTTGGAAGATCAAATGAAGTTTTTGTCATAGCACAGTTCCAGACCTTTTAACCTAGATGTCAATCCTACCATAAAAACGATCCCACAGGTTGTTTGTGCAAGCAGCTTATTGAGCCCCACAGTTCCATTTTATTGTTAAGCGACATTTAGCGGTTGTGTGATACATCATCAGTCTTTTCGACGAATGGCCAAAAAACCTATTTTTATGATCAAGCGACAGGGCCCTCTAGTGGCCGTAGCACTTAGGACAAGAGCAAAGGAGAAAGTCGGGTTACGTTTTATACAGCGCCAAAGGAGGGGTGGATAAATCATTGGACTTTAATATCGGAGACCACTGTTTCTCCTTTCCAATCAACAATTAGCGTTGTTTTCTAACCATGACGACTGTGTAACCTTATCTGTCAATGACAGCGAAGGTCACTTGACCTTAATAAAAAAATGTATTTCTACCCAAACTTGATCGCCCATGATTTCCCCTAACCCAACCAAGTCTTTTGTCTCCCTAAGCCTAACCAAACATTTACCAGAAAGGGGTTGGTTATCTGCGCATATTTCTTGTCTCCATAGAGGTTGAAGTGCTGGAAAGAGGCCGATTGTTGTGCTCACTCAAACAACTGAGCCGCCCGGGGCTCAATAGGTGGTAGCGAGAATAGGGATGTAAACTTTCTGTGCGAGACCAGAAGAGTAAATAGCGACAACAATGAGAATTTGTGGCAAACAAACCAACAAACATAAAACCCAACGGCATGATCATCGCCCCTTGTTAAAATTGTGACCGTTTAATCTGTGTAGCAATTGTGAAGTGACAGCAGTGAGAACAGGAGAGGATCGGAGATATTCAAATACCAAAGCAGTGGAGAGAATCTGAGGGAAGCATCTCCTGTCTTGGTGCCTGCAGCCTTCAGATAGGTGTGATATTGCCATTCTTAGAAGATTCAGAGTGATTAATAGTCGCCTTGAGCCTGTGTGAGTCTGTTCCACTCTGATCTGAGTGTCTGGGCACCGGGTGTCTGTTGACTGAACGTCATTCTGCTCCTCATGCTGTTTAAACAACACTTAGGAAAGACCCAGGAAAATCCAGAGGAGGATCGCTCTATCTGCCATCCATCACTGCCCCAAACCCTGCTGCCTCTCTCAATACCCACTCTCCAGTTCCTTTTTTTTACACCATGATTCAGTATTTCGATTTTCCTCCTTTTTTAGTCTCAAAAGCCAAAAGCTCAGGCTGAAAATCATCTTAGATACTCTTGTCGAAAAGTTGGAGAGTCAACACCCTCTCTCAGACTAAATCCGGTAGAAAGCAGATCTGCGTGTTTCATGCCTCTGGACACATTTCCCAGCAATCTGAGTTGTTGCTGATTAAAATATGTGCATTAGCCGAATCATACCTCGCTGTGCGAGAGGTTGGAAAAGCGAGAGGAAACCCAATCCACCCGGGCAGAGTCGAAAAACCCGCAGAGGAGTACCATTTCCCTCCGAAGATATGGCTTGTGCAAACAGCCCTCGCTTTAACAATAACAATGGTCTCACCCAGCCAGGCCAAGCTAACTAATGACAGATCCACACCTTAATGCTGAGCAGTTGTTTGGGTTTAGATGAGGGAGGCTGTGTGTGTGTTGGTGCATGTGTGTGAGGGTTTTTTGTTTTTTTTTTTTTTTTTTTGAGGGGCGGCAGTTGTCAGCGGGTGGCTCGTGCCACTGGAAAACTCCTTCCTCCCCTCCTTCCTTCCCTGGACAGAGGGCAGCACCCATGATTCGGGCGAAAAGCTCTGATGAAGCGAAACGCTACTCTGAGCAGCGTGGGGCGTCCAACTATAACGCAGCACATTTTTACAGCTTATTGAATTGTGCAGGAGGCAGGATGTAGTGGTGAGGGAGGGGGCAGACATCTATAATTATTTCTCAGCGCATTCTTGGATTTCCCACTATTGTAGCAGTAACAGCTTGTGTCTTGGCCAGCAGCCCATTTTTCTTTCTGGGTCCCACTCTGTTGTGGTTGGTGGTAATTGGTCCCTCACAGTCTGTAATGATCTTGTGTTTTTTGAGGGTTATTTGGTGTCAGGTGGAGACGGGTCTAATCTTAGCCGCGTGTACATCGCAACTATACTAGCAATCGCTACCTCATCAAGTTTAAATTTGGCTGAAATACATATAATAATAACAATAATCAAAATCATTTTTTTGGGTTAAAAGGTGTATGAAAAAAAGAAACTCCTTAATATGCAGTTTTCTGACGTGTCAGGTGAAGGATAATTCCATGTATAGAAATCTGAGCCAAATTCCACTGTAAAAATCTGAATCTTATTCACAGAAGAGACCTGAATAAGAGCAGCAGCAGGAGAAGTTAGACACGGAGCTATGGTGCAAATCTTAACTCAAGCACCACTTGCTATCTTTTCGTGGAGCTATCAAACCACATCTCATCTCAGTGTCAGATCCAGGGAGGATGGATCTAACAGTTTGGCGTTTTTTCACCAACTAATAGTTGATAACTTGCTTTTGCTGTTATCAACTAAGCCGACCTCAAGTTAGGATTTTTTGTGAAAGTGGAATTTGTTTGCAACAGCAGGGTTGCACACTTGGGTTGGCTGAAAGATTATGTTTCAGGGTGCTTGTATTGCGCATGCTGGCTCCATGTGCAGCTTACTGGGGAACCTGCTATTTCTTCCATAAAACGTCAAACTTTCTTCTGTGTGGAGGGCCTTGCTCTTGGCACAAGATCACATGTGACCAACTATAATAATTTCTTCTATTTTCATGGGTCTCCGTTTTAGCGCAAACCAGGTGCAGCACAGTGTAATCTGAGGGAGAGGCAGAGTACAATATTAATAGCTGAAATGCAGAATCACTCGGTGGAGTCTGGTAATTGTTGTTAATCACAAATCGCAGAAAGCTCAGCACATCCCAGTTAAGCCACTGATATACTCGCTTTTGACTATAGTTTAGCATAATGGCTACCTCACATGTCCTGCATAACTGGAGACAGTTGTGCATGTCCTCAGAAATTAAATTTACGGGGCCGTGAGGTGCCCCTCAGCCCATGACTGCTGGGGTCAGTATCGGACGTCACCACTACAAAGCTGGAAGCTTTGAAGAGAAACTCATTGCTTGTCCATCTGACATAGAATCTACAAAGTCACTGCTGCCATTTACTCAGCTCTGATCTCATCATCAACACCATTGTAATTTCTGCATGTGTCGCTATGGTTTCTGCCCCATAGTGGATATACTTTTTAATCCTCCATATAAAAAGAATAAAAGCAAGCATGTGAACATGCTGGTGCCAAAGGCTTTTTGCATGCATATACATGTAAGTGGTAAAAAACAAAATAATCAAGTATATCAGTGATCTTAGAAAAAGGAGACAAATGTAATGGTTTGGGAAAAGTAAGGTGTATGAAAATAAGAGTTCACTTCCATGAAGAAATGTGAAGTCCTAAAACACACATCTACATCACAATAAATATTGAGGTAATAAGGCAATGTGTATAATGAATCATTATTTGAACAGGATAAAAAGCTTCTTCCTCACATTTGAATGCGGGCAATGTCATTTCTTTCATTCTTCCAGTTTTGCGGTGCTGCAGAAAACCTTCATTTTCCCTTCACAGTTTCCCTGCTCAGACACACAGACATCTAAATAATGAAATGGTGATGATATCTCAGTGCTTTGGCTGGCTCGCTTCGGCTGCGTCCCTCCACTCAAACCTCCATCCTGCTTTAACCACAGCCATCCGGATTAAAAAAAAAAAAAAAACACTTTTAATAGAAGGAAGACTCCAGTCCTCGTTTTAGGGGCATAAATAGTTAAAGCCAAAGTTGCTCAACAGAAAAGCTAATTGACAAAGAGCGTTCGGTACAGAATTGTACAATCCCTGCACAGACATGTACAGTGTAGCCTATTAGTGCTGCAGGAGCGCCTTTAGTGTTCATACTATATCAGTTACTTCATTTTTTAAAAAGCATCTGTTCGGATAAGTTAATGCTACCAACCATAGGAACATGCTTTAGTGAGATGGCCTAGATTTGTTCTGTTTTATTTATTGTTTTTATCATTATTATAACATGCATACATGAGCATGAGATGCTTCAGGATTTTCATCTTTTCTGACATTCTAATTTTTTTAATGATGAAAAGCTAAAATGTGAATTACCGCACTGTAACAAAACAGCCTAAACATATTAATTCATTCAGTTGACATAGCCAACAGCTCCTCACATGTTTTTTTTTTTTTTAATTTTTACATAGTGGGCCCTGACCACTCTGACTACAACTTCTTCAGTGCTACAGTTTCTTGAAAAACATATTTAAACCAGGACAGCTGCAATAGAAGTTAAAGTGTGAAGTGGAATCTCCTTTTGCATAATGTACTCAAGTCCATTCTCCCCCATGGACACACCTTATATAACACAGCTCAGGGTTTTTTCTAGGTGTTTTTCAGGTGTATTTTCATAAATAAATCTTCGCTTTTGAACATATGCCAACATACAATATTTCTCCAGCGCTCACTCCGTAGGGAGGACGCAGATGGAACAGAGCGGGGCAGAACCTATAGGATACAGCCCTCTGACTTTCCTGTCTCCAGTGCGAAGCAGCAGAGATGGTGGGAAGTGAGAGAAGCAGGGGAACCGGAGGAGGCTGGCTCTACCTGCTGCAGTTCAGGGAAACCCTTTCAAAACGCAGGGTGCAGGTAACGGCAGTGTGTGCCGAGCCAGCATCCGTTCTCCGCCGTCTCCCCCAGATCTATGTGCTAAAACCACGTGCCCCCTGAATGTAACGTGGGATCATTGTAGACTTTAACAGAAGTGAATGCACTTCTGAGCCACTCATGCAGTGTTCCAGTGCTCTTTTTCATGGTTCTGGAGGGTTTTGTTATTTGCAGAAAATAAGGTGTGTGGTTAAAATGAGTAAGTCTGTTCTGACATACAGGCAACATCCATTATTATCTCGACTGTGAGCTGTTAGTTGTTACACTTTCTTTTTTTATTGGAACTACAATAGTGTCATCACATGGCAGGCTTTTATGAAAGATTCATGGCGATGATAAGACAGAATGATGCCAGCTTTTATCTTTCATTAATTCCATGTGTTGTTCAAGAAAACAACCTCCACAAATGAACACACTTATTATCTTGTTGAGGAAAACTTGAGACTATCATGAATATTTGTTTGTTCACTTATGGCACTTTATCAAAACTCAATGCAGAAATTCCACAGCAGTAATGAGGTAATACATCAACAATGGAACAACAATTCTGCTTTGTTTTTTAGCTTGAAAACAAACACTTGATTTGATACTGAAATGGTATGTGATGCTACTTGGTTGATCGTAGCTCCGTCGTCTATCATTTAACAGTTCCAGGTGTGTACACGTAACTGCGAGTGTCTAATAGTGTTCATCTTTAAGCGTTTTGAAACCAGCCCTCCAGGGAGTTGACTGTGTCTTTGTTAAAAATGCTAAACATCATGTTTCATTTAATTTCACTCTAATTAAAATAGTAATTTTTTTTTTTTTTGGTAGCCATGACTACAGAGGCAGGTGCGGAAAAGTATGAAAGCCTTTCATTTTAGCTAATGTTGTCAATATTTATCTTAAATACAAAAGTTGGGAAATTTTACCAACAATCTTTTTCCTGGCCCTTTTAACATACTTTTCCCATTTAAAGCAATAAACATGTGGCGCGCTGGCGACCGCACACTAAAACAATATGAATGCAACATTACGTCATGTGTGAGTGTGTGTTTGAATACGCTCACAGCAGAATCCGATTCACTTTTTTGTGCATTGTGTGTTAAGAGGTACCGGGTCCAGTAAATAGTGCAGTTAGTTTTGTGAGAGTGCCAACGTGAGACAAGCCAGCTGTGGCACCCTGTTCAGTCCTGATTTGCCACATCTGGACTCATCACCTTAGGAGCTTTCACATTGTCAAAGTCCTCCTCCAGTATCCTGATCATGTAATTCCCAACTAAGCCTCTCTGAGCAGAGTTTATCTCATAAAGCACTGGGTGATTGTCTTCATGAGGCACAAGCCAGGTCCAAATAAGATTCAGATGGCAGCAAACAGATCCATTGTCAGGAATCACTTTTTACCTCTGCCTTACCTTTTATACCAATAATTGACTTGTAAGGTTTGAGTTGACTTTCTCAAATTGTTTATGAGGTCATGACTGGTGGAGGTTTAAAGAGGTATTACGTAGTAAATGACGTGACCACCACCATGTGAAATTTCAAGCCCCTACATCTGTTTTAGTCATTGAAACCAGCAGTGAAGCCTTAGTTCCCCTTAAAACATCAGCCCTGTGATATTTTTGCTATAGAAATGTTGCCAGTTCAATTACTGTTCTCATTTAGCTTAATGAACTGCTCTAGTTCTCCACTACCAGCTAAAAATGTGTGCACTGGAATTAGTTTTGAATAAAATAATTTCAACAAATGGTTTACATTATGAGGCGCATGAACATGCAATAAGTCAGTTTACGTTGCTCTAGGCAGGAAATGAGATAGCTAAAAGGACAGCCTAGTCCGGTCCATTTAGGCTCAGCAGTAACTTTATGCTGGATTTTTTTTCCCGCTGTTTGCCTAGTGCCACTATTCTGCGCTCTCCTGTATCACATATGCCGAAAGGAAATTGCCCAGTCTGATTTCCTGCCATCAAAATATCTAGTATTTAGTATCTAGTGGCCCTGAAAGAGCACAAGTGCGATAGACTGGGGGAAGGAGGGTGTGCAATGAGAGGTCATCCTTTTATCAGCTAGATGGTTTTATCTGAGGCAATTTTGACTTTAAGCCAGAGGCAGATCTCACTTACTTTAATAACAAATCTTGTTTTGTTCCCCAAGCAGGGAGGAATCCTCCATTTATTCTCAAAAGAAGTCAAAATAAGTCTAGCCACTGACTGCTGTAAATGTACTGTATCTAAGGTTATGACCAGAGCTAAAATCAAGACAGCCAATACAATTGTTGCACTGAGGCCAGACAAGGTAGCTTTACTTATGTAGCACTTTTAAACAACAAATCCAAGTGCCTTACCCAAGCAAAGAAAAAAATTAGAATGACATTGAAAAACAATATGCAATGAAAACCAGAAAGAAACAGCTGAATAGAATAAAATGAGATTAATAAATGAGATACAATGACAAAAAATGTTTAAATATTTTTTGTCATTTTATCTAATTTTTAAAGAAATAAATAATGCAAGTAGAATATAATATGGTAGGGTAGAATATATTAGAATATGACATTAGGGATTTTTAATGAACAATGATGGAGTTGGATATAATTAACTTCTCCAAAAAGTCTTTTCCTGGCCTGCACCCGATGCATGTAAAGAGATTCTTCAGCCCCCTGCAATCCTGAACAGAATAAAAAGCAAATACAGAAAACAAGGAGCTCAAGAGATTAACTACAATAGTTGCAGTTGTTTTAACTGACTTATAATAAAATGCAACTAATCACTTTTCAACTGGAACACAAAGGGTTTTTTTTAATGCTTAATATTTATGCTTTTCCTATTTTACATCTGTAGCTTGGATAGCCAGTCTATAGGGTCTATTTTCAGGGGAGGACAGTGCTGCTGATATACACCTTCTTTCCTCCTTGTAGGTGCAGTTTGATCATTCTGAATTATAATCATGGGAGTGATTAAAACGTGGAACGGCCATTTAATGTGGTGTATTTGAATTCGAAGCAGGTGGTATTTAACAATTTTAATATTTTGAGGAAGGTAACAGAGGAAAACTTAGCTTATAATACGCATTTATACAGTTATAGGGTAAAAGAAACGGGGTCATAACAATTGTGTGGCATTTGAAGCCTGTAGCACAATCCTGAAGTAGTCAGAATGGCACAGCATATTGGATATAGTTAGAGGCCTAAAATCAGGAGTCTCTGTTATATCACTTGATTCCTTACCTAAAGAGCCAATATCTCCATAAACGGCTGACCAGGATATTTTTCCTGACACTATCATTATAATGCCAAGAAGGTCTGGATACTGTTAATCCACAGAAAAAGTCACCATGGAAGCTCAGTGTGAAAACTACACCACCACAAAAGAAAAAGTGCTGTCACTTGACAAGAGAAGAGATAATTGAGATATGTCAAGCAAAGGGGGGGAATCTAAAACAGTTTGGACCTTTCTGGATGCTGGTTGGATGGCAGATTTTATTTTTTTTTTTTTACAGTCCGTTGGCCAGCGAGGGATAACTTGGCATTAGGAAATTTGCTAAAAATCATGTAATCTTGCAGTTTTCTCAGACTTAAACAAGGTGGGCATAATAAAAAGGTTTGTTACTCTCAGCTTTCTCTGGACTGACCACAGGTCTTGCTGCTGCTTGAGGGACAGTTTTACATTTCCCTGGTTTGATTCAACATTCCCCATGTGCCAATTAGATTTCCAGCCAGTGACCATACCCATAATTTAGGCAAATAGGGTGAATCCACAGGGTCTTTATTACAGAGGATGGCACAGTCTTTTCTTAAGCTGCCTCAAGTTGTGATTTGGGTGGAAAAGATTGATGTATTTTTACATCAAATTTTTGCCAAGTGCTGCTTTAAGGGCTAGTTTGTAAAACTCAGGAACCATACTAAGCCTAGGTTTGTTCAGTCCTTGGAGCCATGAGCTGAGATGCTCATCGCACCACTGGGGCTCGTAATTAAAAATCTCCAGTTACCTCCTCCTTACCTCTGCTGACCCCAGCCTCATGGCTCAGCTGTACCCAGGGCCAGTGAGCTGCCTCTGGGGAGCCAAAGGAGGAACTTGGCCTTGGACGCTGGACGGAGACTGGACGACGTTGCGAAGTAATGGGGATGTTGACTCAAGGGTGACGAGGGTGGGCGGATGTGACTGCCGAAGAAGAGTGTGCCAGGTAAACACTGTGCAGTCGTGATGCCAGATTAGCCTTGGTCACGATGCCAGTGTGTCGGCTGCCATGCTGTCTTATATGGCTTTCTGTTTCAGGAGAAAATGGTGGAGGTTTCACTGTGACTGAATACGCAGAGAGAAACAAAGACAAAGGAAAAATAAGGATGAGAAGAAGACTGAGTAAAACAGAAACAGGAACTCAGTAAAAGTGATCATGTTTCTGTTTTTGGGCTTGTTATTAAAGAAGCATCTAACACCCAGGAATGCAGGAATGTCCGCTGACGTCTTTCTCATCAAATAGAGGGAGTGAGACAGGGTGGAGAAAGTGTCAGCGTGTTTCAGGAAGGAAGTGATACTGCAGGGCCACGTGAGGATCCAAATATTCTCACTCAGAAAGACAGGATGGAAGACAGAGGCATCACTTTTGAAAGAACGAAAGAGAACAACAGTCAGAGAGCGACGAAGAAGAAGAACCTATTCACATCGAACCGTGATTGAATAATGGCTAGATCCTCCGCAGCAAATGACCCGAGGCTAAAGGTAACACTGGCCCCCTGTCACTGGGTCCTCCTCCTTGAGTACCAGCCCACTGTGGTGAGTGAGCGGCGGAGTTGCACAGGGCCATACATACAGTAAGCGCTCTGTCTATCTCATAGGCTCATTCAGCCGTGTGGTTTGGCAGGTCGAGCGGCGATGTAGGTGGCTGTGAGTGAAGATATGGAGACCCACGTGTGCCGAGCTTAAGTATTCAATTTACCTCTGCCAGTTGGACACATTAGACATTGATTCTGTGTGTGGAGAAGGCGAAAGTGTTGGCTTATTGAGGCTAATCTCTCACCTTTAGCCTGCACTTGGCATTGTGTGGCGCCTTATATTTGTCATGCAACTCAGGTTTAAGAGTCTAATAAGGAAGTCTAGGCCAAAGCTTCTGCAAACAGTGCAGAAAAGTGCCCACTATCAGCTGACTGGGGAGGAACGTCAGACTGCTCCAGTAACGGTGCTACTGCTCACATGCATAACTACACAGATGTATCCCCAAGCGTCGGCAAAACATATATCAGCACAGTTTCATATCAAAGACCTTTATTTTGGCAATCACTGATGTTTGCTTGGAATTAGCGCTTTTTAATAAACTCATTTGGTTCTGTACATAGTGTTAATGCACAGAAAAAACATCAGCTAAAACCTTTTGACGTCTGTCTGGGTAATACAGGCTTACAGGAAGCTTAGACAACTTCCCATAAGACAACACTGAGCCATGCAGGGTTTTGTAGCACAAATGCCCTTTGTGGGACGCACAGAGCAGGCTCTCTTGAAGTCTTGACGGAGAGAAAATTATCCCAGAAAGGGGGTCAAGTTGTAGCCATTGTGGAAGTTGTGATTTCTGCTGTATACCAGCCAACGGTGGAAGACGTAACACTAGCAGTGCCACCGTGTAAAAATATTCTGTTTTGAGTAGGTGTCCTGATTTACAGTACTTCAAGTAGAAATATCCTGAGCAAAATGTACTAAAAAAAAGATTGTGCAACTTTGAAAAAGGATATAACACAATTTTCCTATTATAAATGAAAAGTTAAATATGTAATCAATTAAAAACACCTTTGCTTAGTTCAATACACTCACAGGTTTTGATACTACAGACTTACATGGTCAGGTATGACCAGTGGCTAATGTTAGCAAATTTTATTACTGTTTGACCGACAGTACTTAGTCAGTTTGTGGAGTTTATGACTCTTCTCTGCTTCTGCTACTGTTGAAGTATGCTTTAGCAAGATAAATATGTCAACGGTTTTACTACAAAAATAAAGCAAGAAATAAACAACTTTAGCAGAAGACATGTCAGTCCTGCTTGTGTTCCCATTCCAGTCGCTCTCTTGTGGCCGCAGTGGCTGCAGTTCAAAATTACATAATCTCTGTATAGATTTCAAAAGCAAAAGTATTCATTATGCAGGAAGTTTCCCTGATTTACACCAGTTAATATTATTTTATTAGATTATTGTTACAAATGTATTTACACTTAAGAGGCCTTTAATGTTTTAACTGTCGGCGGCTGATCTTATTTGAGGAACTTTATGTATTGTTGGGTAGATTAATCTGTAATATCCGCCATATTTTATAAAATCATTCTATTTTGTAAGTAAAATAAATATCAATTTCCAAAAATGCTGGTCACTATGGTTTCAGATAAAAATAGTTGAGTAATAAGTTAAAT
The DNA here is from genome assembly GCA_016859345.1 of Istiophorus platypterus. Lineage (NCBI taxonomy): Eukaryota > Metazoa > Chordata > Actinopteri > Istiophoriformes > Istiophoridae > Istiophorus > Istiophorus platypterus. Next base: position 5,955,351 of record CM029119.1, read on the forward strand.
ACTGAAGTGGAAGTATAACGTAGCTTTAAATAGAAATTTTCAAAATGCACTTAAATTATTAGAAGTAAAACGAACTTGATGCAGATTAATGGCTATTTTGTGTGTTTGTTATTATAACAACATTGTTGATGTATTAAAATCTTTGCTGCTTTGTGCTTGAAGTGATTGTAAGAGTATTATACACTGTTGGATAGTTTGAGCTATAACAATGTATTACATACGATAACCTCATAAAATATATATATATATATACTTATATATTTTTTTTATTTTTTATTTTTATTTTTTTTTTGTGTGTAAAATCTTTATCTGCCAAAAACTATCAACTACAGCTGTCGAATAAATTTAGTGGAATAAATAAAAAGTACCATATCATGCAATAAGTTGTTGTAGAAAGTGTATAAAGTGGCATGAAACAAAAATACGTAGTGAGGAAAACCTAAACCTGCAGTACTTTGTACCACTGATGCTCGCTGACCCCCAAGTCCCCAAAACTTCATTTTGAGCGGAATGGAAACAGCCTGCTTTAGAGACCAATGTTTTGTGTCTTAACTTGCTATTTTAAATTTCTTCCTAACGGGTAAGAATTATCTTGACTACTACTGTTGCACAGATAAGGGCTAAAATCAGTGAAGCCTTTACAGTGGCTGCTACTGTACTGATCTGAATTTGCCATGGTCACAGGATTTTCTTAAATAAAGGTATTTTTCTATTTATTTTCAGTGTTTATCCTTTTTCCTTCTGAAAATAAAGTCTGCAACCTATTAACCTGGCGGTTAAGTAGCAGGGTCTGATATTGCCTCAGACCCATGTGTGGCTCGTCCTCCTCTCCTGCCTATGTACACTGAGGCGGTGCCAGAGCCATGCTGCGCTACTCTGCGATGTGCTGTTCTATTCTGTGCTGTCCTGTCCTGTGCTGCGATGCCGGCTCCTCGCTAGGTGCCAAGTGATTTTTATCACTGCGAAAACAGTCTCCTTCCAATCTCAGCCCTCTTAAGAGCATATGAATACACTTTACACTCACACGAAGAAAAACAGGTAACTTGAGACCGGGCTTGGGGCAAGAGCTGAGCCCGCAGGTAAAAGGGCTGCAGTGTGTCAGAGTGTGTGCAGTGTGGCATCTGAGTGAGTGTGTGTTGGACTTGTTCACACTCATGGATCCCTTTTATGAACGGAGGTGTGTCTGCACAGTATACATGCTTCAATTTTAATGCTGCACATACAGTTTGCCCTGCATTTTTGGCAGAGTTGGCGAGTGGCTGAATCTTGTGGCTCCAAAACCAGAACTGACATAAAGTAAAGGTAAAGCCTTATTTTAACCTCTGTTTATCCACAGCGAGTCGACCGAGCAGATTTGACCTTCTCCAGTGGCGCAGTGTCACATTCACACATTGACACGTGGGAGCTGCTCGGTGCAACCAGAGCTTCTGCTGTCGGCCGCACCCCAGCAGTCCCAGGCAAGTTTGGGAAGGACGGGATGGTATTACCTCATTTTCTATCCGGGCCTCTCACTGTCTTCACTGTACCACTTATTGCGGATGTAAACAAGTTTGTTCGGTATTCACCCCCCCCATGCCCAAGCAGCATGACTTTCCCTGATGACTTAAACAGAGTTTTACAAACTAGCCCTTAGCTATACGCTAACACAAAATAACTAGTCTTAATCAGTTTTCATCAGATTTGTAATTCACTGCAGAGTAAAGCTTGACTGATGTTGCAAAGACGTTTGCTTATAACAAACTATGATGTAATTGCAAGCCGATGTGTTTATTAACATAGTTGTCAAAAAGTAGAAATGCTTACAGGGCTTCCATTAGTTGAGGCTGTATAAACAGCTATTTGAAGGACAGTATAGTAAAATACATGCGTAATGATATAGAATATGTCTTCATGGAAAGAAATCATAAATATTGACAAATACTGTTCAAATACTGTTCAAATACTGTTCATTAGCAAACATTTTTAAAAACTGATAAACCATTAATTAAATACTTATTTACTCCTGTGTGTCAGGAATAAAATACAGACTCTAGAATACAGGGGCTGCATTTAACAGCTAATAGTTGTTGTTGTTTTTTGTTTTTTTGTTTTTTGTTTTTTTTTCCCCACAGAAGTCAAAGCAGAAAATCACAGTTCCTGGTGTTTCTAAGTTTAGTAAAAGTAAGTTGAATATACTTGTCTTCAAAACCATGCAACACCAGGACACACCCAAGTACATATGTGGCCGTTCGTTTAGAGAAAAAAAAAAAAGAGAGCTCAATTATTTTAAATCATGTCAGTTGATCCAATAAACCATTATGGTTCATTCTTGCTTTCTCATGTTGTAATCGTAGTCTTTAGACCCACTTTACATTCATCTGGGCCTCCTCCCATTAAATGACCAATGTCAAGTAAAAAGAAAAAATCATGCAGTATAGCTCAGTAGAAGTCTGACTTGTATTTTCCCACTTATAAACCATTCTGTGTCGACTATTCATTTCCACCTGGACCATAAACAGTTACACTGCATTTAACATGGGGTCCAATAAATAAATCATGTTTTATTATTTGATTAATTTCGTTACATGCTGAAAATAATATATATAAAATCTTTCTTTTTTTGTGGTTTGCTAAACTTATACGTAATCGTATGTGGGTATAAATGGCGGTAGAAGACAGAGGAACACAGGAGACAGTAGCCTTGCATTCCACTGTACGTGCATTATTCTGCTCACTTGCTACTGGAAAAGGCCCCAAAATCTCTATGGATGATTTAATCATAGTTTTACATCCAGCAGAGGCATTATCAATCCGTAAGTATTAACAACTTTAGAAGTTTTTCTCACTCTCATATGTTATAGGAGCCAATGTAATCATTTTCAGGGGTGATTTCCATGTTTTTTTTAATCACATATGGGGAAAAGGAGACCTGTTGGAAAGTAGCCGACCCACTAACATGGAAACTTTGTGTCCTAAAGCATCGTTCTGGAGTCATAACCACAATAGTTTCTAAACTGAACAAGGCAAGGCACAGTGTGTCAAAAGCCCTCTCCTCATCAGCCTCTGTTTATTTCATTTCAGATTTTCTTTTCTACACACATATGTACATAAATCCCCAGTCCTACATCTCTATTCCTCCTTCGCTCCATCCTTCCCTTCTTTCACCAGGGGTGTTTATTTTAGATTTTTTGAGGAAAAACCTGCAGTGAAATGAAAATAAAGGTAGCGTCACACTCATAATATTTGGAGTGGAGAGCAATTTATTTTCCTTTTATTAAATGCTGATTAATATGCAGTGTTGGGGAGACTAATACTGCGGGTTTTATTTCCCCAGTATCCTGTGCTGCGCCGACTCTGCCTCAGAGGTAGAACCAGCCACAAATGAGCGAGAGATATAGAGGTCTGGTTTGAATTAAGAGAAAGAAACTCCTTTTCACTGTAGCTCTTTCCCTGTCTCCTCTTCTGTCAGGTTTTTCTTTTTTTTTTTTTCTCTCCTTGAGCTTGTAATTGTCAAGATGAGGTGTATTTTGGGGCTGATGTTAATATGGATGCCGGGAACATCCAGACCCTAATTGCTCTTGTTAAATTTACACCTGGATTCGGATGTGTGTGTGTGGATTTCGTTCAATTAACAGTGAGCATGTATCATTGTGGCAGATGAGGAAGTTAAGCCAGACAGTAACAATGCTGCCTCAGCAGCACTACCAGGATCTCAAACCACATTCTAGGGTATGGAACAGCCGCAATATGTTTTTTTTTTTTTTTGTTTTTTTTTTCCTTGCCTATATCAAGATCTGTAAGAGAGAAAACTGCATTCGGTCCGAATTTGCGCTCACTTCTCCCTGCTTTAAGAGTAAAATCGGCAGAATAGCAAACTTGGACACAAATGACCATTTTTAATTTTTCTTTCCAGGGCACTTCACATGATTAACTATTTCGAGGAGCCAGCTGGCAGCAGATATGGTTATTTATCATCTAAAACTCATGTATCATAAAGAGTAAAACCAGACTCTCAGGTTAGACAAATATATTACTGTGCCAATATATTGGCTTCGTAGTAAAAATATGATATCGGCCTGTCAGTGTCATCCACTTGTAGTATGACGAAGATCAGGCTATCGTTTTACTGCCGCGGGACTGTTACCTCGGATATACCTGCAAGGAAAGCTGCTCGCCCATTTTTATAAGTCTGGTGTTCAATGAAGAGTTTTACTGTCCTATGATCTGACTGTTGTTTCAGATGCTTTTCTGCTCTCATGGGAATGAAACTGAAGTAGGTGGAAAACGTAAAGAGGTTGAAACCTAGAATAAAAGAGCAGCTCAGCTTCACATCACAAATGGTAGTATTACTATCCCATAAAAGCTGATAGAAATAACTACAGGTAATGTGAAAGTGTTTGCTGTTAGCGACAAGTGCACAGATAATTATTACAGACTTTGCAGTTCCCACTTAGCTTTATGGATGGTTTTAACATTTTTTTACCTCATCGTTTTGGTTTTACAGCCAATAACTTTTCTGTTTTGGTTGAGTCAGGCAGTTGACATCAGCTCTATTTCTGGTCACAGCTGGCAGCTTTTTTTTGTGAAAAAAAGCTCTTGATAAACCCGATATAATTTACCTGCCCGGGACTAAATAGCACAATGAAACACCTAGCTTGTAGGGGGCATTTAGGAGCAAATCTTTTAGGAAGAAAGGGAACAGAGATTTAGAAACGGGGATGTTAGGATATATAGAGATTATTCAACATGGTGGAGAGCAAACCAGAGCTAAAAGTTGTGTGAATATTGGACTCCCATTCATCCAGTCACAAGAAAAAGAATGACAATCTTGTTTCATAACTACCAGAAGTGGAAATAGGTAACTGTTAAAAAGCAGATAAAAATGTCAGTGTTGTTTATAGGATTTTTCTGCTGCCCCCCCCCAAAAAAAAATAGTATCAGTCATAGATTATAATCATACTTTCATGCTGATACCACAAATGAAATTGCATAATCCTCCAAAATCTTCTAACCACTACAGGACTTTAGTGGGATACACACATATGGTTTTAAAGTTTTAAAGTTTTTTTCAAATTGCCATATTTGCTTGGGAGATTTCTCATATCTCTCAACATCACACACTATTGAAAATTTGCACACATGCAAAAAAAAGAACAAAACAAAACGAAAAAAAACCCGACGCAGAAGTGCAACTAAGCATCCACAAATGACCTTGGTGTTTCTCTGCACATGCACGTTTGTATGCAAGGAACACCTCAGAGATGAGGACCTGGCAGGGGAACTATGACTCACGTCGGCTGGGTAAGCACCGCAGGTCAGCCCGTCACGTGAAAGGCTGTCCTGGAACAACGCTGTAACCATATAACCCGCTGTTTAAACAGGCCTCTGAGAGATGCCCTCTCATTTCCTGCTGGAAAAGCTGATCAATCACAACTCTCATCACCTTGGAGTCACGGAGAAATTGAGATGTGGGTTGACTGGTTGAGGACAGAGGATGAAAGGTGAGATCGGTAGAGAAATGACCGGATTCTAAGCACTTTTTTTCTTTCATGACGTTTGTGCTTTGTTAGAGAGTCGATTGCATGAAACATCAAGATAGATATAGCATGTGTAGCAAAAAAGAGCAAAAGCTGAAGTTTAAAACTGGGAAGGTCCTAGTCCATAATCAAACACTCTGGGGCATCTTTTCATGCAGATTATGTTTTGATATGTTATTTTCATATATTATATTTTATAGTTAGATAGCATAGATGGAGAACTTTGTCCTGAATTGCAATCTTCAATGATTGCCTATGGGATTAATTGAACTGGGCAGAAAAAAAAAATCTCACATGGCCAAGTCTGAAACTACTGAACTACATATACTCCCCCTGTAGGCCAAATACATAGTGTTACAGAGAGATGAAAGCAATGGGAAGGGAAAGAGGAAGAATAAGTAAGAAAGATGGGATTGGAAAAGATTTGACATTGGCTTTAAAACGAGAGCACTCATTCCCTCCCTCCCCAATTTGTCTCCGTGAGTGTTTTACAAGAGCTAGATGAATTGCGAGAGGTAACATCCATCTATCAATGCAGAGGTGGAATGTTCTGCTCTTAGCGGTCCTCCCTTCGCTCCTTCCCCCTGCCCGGCAGTTAAAACAACACATTGTGCCAGCAGGTCTTGATTTCCACTGCTTCAACACCATGTCGTTTTTCAAGCGAGTCCTATCAGAAGCATTTAGGCTGAACGCAGAGCAGACCCCGGTAGCCAAGTTGCCCCTGCCTTCTGACTCAGACCATACTCAGCTCCAATTTGTCCAGACATGGGCCAGTGTGTCCGCGTGTGTGTGGGGGTGTATTCTGATATGCTAGATTTGGTTAGATGAGGCACTGCAAAAACACTTTTTGTAGTTTTTTTTTTTTTATGCTGGAATTTCGCACCATACAACAAAATCGATATCCAGCAAAGACAATTTGAAATTCACAAAAAATGCGATTAATAAAATAAAGAATAGAATATTTTTCTATGCTGTTGTTTTAACAGTTACACTACAAGATTGTTTCTCTTACCCGTCTTTCAATTTACAAATCCTAAATCTTACTTTGAAACATGTACGATCCATCACTTGGTCCAGACTGAAACATCTCACAAAATCTCAGCTGGATCGCTACAGAATTTTGTACAGACATTTGTGGTCCCCAGAGGATAATTCATAAAGACCTTTGTGGCCCACTGACCTTCCCCCATCGCCACCAGCAGAGTGCCATTTGTAGTTCAGACTGAAAGTTCAAAGTAAATTGTGTTCCGACTTTTTCCAGTGCTATGATCAATTCAAAAGTTCAATTTGTCTTTTACTTCAGTTTACCTGTGAAGGTTTGCATTATGGCCTTAGAGAGTGGCCAGAGTGATTATAGACTCTTAGTCTTGTTACCTAATGCTCAGTGATATATGGAACCATCCGCTGTACATTTGCTCTCTCCCAACAATAAATGGTTTAGGTAAATTAGTTTAACTCTGATACGCTTTGATCTTTATAAAATATTATTTCCGTTCCATCATTTATCGGATAACTTTAATGTAAATCTAGCCAATCAGTCCAAGCAATGCTAAGACTATCATACAATCTGGCGTAAGGTTTAGGGGTAACTTATAGGACTTGTGCACCATAACACTTGAAGCTGCCATTCTCTTGTTAACTTGCCACGTCCTGTTGAAAAGAAAAGAAAAAATGCTCTGCAAAAAAAAAGAAAAAACCCAAATCTGTGAAATGGATCCCCATTATAGCTTCATGTATTATAGTGGACTTTAGTTTTATGAGCTTTTAACAAGTTTCCCAGGGGTTGCAATAATTTCTGTGGTTTATTTTCGGAACATTTACTTCTTTCTTTTCTCTAAACGATCGGTATGGGCCTTCAGCTCTCTAGCCTGCCTTTCCTCCGACTCAATCCAGTTTCACACTCCTGCTTTGGGGTACTTTACTGCAGTTGGATGGCGTGTTGGGGAAGCCAACGTCAATCCTCAAATTTCCACATTTCCAATTCCAACTCACCTCTTACGGTTATTGCGACTTGATTGACATTCAGTATTTAAAGAGTAATAAGCAAGTGAGGCAAGGGAGAATGGTGACAGAGGGCAACATTTCACAAAACCAAGCTGAGCTCAAAACATGCAACAAGGAAGCTTCTGAGCTGTCGTTTTGTTTGTCAGTGCATACTTTGTCAGCCACAACATCTTGTATCCAAGTGTCATGTTCTGGAAACAAAAGAGAATTCCTCAATCTCTCTGTCTGGCTGTCATTTCACAAAGCCTGAAAGATTACTCGAAATCACATCCATATGTGGGAAAATAAGTGAGAGAAAGAGAGGATGGTGTAGAACATGAATTCCACCCTCAGCTGTGCCCACAAGAGCTGCTTTCCTTTGACTGTGCAGATAAATCAGCCCAGGGAGGACATCATTGTCCCACATCTTACCATTCTTTCTTCATTCCTATCGCCTCCCGTCATGCTTTCATCTCATTCTGATATTCCCGACACCCCCCCCCCCAAATTCTGCATGTTAAATTCCCCCAGCTCTCCTCCTCTGTCTGTCCCTCCGTCCATCCACATACTGCGTCATGTAGTTATTGTGTGAGTCTGAGCAGTTTGTCTGACAGCCAAAGTGTAACGCTACACCTCTGACCTGGAGGAGTCAGCAGTCTGTAGTTTTAGTTAGAGAAACATTTTTTAGAGCTGCTGTGCTGAGTTTTTCAAAAGGCAAATGAGCTCCATGGCAAAGCTGAAACCAAAAGGAGAGTCAGGTCAACATATACATATATCTGCTTATGATACTTCATATATTTTGGTACCTGATTTTGTTCTAGTTTTAGTCCTAATTCTTTGATGAGAATGCAACTTATTTTTGGTCAAAATTTAAACATGAGGTCTAGTCAAACTTTATTTTACTTTGTTGAGTAGAACCTGTGACCCAGAGTCTTTTTTCACTTTGCTACCTGCACACTCCTTTAGAGCAGGGTGTTCGTTCGGGAGCTGTATTTCTTTTCCACCAAAATACTGTCTGGTATTAGCTTTAGACAAGCACCTAAACTAGATAACATTAATGGAATAGTGCTTTAGATAGAGCCAGCATTAATCTTGCCGTGATTCCAACTGATACCCTATAAACATGAAAAACACTGTAGACTTAAAAGTAACTTTAACATTACACTTACATACTGTGTGGCTCCTGGTAACGACTCATGAAAACGTTCAGCCCCGCACTCCGAGATGACGAGGAATAGACAACCTCAGTTCAAACATACGCTACAGACCCAACCTGAGAGATGAAAATCAAAGAGGCTGCTTATTAGCACAAGTTAATGTGCTGTAAATTGATGGGTCACCAGTCAGGAACTATAAAGTGTGATTTTCCAGATGCATTTAGATCATTGAATATGACTGCATTGTGGTTCATTTGACATTTTGCATAATGTCACATTATTATTATTCATTGACCAAAATTAATATATACAATACATCTTTGTTGTCATCAAAGGCAGCTTCATATTTATTACTGCCAATTTCATCCAGGAAAAAGTAATGAACAAATGTGTTTAGTCATAGTTTTTGTTGATGGATACACTGCTAAAAATATTGTCACTGTTGCAAGTAAATAAGCTACAAGCGCACATAAATCATTTGGTAGCTGTTTTCTCTTACCTCTGCTTTTCTTCCTGCTCCATTGTATTTGATCAGTTTGTTACTGATTTGCATAAGTTTAATTTTACTTAGACGCTTGGGCTTTATTAATACATCCCCATGTCACTGTTGTTGACTGTCAGGGTACCTAGGTCTAAAATTCTGTGTGTTACCTCCCTACAAAATCTTGATGTATTCTTTTAAAAAACTACATAGTTAATTAAGTTAACCAGATCCATACTTAATACCCCCTTCCAGTCCAGAGCTTCTACTTTGGATGCTTGTGTTCTCCTTAGAGGAAAAAGACTTGGCATTCTGCAAACGCATCATGCAATACTCTCTCCCTGTGAGTATTTGTGCATGTCAACCAGCCAAAACTTTCTTTTGAAAAAAAGTAAATCAAAATGCTGCTTTGCTCATCTGAGATACCGATCCTGGAGGCTTTATTAGACTTTGGAAGGACGGGATGGGATGCGCTGATTCTGAATGAAGGTGTGTGTAGGTGTGTGGGTGTTCTCAGCACCGCCCCCTGCAGAGCGCTCTGGCTGAGGTCCGTCGCCTTCCTGTCAATCAGATGTTTCTCATCCTGGCCCAGACAGTGATTCGAGCCAATCAGAGTCCTGATTCGTTCTCTCAGAGGAAATAGATTGGTGATAGTTTGGTTGCGGGTATCTACCGGCAGCCAGTGTGGGATGGGGCGAGAGGCTACAATGAACAATTCATTTCAAGGAACGATTACTCCACAATGGCCAGGTACTCCTAAATCATGTAGCAGTAAAAAAAAAAAAAAAAAAATACATGGCCTTAATGACGGACCCCCTTATTTTTATGATCTCTCCTATTAAGTACAGTATACTGCATAGTGCACTTACACAGCAGTACCTACAAATGTAGAGATAATGTGAAAATCGCAGTTGTGAGGAAAAGGCAGGGCGTTTTAAGGATCAGCACAGTTCTTGATAAATGACAAGGCCCATAAGTTGTAAAAAGGGCTATGAGTTTAATGTGGGATGATACACAACCTTACTGCTGTTAACTGAAGGCTTGTGCCTAAAACTTCATATTTCAGCTATAAAACACAATGTATGATGAATGAAAACCCTGTAGAAAGATTAGAGTTGATCCTCAGAGTTCACCCCTGCACCCCGATATGACTAGGAATCAACACACTCAAATCACATATACACCACAGCCTTGTAGTGATGATCCCTTCACAGTCATTTCGGACTCTGTCACTCCTTCATCAGCTGGCTTTCTTTCTCTCATCGTCACCTCCTTCTTTACTGCACCCTACACTGACTTAATAAATGATTTGAAATCATCTATGCTAATATGATGTGCAATATCTGTACACATGTCCCACTTCTCCATGTGTCAAGGCCTCTGTTTCTCTCACTACTACAGTCTTTGCCAAGCTATTCTAACAAAAATAACTGTTTTACCATACATTAGGGTGCAGAAAATTCAAACATTCAGCACGGATATACTGAATGGGCAATTACGTATTCAGAGTGCTCCTACATTAGTTTAGGTTTTTAGGGTTTGGCGTACGTTTATTTTTCCTCTCCTGCGGTGAGGAGCATATGCTAGGGACCAGCTCCCCCAGGCCCATTTGCGTGGTTCTGTTTCTGTCCCATAAATAAAAGGGGAAATACAGCCCGAAATGGGCCCAGATGTCTGGGTCTTTTTGGTTGTTCATTTTCGTAGCTGTAAAGAAATAAAATAGCAAAAAATAACAGGTGATGGAAGGAGAATTCAGATCAGTTCCAGTCCAACAACTGCTTGGTTGTGGCTTTTTTTTTTTTTTTTTTTTTTCTTTGGTTCTGGACTCAACTGCAAAAGTAAAGCTCTGGTTTGTGGGTCGTCATCTGGAGTGCTCCACAAAACCATGTGGTGGAAGAATGACTGAAATTACCCCCCTCCCTCCACAAAACCCTGGTGCCAAAGCAGGTGTCTGGGCTCTAGTTTCATGGCTTTTTGGGTCTTTCACACGTCACATTTTCTGGTTGATTGAGCTTGGTTCTGGATTAAATTCCTGGGCCATGTGCTAGATTAAATTCTGGGACTCAGTCTAGGGTCGCGGTTGCGGGTTAAGCTCTGGGAGGAGATTCTGCCTGGATGTTTTACTCCAACGTACTTTCAGACCTCAGCTACTCTGTTGGCAATTTTAAACATTAAGCTCAGGATGGTGAGATAAGTGAAAGAGAGTGAGAGGAAAAGAAGAAGAAGAAAGAATGGAGATATGTCAGCAGTTCTGCAAGAGGAACCTTGAGAGGGCCGCAGAGAGAAAAGTGGAAGACAAATTATGTGATTCAGCAAGAAAGCAAGAGCTGGATGGATGATGGAGGGGATAGAGAGAGGGAAATGGGGAGAAGGCGTGAGTCAGCAGATAGATGGAGAAAAGTAGTAAGAAAGTGATGAAGAAGTTAGAGGGGTGAAGATGGTGGAAAAACAAGTCTTACAGATGTCCTGTCTGTGTCAAATGAAGAAGAATATGTGGAAATAGCTGCGGTGGACCAAGGATATACAAACAATTTCTAGCAGGGTATAGTAGTTCTGAGCTGTAACGTCCGGTAAGAATTAGTTATAGTGGCAATCAACATAGCAGATTGGCAGTGTAAAGCTGTGCTAATCAATAATTTTAAGTTAATGATAGATAAGTTGACAATGATGTAATGTCAAAAGTGTTACTGGTCAACCCACAGATGTTGATCTCTGCAGTTTCTTCCAGATTTATTGACCATTTTAGCCTCTCTCAGCTGACTGCGATGATTTTTCAGTGCTGCAATTTTGTACGATTTCAGGTCACTTTAACTTTTCTAATCACCATCATCTCCAGATTCACCAGGCAGCTGTTTACAGATAAAAAGCTCTAATTAACCCTCTGGAGCTCTGAAGGCAGCGTACAAACAACAGACGGAGTGATTATCTGGCGAACAGAGTGCAGGATATAGCAACTAAAGAGCCAGATATTTCTCTCAGATATAGAAAGAGCAAAAAGGGGAGTGAATATTGGACTTCGTCAAGTTGCCAGAAACACAGCTCCGAATGCAATGTTGCTTAGTGTCAACTGGATGTTGAGTTGAAGAAATTACACTACATTACACTACAAAATCAAAGCAAAAAAAATATCTTAATTTAATTTTTTTGCTGACTCTGGAATGAAATCTTTGCTGGTTCAGACGATCATGGAAAGCTGTTTACACTGTGATTTCTTTGGAAAATTGTCGATACTAAATGACACCTGAATTATGGCCCCCCTCCCGCTTCCCCATCTCACTCAAACTCAACAGCATCCCCGTCAAAAGGTTCATCCTGTGAGGCCTCCTGTGTCAGCAGGCAGGCTCATACTAAGGGGAATTGCACGGGGGAAAACCATCAAGAGGAATGTGCTGATAACTTGTTAGAGCAGCACAAGAGTTTTCTGTTACAATGTGCTGATTGGGTTTTTCTATACACCATTTAAAACTGAAGTGCAAGTGTAGAATATTGGAAAAGCGTGCAGTGCAATGTCTTCTGTGGCTACTGATGGAAAAGGTTAACAGGAAAGAGGCGAGAGTGTGAGTGATGGTCTGGAAATGTAGCTGGTAGACCCCTGACAGTGCTGACCAGAACATGTGTGGGTTACTAATGTAACTGTCAGTCAGTCGACAGTCCTCGCCCTCATCTCGTATAGTCCTTATGGCTGCCAAATGACACAGCTTGCCGAGACACCCGATGGAGGGACAGTGATCCAGAACAAACACAGTATCGCCGCCTCGATGACCATCTCCTCTGAAACTGTTCCAGAAACCACCATTTTGTCCTTTCTCATCTTACCATTCAGCTTATGATTTTATTTTTTAAAAAACTGAATAGTTTTTAAATGTTGGCATGCATTAAGCATTCAGACTTTTCCATAGCTACACTTTCCCTCTTTGCTGACTTCTGTCTTCAGTATTTTTTAATTTGAATATCATTGCAAACAAAACTTTTTTTTTTTTCCACAATGCACCTTTTTTCAACTTTTGACACTGTCTCTCATACATATTTCATAATTATATTCTCACAGAATGCCCATTAAATCCTGTTTTTAGGTAGATGACTGAAGTTATTTGTTATATACACTCATCTGGGCACGCTTTCTTCTGTTTTGAGAGAAGCTGTTTGACGCTCAAAGAATTTTAGTTTTGCTTCTAGTGGTGACTTGAAACACGCTAAGCAGACTATCAAGTCTTGTTTTATCCGTTACAACAGACTCTGGACCACCTACAGAGGGCCTGAGGTGCAACAGTGTCACATCTCTGAGGTTGACAACATCATATGGTGTTTCACTTACTGTGGGATCACCATATGGACTTCAGGGAAGCTTTGGATGTCAGAAGATGAAATGAAATGATGTGAATTTATTGCCTGACACAGAACAGAAACGGATATTGAGCAAAGTTTTGTCTTACTTTGTTTTTGGAATTAGTTCTGCTGAAAATAAAAAATGAAAATACTTTTCTGTTGTGTGTTACCTAGTTTAAAATGAATTTCTGAAAAGTTCTCAATATGAAGGGTCCAAATCCTTCGATCGGCTTGTGCATACAGCAGGGATTTAGGCAAACAAGTGGTTCTGCAGTATACATTGATTTCATAAAGGCCAACTGTCACTTCAAGAAAGTGCACAATAAAAACAATCTCTCTGAGCATGTACAGAAATGCTCCTATTCAGTCCATCATAGAGTAGCTCTAGCTTTCCAAGCCCCAACCACCTGCTGCCAGAGACAAGCCAGATGATGGCTCCTTAATTAAAATGTCTCTGTTTACTGCTCATGGATTTGTCTGGGTCAGAACAGGCAGCACGATGAAATCTGTGTGTTCGTGTATGAGCCGGAATGAATGACCAAGAGCATGTGTGGTCTGGTTCGAAGAAAATTTAATACCATCGGCATGACTTTGTAATTGCATTGAGGAAAAGTACATAAAATCAAGATGAAATGCAGATGAGTTGCATCCAGAGATGGTCAGAAACACACATGTTTGCATCGACTGTAAAAGTATGCTTTGTCACTTCAGGCCACGTTTACTAGCAGTGTAAGGGAAAATGCAGATGTAATTAATTAATTAATTAGTTTTGCATCCCTTTATAGTTGCTGATTGACTTTCCAAGAAGAAATCTTAACAGTTACTTCGGGGAAGAGCTCTGGCCCCATGACCCTTTGGATCCTTGCCCACTAAGCACATCCTGAGATCCCTCTGTCGATACCACGCCAGATGAAATTTAGACACGCTGCGAACACAAAGTCAGTGGAAAGACTTTGAATTCAAGAAAAGACATTAGTTGTAAGAGGTTTAGACAGAGCCAAAAATATGTTTGCTTTATTTGTATCTAGCATGAAAATTCGGATATTTCAAATGCAGTTGACTAACTCATATGACAGACTGACAAAGACCTCTGCTGACCTCTACCTCTAGCAGCTATTTCTCTTCTTCCCCTGTTGACATAACGAAAATCACTGTTGCAAATGTTGGTTTCTTTCAACCAGGACCTTGGTCACTTCCCAGCCTCCACAGAGTAGTTCTTTTTAACATGATGGCAAAGGTCCCCTGGCCTTAAAAAGGTGTTATTTTGACGAAAACCATGATGTTTCCCTAGAAATTACAGTGGTATCAGATCAGAAAACATCTCTCATTTTGCTAAGATGCTTCATGATGTTCCAGTACAGGTATCAGTGACATTAATGTAATTTAATTAACACTTATTAAATGGATTATTTGCAAATGCAGAAGAGAACATGTACAGGGTTCATCTATGGTGTTGAGGCTCTGGTATTGTCACTCACCACAAGAATACACCAAACTCAGAATGGGGATTCACAATAATAGCTTCAGCAACAAAACCACATTAGATACAGAGCACGATGCCAACCTATGTGTGAAATCTACTTCACAATGACTTGTCTGCATGAGCTACTGTAGCTTTGCAACACATCATTAAAATATAGAAGAATAAGAAGGAAGGAGAGGATGTGATTAAAAAAAAAAAAATCAACAATTTGAGTTCCTGCTCATTTTCAGATTTATTTATGGCCAATAACTGTTAAATCACCCCAGTGATCAAATTCACAGACATACAGTGAGATGACAGTTTAGTTTGCGGTGCAGAGTATCTGGCCACACCTTAAAGCTTCATGGCTGCTACTGCAACGTCAATGTAACTCACCGAGCAAGGTTATTTCAGCAACAGAAAAATGTTTCTTGAGCAACCGAGCAAAGAAAGAGCTTGACACAATCTGAGAATGTTAGCTACAAAAGCATCCCCGAGCGAGACACAGGGAAAGAGATATTTTGGGTTTACAGTTTGAGGATGTGTTTCACATGACTGCTGGGGCGGCAGACTTATACTTAGCCTGTGACTGTGGCATTGTGGCTGGTAGTTTATCACTGTGGCTTCCGTGCCGGCAGACCTCACCACTCGCGAAGCTGCGTATGACCTGTGAAATACAGATGATATGCGTGTTTGCGCCCTTCGTGCAGGTTGACCCTGTTGTGTATAGGTTTAAAGCAATGCTCAATTTAGTAAAAAACAACAAAGCTTTAATCTTCCTTTCCGGAGGGTTAAAACCTGGAGATTGCTATGTTTAGCAATCTCAGAACGGGCTGAAAACAAAATAATCTTGATGCTGTTTTTGGATGTGTCTTTTTCTTTGTTTCTGACAATGCACATTCCAGCTGGATAACAGGTTTTAACCGGTTGTTATTATGCAGTATTGTGTTTCAAATTCTTTGCCCTGTGTTCAAGACCTGCTGCTCCCCTCTGCAGACTCACAGATTTCATTCCAAAACACTGCATAACCACTCTGGAAATAAAACACTGCTTGATATCCACTGCTCAAAAAATATACTGGAAATTATGTAATCTGAACTGCTATTATTTCTTACTTCTCCAGGTAGCAGATCATTTCAGTAATGTTCCATAGTGAGTTTTAGTTTTAATAAAAATAGCTGCATTTTTCAAATGGGTAAAAGATTAAGAGTCCTTACTCCATAATAACAGTCCCAATAAAAACTCCTTCTACTCTTATTTTTTCACAGTTCTCCACATAGTGGTCAGGTTTGAATTTGTAAAGAGAGGAGCCCTGTACTTAAAGGTCTCTTTGGTTGTAACATCCTTACTTGCCTGAAAGAACAAAAGATAAGATAAAATAATGACTGAGAGACAGAGGACGTCGCATATTACTGTAGAAACCACCTTAATAGTTCAGGTTGTGAATCAGGGAAATATAGTTGTTCTTTTCAACAGGTAAACAGGCAGCAGATACATTGTCTGCATGAGGAAAAGGTTAATTATCAAACTAGATTAGATTCCAGAGCCTTTCGCAAAAACTTTGCACTTTTCCAACTTTGCCAACCATATCTCAGACTTGTGCCGTGGTTCAAATAGGTGTGTTATTTTTTTCCCGATCACAGACAGCTAGCTAGCTAACTCATTATCCTGGAAAATAATGAGATAAAAATGGCAACAAGGAATAATTAGATTGACAGTGCTGAACAGTTTTTTTGTAATCTGACTTAAAGTTGCTACAACTCATATTTTACAATAATAATGTATCTATGCTATATATATAACCATGTATTTTCATTTAGGTCCATCTTCACGCATCTCATGAAGTCATTTTGGGATGAAGGAGCTGGAAAAGCCCATGGAAAACCTTCTTAGGACAAAACAGCAGACAGACATAGTTAGCAGCTAACTGGTGAACACAGCAGATCATTTAGCAGCTAAAGAGACAGATATTTTTCTCAGGATTTGGTGGAGACCACAGTGCCGACCAAAAACAGAGCTAAAGGAGTGTGGATAATGGATTTGTCTGCCAGGTGGCCAAAACATGACTCTAACTTGAAAGATGATGATATGCCAATAGTTTTTTTCACAACTTGTTTCCACTGTTCCCAAGGTTACATATTTCTTTGATCAATAGGAAAATGTTGACTGCTCTAAGCAACCATTACTGCAGCTTCAGCTAAAAATGACGCCAGTAGGATGGATCAGTGACTCACTACTAATTGGTTTCAGCAAAAAAAAAAAAGAAAGAAAATAAAAAAGAAACAAACAAATACGCCTTAACAAGAAACTGGCAGTTTAATTATCGAGCTAAGTTAGTCCATATCAAAGCTTCGTTTCTTTCTTAAATGCAAGACAGCTGTGAGCATGATCAACGGGGCAACAAGAGCGAAAGAACTCGAGAAAAAGAAGTCACACCATTTTTGGCTGCTTTCCTAACTGACTAATACTGGCACGTTAACCTCATGTGACAAAAGGTATAACATCACTACGAAGAAAAAGCAGGGGCTTAGCCTGCTAAAGCGGGGCAATCACGATGTTAAAGATGTACACAACGTGCTGTACACAATGTCCTCTGAGGTAGAAAAGAACACAAACACTTTAATCGTCTTGCCCAAGAACTCACCCTGCCTCAAGATTTATTTTTATCTGACGGGGGAGCAAGTTCAACAAGTTTGTGAAACCACTTCATTTATCAGATCGCACTTAACGTATTACAAAATTCCTCATCGCAATACGATATAAACACCTTGAAATGAGAAATCCGTTGTACGCTAAAAAAAAAAAAAGTTGCCCCAGGTGATTGCAACAAATTTCTCCAGCAGCTGTATGCCGCTTTATCCGCTTTATCTGAGTCCTAGGTGTGTGTCTTCCTGCCACCCTCTAAAACACACACTTACCTGCCACCGCCATATCGCCTTAGGTGACGGTCGCAGCGACTGCAGTGCTGTGAAGACTGCACAGTAAGAACGGACCAGACAAGAGCGATAGGAGAAACATCAGAGCTGGAATGACTCTGTCCTCCCTGGCTGCTGGATATGCTGAGTCAGCAGTGTGTGGTTCAGGGAGAATATCTGTGTGTGTGTGTGTATTTGTAGGTCTATGGTGATGGTTCTAAGATCAGCAGACAGCGCTCAATGGGAGTTGTAAAGCCATAACAGCATATAGAACATTATATAACGCCGCAGAGTCCAGGCTGTGTGTGACCTCTGGACCAAAGCTGTTTTTAACACTTCTCATCCTTCAGAAAATCCCACTTTATTTCCATTCAATAAAATGCTGTTGATATAACATCAGTAAGTGGAGCCAACTCTACTTAACTCCACATTCAGGCCTTCAAGTTGGAACTCCTCGGTGGCCTATATTCATTAATCTGTGCTGTTGGAGGTCTGCACGGAGATGGGATTATTCTCACCCTGTGTGCATGCAAAAAGCATAATCTAACTTTTTTTTTTTTTTTTTTTTTTTATTGCTTTCTGTGCATACATGGCTGAACGTGTGTGTGTTTACCCAGTAGTAATTGGAGCACAGGTAGGCAAAGTGTGTCTCATTTTATCCTAATCTCCTCCTGGGCAATTCAGCCAAAAGCAGCCCCCCTCCCCCTTAGACCCTGCCTGACCCTGCGTCTCGGCTGCAATTACAAGCCGTACGACACACGCACACAATCACACACTACCGAACCTGTCCAAATTCATCCTGTGCTAGACACTTACCAGGACCTCCATGAGTGTGTGTGTGTTTCCAGAGGAGATGTGACCTTAATTGCTTAAGTCTTAAATTATCTTTAATTGTGCTCACTGTGTTTCTTTATGGTAATGGGAGGGGGGTGGCCCGATTCATGTTGAGCTATAGCTACAGCAGGAAACAGAGCAGTGAAAGGCCATGTAGTCACCTCCAGCTGAGTCCACACACACACACACACACACACATACACACACACAGGATAGTAATCAAGACACACAGACATGTTGTTTACTCCTTCTGCTGTTATAGATTCATATGCATTCAGAGGAGTGTGTGTGGGCATGCATAGCACTCAAATATGCATTGGCACATATTATAATTATCTTCTGTAATAAAAAAAAAAATGTATGCAGATACAAGTTCATAGCAGAGTAAAAACACCGATTGCAGTTTCGGCATCCAATGGAAGTTTGAGTGGCATTCTACAGTTTAGAAGCGAAAGGTTGTTACTTTTTCATCCATCAATCTGTCAGATTTCTCAATCAGAAAATGAGTTATCAGCAGGGCAGGAAGAATGAGTTGTGTGTGTTCTTGTGTGTGTTCTAATGCTGGTATTATGTTCCTGTGTATTGCAGCAAAGCCAGAGGTTTTGTTTCAGGAGTGGTGGGGAAAACATAAAGTAAAAACTAACTAACTAACTACACACATAAAGCCTGAAACTATGCGGTTGCTGTTTCCTCCATCTGTTTACATCAATCTAGCAAATAAAACATTATGATGATATTCTTTTACCATGCTGCTCATATTAACAGCAGTCTATTAAATGGACTGGACATTCTACTGACTTGCTGCATCAATAAAGAACCAACCTGACTTAAAATCACATTTATTTTCCATGATCTAGAACTGATACGACATGATAATGTTGTATTCATAGCTTTACTTGCTGCATGCTAATAACTGAAGTCAACCCAGACTAATAAATCAGCATTTTTATCGAGCCGTTACTCTTCTAATCTGGATTTTGGCAGCTGGACAGTAATAGGGTAGTTTAGAGAGAAAACAGGATTTTGAAAAATGAGGGGGACATGTCCACTTTTCCCCCCAATGAAAATGACCCCTTTTGGACTAGAGTTTGGACTGCCGCTTTTTGACTGCAATATTGTGCTTGTCTGTTCTTGGAGAGTTGGTTTGTGCTTGGGAGCCAGATATAAGGGAAATCTGACAAAGCACAGTCTCATCTAATCTGAACTAATCTAAATTACTTGGTCTGTTTTTGGCCATTTTAAATGGCTCTGCGCATTAACCTTACTTTGTTTCAAGCGGTCGACCAGGTAGACACAGACAAAACGTAATGTACGTAGAGCCGGGGGGATATTTGAGGTTGGATATTCATCCAAGTTCTTTTAGTTCTGTAATGGATGATTAGTGGCTGGAATTCAGACCTCTACAGGGAGGGAGCGCTTCATGTTGGAGGACAGCCAGTCTGAACAGGATCCTTTTCCAGTCATTATCTTCTTTTACAAGAGTAGATTTTATGGATTTATACTAAAGATCCATTGCTTGATTGATAACTGTCTCTGTTGAGGTTCCTGCGGCTGGTGTCATACTGCTTGAATGAAGAGCATGTTTTTTTTGTGTTCTTTCCATTTGGCCCAGACAGCTGACTTTAGGTCAGTAGCGCCACTGGTCCAGTGAATGCTGAGTATCCTCTGTATGGTCTAATATACAACCTGGTCCATGGAGTGACTTTACGATACAATATTAAACATGTCACTCGCAGAATAGAGCTCAGAGAGACAGTCATTTGTTTGGGGCAGACGTAATCTCAATGGCTGAATTAAACCTCAGCAGGGGAGCCAAAAAGCTTTACTGGCCAATTACTTGGAACCCAGTCAAAAAAAACAAGGGTCAAAAAAAAGGAAGCTCATATTATTTAGCCTCATGCATGTATTTACAAGTAATAGAAAACATGCACCTTTGCTATTTGGCACAGCTGACCTTTCAGGGACATGAATGCCAAAATTATGAAAAAGTGACATTACTTTTTATATTGTTCATTTAAAGAATATTTTGACAACAGTTTCTGCAGTTTGCCAACATGCGCTCCAAAAAGCTGTCTTTTCACTGCTCCTTCTGAGATTTAACATAACCAGTGAGATTATTTCTTCCTCCAGAGCAGTCCTGCCTCACAGCAAACCTGCTTTAAATTAACTCCAAACAATACAGAGACCAAAGCAGGAGAGGGGATGTCCACCATTGTCTTGGACACAGAAGCGCTGCAATTGCTGTGACCCTCCGATCGGCACAAGTGAATGCATCTTATCTAACCGAGGACAATTAAGGATACATTTCTAAAAAGGTCTTTCGAGCCCCGAGTCATTGAGCTGTGTGATATCATTCATGTGAAATCAGCATGGAGTAGTTGCTCTTCACCGCTGGACATAACACAGGTGGATGTATTACAAAGGCAGCTGTCAGACTGACAATCCCCCGGTGTCAACACGTTGGCATAACAGCCACCCAGCTCTCCCCACCTCCCTCCATCCCTCATCGTGTCTTTTTATTTCAGAGGTCTGGGCGACGCCGGGTGACGACAGCGAGAGGTCAGAGCTTGACCGCCATTAAACTGTCAGAGGTCAGCGTATAGGCAAGGGCCTCACGTGTTCTGCGATGTAAACCTGCTTCCATCATTGGCTCAGGGGATGTGAATAGGTGGATATTTGTGTATTAAATATCCTGGCTACAGCATTCATTGTTACAGAGTTTTAAAAATGTATGTAAATGTTAAATGTACAGACGAACAAATGAAGGAGTCTGCACTCTTGAAACTAGGCTTTTTATTAAGCAGTGTTGGGTCTATGTAACCTCTGAAAGTCCCTCTAAAAGTAAAATTGCCTGCACATTGACAAACAAGAAAGAGAGAAAAAAAAGGAAAACAGGCTGTTTAGATTAAAGAACAATTCTATTAATTTATTTGCCAGTTCAATTCATTACATGTGCAAAAAATTACAAAATGTGAAAAACTACAGATGACTAATATCAAATATTCTATTGGTGTAAAATACTCCTAATTGGCTTAATTTAGTTTTATCCCCACTATAAACCGATACTTAGACAATTATCTAAATACACACAATGCCAAATTAAGTCAATAATCTACCAATAAACTATAATCAAAACAGGCTGCAAGACTTAAAGTTACTAGGTGGCCAGAGACACAACTGCAAATGAATGCTAATATGGCACCATGTTTGCTGGATGACTAAACGCGTGACATGGCTAACTTCAGCCTAAGAGGCAAGGATACGTCAGTGTTGTGGTCATACGTTCTTTCTGCTGCCCCTAAAGGTTGGCCAAAGTTTAAGCAGCTCATCTCCATCAACTCCTGAGGGTATTATTTCACTGTTAAGCTGCTAAAGTTCACCAGCTATTCGCTAACTTTGCCTGTCTGCTTTTTTCTTTTTTTCTTTTATGTATGACGCAGGTATCTTTAAGTCAATTTATCAGAACTTTCTCACTGAAAACAAAATGACATTGATGAGAGCAGTGAACCAAGACAGTCGAGTTGTGCGCCATAAAAACCTTGGGTAATAATTCTCTATGGGTTTTTCGTTACATATGACCACTTTCACGTTTAGCACATGAAGTCATGTGATCCATTATTATTATAAAAATTATTGTTTCAGCAGCTTTAAATGTCCGAACTCTATTTGCTCCTTTTAATCAAAATAACTATCAATCAAGCTGAGCCGACAAGAACTCTCAGTTGTGTGTATGTTTTCTTACAGTACAGACTTTACAGTAGTGGTATTATGGGCCACAGGTAAACATTCTGATCTGACTAACTAAATGCAACCTTATTAGTCAACTAATTGAAGAAATATAGCTTTAACAGACATTAATGATGACAGGAGCCTCAGTGTGTCTTAAAATGTACACTGTCAACCACCTACAGTAAACTTTGTGGGTGGCTACTACTGTATAATTAAACAAAAACAAGGTGTTATGCGTACCGTTGAAGCATGCTACAAATATTCAAAGTTAGCATAGATTATTAATTGGTGTTGAAAAGGCATGGTTGCATTGGCCTGTTTATTCATCTATAGAATCATGTTCATCTATAGAATCATAGAAAAAAGGGCCAAGGAATTGCTGATGCTACAACTCAGTACCGCTTAAACCACAGCACTTCTTCTTAAAGTTAATGTACTGCAATAGAAATGTTAGTTTACCACTTACACAGAGATGTTTTACACATAAATTACTTTCCTTATAAATGAATCCACCAGAGCTAAGTGTTATATTTCTTAACCCCCGTGAAAGTGCAGCTTTTTAGCATTTATGTTTATAATCAGCAATATAACCCCAGCTTTGCTAAAGAAAACAAAATCACCTCCTTATTAAAATATTTAAAATATTAAAAAATGTTTATGTTGTATGATTTATTTTTGTTTGAAGATGGTGGAGTTTTTCCAGCAGCACTGGTCAGAAACACACGACATACCTGGAGGCCATGAATCGAAGAGTGATCACAGTGAAACCAACGTCAGGGAGTATTTGCTGGAATCGTTTATATTGACAAACATCAACTATATGGGTGGGAGAGGCACTTAATGCAAAATATAGCACGTTGCCAGGTACATTTCTGTGGCTTTCCAGCCTCTGTGTACACAGTGTATGTATGTATGTATGTATGTATGTGTGCGTGTGTGCGTGTGCGTGTGCGTGTGCATGTATGTGCGCATGTTTGTGTGCGCATGCATGTTGAAACACTTGTAGCTGGATATTTCACAGGCTTGGCATAAGTCCTTTACGTATGTGTGGTCCCTCTGTAAACATGTCAGTGTTGGAAACTGCTCGACATGCATGCAAGATACACACAAACACTCATAAACAGCATCCGTGCATACAGTGCGTGAATACAGGTCATTGGTTTAACTGAAAACATGGTTGTGTGTTGTATACTGACATAACAAACACGCTTTCTTCATCTTTCCCACTTTACTCAATTAACATGTACACTGTTAGTAACATGAAAACTGGCGTTGTTATTGGCATGAAGTGCTTGTAACGAATTGATCCAGAGAGGAGTGGGCAGGATTGCAGAAACACAGCAGTCACAAGTCCAAAGTCACCCCCACTGCGACTTATGGTTTTTGGAAAATTTTAATCCGACAACAAAACAGTCCATAAAAATGTATTTGTTTTGTTTATTAGGTTCCCTATAAACTCTGTGAATTTAAATACATTCCATAAATGTGATAAATTAGATAGATATAGCATTTTCTGTAACATTTATTTCCCCGATGGAATGTCTGAAAGCAGTTTCAAACACATTTCTTCTTCTGGTAATATAACTCTACTAAGAAAAATAGCTCAACATAAGACATTAAGGTTAATTGTCTACATTTGATATAATTTGTCCTTTTAAAGCAGCAGAAGTGATTGTTGTCGCTGGCTAAAACTGAGAAGCCATTACCTGAATGTTTTAATCCAGGCTTGTCTGTCTGCAGGTCTGCACTGACAACCGCATCTTTTCCCCCTTGCTTTTGTTGGCTCCTGTCAGAATAATTTAAAACCTAGACTTATTACTCTATAACATCATTTTTAATCTTTGCACTCAGGAAGGATATGAAGTTATGGCATTATAAAAGGCTCTAGTCCCAAATCACTGGTATTAAACACAAGTTGAAAGTCTGCTATTGATTTTGTCAAGTAGAGTCTACAGTCATCAGATTCAGATTCCAGTTAACCGAATCCAAGTCATGTGACACCAGTCCAACACCTCTGCTTCACAGCAAATCTAATATTCTATAGAAAACGAGCCCATAGGTCGTCTGTGCAAGCAGCTTGGCACAACCGATTTCATCGTAAGCGGCCTCTGGTGGTCACAGTGATTATGATGGGCAAAAAGGAGGAAGTCAGGTGAATTAGTATAAAGAGCAAGAGCAAGTCCATGATTGGAGGAGGGATGGGCCAACAAAACAGAGGACTGTCGGACAAGAGACTACGGTTTGTTTCCTGAGTGAATATGTCTATGTTATTTCTTTTATCCATGACCGTTCCAAAACCTTTCTCGGCTGTTTATTAGTGTTGCCATGATGACGAAGGTCAATGCTGCCTCACCATCCTCTCTGGACTCATTTTCTGCAAAACTTGTTGCATATAATCTCATTTTAATTGATTTTCCTTGAACAATTTCGAGGCCGTTGCACGGTAACTGCTTAAAATGCGATATTTTACCAATACAGTTTTATTTTGTTGTTATTTTCCGACTTTACCTAGAGGTCTGGTGCTATGTGTTTCTGTTTATAGATTTAAGTCTTTATTAAACAGAGCTGTGATCCATGGTTCATCTGAATAGACGGATGACAGAATTTTTGATGGTTGATAAGTTTTACTTTCCCCAGTCATCTGTAAATCAGTCAAATTGATCAAGCATACTATTTCTTTATCTGCTCCTGTTTCACAAGCACAGACACCTATCGTATATTTAACTCCGTGTTTTCCTTTTGGGAGTAAACCATTTTTTCAGTTCATTTAAATTTATAAGAATCAACTGAATGGAAATCTTTTTCTTTTTTTTCCCCCTCCTCTTTTTGGCGGGGGGAGTTTTATGGCTAGAAAAACAGAATTTGTGGTTTCGACGGTCGAGGTTTGATGCAAACGGCTTTGGAACCTTTTATGCAACCTGGCGTCCAGGAGACTAAAGAAAATATTTTGCTTTCCACCCTTTTGAGCTTTTTAGCCTCTGCTAGGGGAAAAGGAGAGAGGGCTGAAAAAAAAAAAAAAAAAAACTTCTCTCCAAGGTCAAATGTCCTGAATGGGAGGGCTGCCAGATCTGCTCCAAAACCACTTTGCTCACACAGTTATACAAAGAACACACACAGTTACACACGCACACAAACACACATAGACACAGGTGGTTGGACACTAGACATTGTGCAGGTACACATGCACATATAACCTTTACATGTAATCTGAAAGGAACAAAATCAGTGGAGTTACATCTCGTAAATGCATGCATGAAAAAAAACGTGTCTGTCATCATGTTAGATTCATTTTGTGCGTGTGGTTCATGATGGTTAAGTGCATAAAGATTGTGTGAGTGAGGGACACAAAAGAGGGCAAGTAAATGTGCGTTTCCCCATCACAATCCTGTCTTTGTGCACATGTGAACATGTTATGCTTCCACGGTGCTTTATGCTCATTGAGTCTAAGTCTAATCTGTGATTAGCCATGATGTCATGTACACCACACAAACACAGACACAAATACACACACACACGCACGCATAAATATACAGTAAGTGAGCACACACCCACAGTCCATAGCCTCCTGTCTGCAATTAGGATGCAGTGTGGGGTAGCTTAATGTAAAGTGCAGTACTTGAGATTGGAGGCTGATTGCATTCAGAGGTCATTTTCATACGGGGCTGCCTCAGGTCGCACTCGGCCACGCAGAGGACACGCTGGCCCACTGCTGCTACACAGGGGGTGCTGTGTAGACCGGGTACACGTACAGTGGTGGTCCTGTGTCGCTCAGCTTTGGGGGAAAAAAAAAAAAAACAAACTGTTAAAGGGTTGCGTCCAGAGCTTGCTTTTACTCCGCCGAATGGCAGATGTCAAGAAAAAAAAACTAGCGTGTGGTGCTACAGTAGCAGATGTTATCTGACTTGTGTCTTCAGTATCATTGCTGGTTTCATATCAGTGGAGGAGTGGAGTGAAGGATGGCGGCTGCAAGTCGGCAACAGACAGCATGAGCTATTATGTGTTAATTGCCTTTGTCATGTAAGTTGCTCAGTTTTCAAAATACACTCACCACTTCATGACTGAATCCCTGCTGACTGTCACCACGAAGAAGCAAATTCAAACTTTAGATATAAGGTGAGCACGGAAAAACTTTCCTGCTTCAGAAGACGAATTTGAAAACGAACTCTTGGGGAACAAAATGATTTCAATAAGCTTATAATAACTTAAAATATCAAGTGCTCGGGTCCTTTAACAACATTACATAAATGTAACCAATTACAAATAAAATGAGTGCATTAAACATTTGAGTAAAAGATGAAGGAGATGAAAATAAAAGTACAGAAGTATCGCCCACAGTCATTTACTTAAGTATAAGCGCTACAAGTACTTATCATGAAGGTTGACTTCTGGTATTAAACTGTATTATGCAATTTTTATGAATTTTTTTTTTTATCATTGCATCCACCTCCTGTGGTTTATTACTAGTGATTTAGATAAAGCTGTTAAACTGCACGTGCCTGCAAAAATGTACTGTACTAAGGGCACCGCCCTTTGTATTTGGAGATCATTGTCTCCTCATGATAGGGCAGAGCACTGCCTGGGTCTGCGGTGCCATTTTTCATCCGACACTCCATCCACGCTTTCAGTTCATCTTGCAGCAGGAACACGGTGTGAAGTTTTCTCAGGCTGCCGCGGCTCCTGCTGATGGAGAACTTTGTAAGATGACCCAGGAACCAGCTGGAGCTGCAAATAGATGAGTTTGGTGTATTTGTGTGTGTGTGAGTGTGTGAGAGTGTGTGAGAGTGTGTGAGCCGTGGGCGAGCATGTGTTGATCCATGACTTCATAATTACCAGCTGCTCTCAGGGGAGCATCAGAGTGCCGCTGGTGACCTAAGCAGTGACCTCATCAGTGACATCACAGCTGATGGAGCTCCACTTCTGCTCCAAGGCAAAACAGGAAGCTATGATTGAGTAGATGCGGGAGCACATGTATGTGTGTGTTCATAGCACCTGCGTGTGTGGGCTTACTTCTCCACTCATAGGTGTGTGTATGCATATTTAAACTCAGTGTAAGCATCTTTGCACGCCACTGAGTGTAGACGTGCTTCCCTCGGGCTCTTTTCACACTGCAGCCCCCGGTTTGGTTTTTTATTTCCCTTCATA
This sequence comes from Istiophorus platypterus, assembly GCA_016859345.1. Lineage (NCBI taxonomy): Eukaryota > Metazoa > Chordata > Actinopteri > Istiophoriformes > Istiophoridae > Istiophorus > Istiophorus platypterus. The sequence goes on from CM029119.1 coordinate 5,982,896, forward strand.
TGACATCAGAATGAAGTTTTCTTACACGTATATGTGAGCAGTATAGGTGCCAATTCGCTCTGAGCCTGGACACCCGACAGTTGTGAGCCCCAATGGGGAAGTTCTACTTTGATATAACTGTACTGACAGAATGTCCTGACAGTCCCCTTCAGGTCGGGACAGTCTTTTTGTTTTGTTTTTTTTTCTGTAGCATTTGAAGTTGTTTATCTTGTTGTAATTTCCTTTCTGTTTTTACTGCACTGGGCATGAGCTTTCCTGATGAATATTCAGGTTACAACTGTGTGACAAAGAATAGCATGAAATCAGCACTTTTACGAAGCAAATATTCAAATATTGAAATGTTTGACTATTTGCTTAAAAGAATGACTAAAACTATTCTTTGATTGTCAAAACAGTTGCAGGTTACTTTTCTTTCAACCAACTAATCCGTTGATCAACTATATTGTTGCTGCTCTACGTTAGTGCAGCAGTAACAACAAGTCACTCTATGCTATGCCACACTGTCTCCATCCTGGTTTCTAAAGTATATTATCAACTGTATTAAGCACCCATATAAATTATGATAAAAATAATATATTCAGCACCAACATTTACAAAATATCTGGGCTGCCAAACTAGAATTTGTCAGTTTTGCCAGGTCAATAATCACTTTGGTACAGCTTGACTGGGCAATGTAAGCATCAAAAGCACAAGCCAGTTTTAATAATTTGACTCATATCTGCAGATATTCAGCTGGAACTGAAAGACACATTTTGAGGCTCCCTTTGTTTTATTATTATATAACCGGCCAATGAATATTAGTGGGAAAATAGAACCATAGTTTCAAAAGCAAATCTAATGTCTTTTGTCATTTATAATGTAATCTAATGTGTGTTTATAAATTCACAAGACGCTGGGGGGCACAGCCATCTGTGATGCACCTGAGGGGACGAGCTCAGTCCGGCAGGGAGCCGTCACGCCTCTGATGGGTCCCCCAGCAGGTCCTCACGATGCCCCTGATGACCAGCAGCCCTTTGAATCTGCTGTGAGCAGAAGAACTGCTGGAGGGTGGGGTCATGTGGTTGAGGTCAGAGGTCAGAAGTCAGGGCTCCAGCAGTGAGGCTCTGATTAAACGGTGCCTTCATCTCTCTCTGATCCTGTCCTCTCAGTTGGACATCAAGAGAAGACGTCTGAAAGATGAGATGGCAGCTCGACACTTGCACAAGCTCATAGTGACCAATCTACTTGTGGCCATTTCAGCAACATGAACCCTGTCATTCTTTTCTTTATTTTTAAGGTTCATTTTAAGGCACATGTTTCTCCCGTCTTTATTTGCATGCAAGAATAAACTGTAGAATAATGGGAAACCCAGCAAAGGTCTGCAGCCAGATGTGAGCTGGGTATGTTGAAGAAACTGTCCTCGTGCTTTTATTTTACGGCATGACTTGGAAATTAGTTTTAAATAGGCCTGTAACAAATGATTATTTTCTTTATCTGTGGCTTATTTGCTCAATTAATCAATGGATCATTTATCTTGTAAAATGGCAGAGGGGGTGACATCTATCATGTTGAGAAAATGTCTTGTTTTGACTGATCAGCCATCCTAAGCCCAAAGCCATTCAGAGTAATTTGGCAGTTGTTCTTAAAAAAACTTAGAGTCTTCAGCCAGCTTCACTTTCTGTTGATCAAATAAACAATTACACTCCATCTCCACAAGATAGACCTTTTTTTTCTCTACCATTTGTTTATTAAAGGCCATTAAACTATGATCCTTTGAATATGCATTAATAATGTTGTGCCATCTTTATTTCCCTCATATTGCCATGTGGCCATTTGCACCCCACATCACTGGTGAGTGTAGTTTTTGACATTTGCTTATTTCTTTGGCTCATGATACTGCACAGTACATGCCCTTTCAGATCGCTCAATCTTTATCTACTCTTTCTGTTTTCAACTCTTTTTTTTCTCTACCTTGCCTTCCCACACCTCATTTCTCTTTGCCTTGGCATCTTGCCCTCTCCATTTTTCTCCTCCCCCCTGCCTCTGTCTGTATATTCTTTCATGGGTTCATATACTCTAGTTTTGGAGGCAGTGGGCTCTCGTTGGTCATTAATACCCGAGTTAAATGGTCTGTGACTCTTCCTGGTCTGGCGAGGAGGCTAAGATGTATAGTTGTAGTTGGTACTGTTCCTACCAGACTTCCCCAGCAACAGCAGGGTTGTAGCCTCAGAACTTGAACAGCTATTGCCCTGTTCACAGTATGTAAAAGCAAGAAGGTAGGGATGGATATGGGTGGGGAGGAAAAGAAGCGTGGTGACATGTATGTTTGAGAAAGGGACAGGAAAGCTACCTGAGTGAATGTGGTCTTTTCAGTTTAGGTGGTGTCCTGCCTGCCATCACACGGTGCATCACTGGTTCAAGCCTGGCTTGAACTGCTTCCCTCAGAGACACTGTGGTTTCAGAGATTTACACTTAGCATAATTATGGACTCCAAAGACGACATATTTACACGGACTTTGCATCTGAAGGAACCGTGGTCGTATTTGGCAGCGGGGCTGTGGCAATTACTGGTGTTTCCCAATGAAAAATTGCAATAAATTTGCTTCCACCTTCAGTAAACTTAGTCAAACTTTTGGGACAACAAATCAACTGACCGCTTCGCTTCCATCCGCAGGCCACCTAGGAGACGCAACCCCCCGCAATTCCTCCACCTCCTCCTCTTCCTCCTCCTCCTCTCCCATGAGGAGTCATTACGAAACAAAAACTCCTCTTGTTTTCTGCTCCTTCTCAACGCATTTCGTTTCCCAGTGCGAGCAACGGGTGCTCAGGTTCTGTGTGTCACCCCGGGTGTAGAGAAAAAAATCGCAGTGGAGGAGAGTATCCCTCATTAGCCGTCGTCATTCCTGATCAAAATAGCATTCTGCATCAAAAACCAAATTAAATATAAACTCAAGTAGTGGCGGCACCACCCACGATACGCACACACACCGACCTCCTTCAGTAAACAGACGAGGCTTTTAGCTGGGGCCCCGGTGGTCCGACCGTGGTCCCACCTCGCACCAGGACCATGCTGGCATCCGTTTGAAATCCAAACCTGTCCGAGGAGGGAGATGCTATGCCCTTTTCAGTCCTGGCTCTGGACCAGGAACCATAAATGTGGTCCCTAACCTGAGGTGGACAAATGGAGGGGAGGTAGGAGCTCCTGTAGGGGGGTAAAGGATGCAAGAGATGTGTGTGTGTGTGTGTGTGTGTGTGTAAATTTGTGCACATATGACATGTGAGATATTAGGTGAAGGTTTGGGTAGAGAGGAGTTTTGAAGCCTAAGCTGGACATATCTTTTTTTAAAGGGGGTAATATATCTTATGTGGTGTGTTTAAAGAAAAAAAAAATCAGGATGCATCAGAGAGGAGTGAAAATCAACAGAAAAGCCTCCTTGGTCAGCTCACTTGGACTATGAAAGAAGCCATTCAAGGCCGCGGGTGGCGACAGGTCTGGCACATGGCTCGAGAAAAACGAAAACGATGCTCGATTTGAGGACCGCAGAGCAAAAACAGGGAAGCCAAAAAAGTTTTTCTGCAAACATTTTTAGGTTTTTTTTCTAGAACCCCCTACTCGTTTTTGGGGTTGGTGGGAGGTGTAGGGTGGTGGAATGACCTAGTCAGCAACTTTTTTTTGCCCTACTTTTTCCCCCCTGTTTATAATCTTTTATTGAACTTCCTTATCTTCATCCAAAGTTTAAAATCAAAATTGGCACCAGTTTTACATGAGGTAACTTCCATGAGCAGGACAATATCAAGTGAAAGCACTGAGATTCTTAGATATCACACCTTCATTTATTCCTCCGCAGCCCGGGAGCAAAGCCATAACTTTCACTGGCTCTCGGTTTTTAAAAAAGGCAGCTACAATATACGTGGGAGGCTTTTTGTGAGCATGTGTGTGCACATGCATATCCCCATGCATACATATGTGACTGCGTAGGCATGGCCATCCATGCATTTTTTAGCAGGCAGACACCTGTGGCAAACAAAGATGGCCTTATATCCCCGCTGTGGGATGGCACTGTCATTCAGCAGAGACCCAGCTGCACAGCACTCACTCTGCCCTCCTATTTAGGCTCCGTGCCCATGAGACAGATGAATGGTTGTCATGACTACAGAACATACCACCTACCCTCACCCCACCTTACGAGAAGTTTTCCACGATCTATATATGCAATCCATAAAAGGAACAATACACAACCTCACAGAGCATGTAGCTCAGTGTTGTTTTATAAATTCATTATATAGGACTTCCATTGTACATGATCTGTGTCTTGCCTTATCTGTCTTATCTTAAGATTGATACAGGTCAAACAAAAACAAAGGAGCTGTCACACTGAGCATCAGGCCAAAACCCCCCACCTCTCTCCATCACTAACCTCCACACAACAGGCTCTTTATGGCAGGCACTTATGATAGTCAAACAGCTGCGTGTTTGTGTGTGGTGTGTGTGTAAGTGTGTGTGAGACAGAGGGGGCTTAAGCACAACTTGAAAGGTGACAAGTTTTATGGGTTTTTTTGTGTGTGATTTGAGTCAGTCTGTTGGATTCAGCTCTAAGCCTTTCTTGTTTCTGGTTTGGGCTGAGAAACAGTTTTGAAACACGTGGGGTAGATAAATGTGATTATCCCTTTTTATTTTAATAAAAATATATATATATATATTTCAGAATAAAATATTCTTATTTTATTTTTCGCTTGATAGCAACTCAAATTGTTTGATTCAATCCCTGGTGGAGTTTCCAAAGTTTCCAAAAAATAAGACCTTGTAAACAAAAGGCATATGCCCTGACCCTTCTCTTTCTGGTGCTCATTTAAGTACAAAACATGAGGAAATAGTTTAGTATGTCTGTACTTTCAGTCACTCAGTGTATCCAGCAAAGTCAATGGAAAAATTGCTCCAAAGCATTTGGCGTACATGTACTCAGCCTTAGCTAAGTAGTAAGAGCTTAAGACTAGTGTTTTACATTAGCATCCCACTTTTTAATATTGTTATGTACATATCAAATTTTTATCATATGATACCCTTGAAGCCTGTATGATACTGCAAAAATATGCCTATAGGGACTTTTCTCTTTACATTTTAATTTACAATATGTTGTTCTCTGTTGTAGCTACTCAGTAGTGACTTCCTCTGTGTGATAATAGAAAGATGATAAGGACATTATGTTTTTGCTTCTTGTCCTAAGGCTCAAAAAAGGATCTCATTGGAACTGAAGAACACCCACAGCCAGGGCACTATCAATCCTTACTGTATCATGACTTGTCAACTCCCTCCTGCTGCTCACACTCACACCACCAAACCTTGGCTGGGAACACCCCACAAAGCTGCAGTGATGGTCAAAAAATGTTTTCCTCCACTAGGAAAGGTTGAAGGTCTTATTTTCATCCATCTGTTTTTCTCTTACTGACTCATTTGGCTGAAATTTACAATATTAATATTTACAATTACTTTAAAAGTTCGGGGGATTAGACCTGGTGGTGGTCCAGATCTGGATTTTCCACCATTGCACAATTTTTTTACTTTTGGACAGCTTTTTTGCAGCTTTTATCAACTGGTTATCAAGGCAGACATTTGAGGACTTCGAAGTTGCATTTATAAGATTTTTGGTTGTACTGTGTTGAACCTGTGAGGCACATTTATAGACATTAAAACAGTTTTAAAATATAGTTAAATGTTCAGTATGGGCAAGGGGGTCATTTCTCATTTGAGTTGTTTTTGTTATTAGAATTCAAGCAATTTCTATCCCAGCACTGTGTATATCCCAACAAAATAAAACATTTCAGGGGCTGTGGATCAGATGGTAGGGTGGGTCATCCACGGGGATGTTCATGGGGTTGGCGGTTTTATCTCCAGCTCAGGCTGTGCACACATTTTGATGCAAATAGGAAAGAGCCTTGTACTCTTAAGTAGAAAAATGTTTCCCTGTCCATGTAATGGTAGCAGTGGTCAAACATGCACATACAAAAAAACAACAACAAAGAGAAAAATACTGATGCACAGACTCCACTCTTTCATTAATGTAGCATAAATTATATGGTCCTTCTCTCACATGTTTATTTTGATACAGATTCAATCAGCTTCAGACGTTTTTTTTTCTTTTTTCCTACTAGAAGCTGCAAGGTCCATTAAGATCTTTGTCCTCATTGTGATGAGATGCCACAGAAAAAAAGTTGGCCCCTAATGATGATGGCTTTACAAATGAGGGTTCTATCCTTCACAAGCACTAGAGATGAGGTCTGGTTATTGTCAGCAAACTTTGAAGGATTTTTTTTTTTTCTGTTTTTTTTGTCAGTGCAATTGGAACAGAAGAAATGAAATGAAATTTTTAGGTGCAGTAAGTAGACTTTTTGAGCATATATAAATGGATCTATAACTTTAGCCATTCCATTAATGTCTCTTTGAACGTTTACACCAAATTGGTATCACTTTTAGTCCAGACAATTTTTTTTCTTGGATGTACTTCATAATACAGAAAAACAAAATCACTATACCATTAAACAGAATAAATGTCTTTACCAACTGCAACTTGTAACCCGCCAAGAGCTAAAAGCAAAACTTTGTATTTTTCCAAGGAATTCTTCTTTGGGTTGGAACTAAAATACAGTCAAAATGATACTTGCCCCACACAACTAAGTGCAACTTCACTGTGTTGCCTCCACCAACTCATTTAGCCCTGAAAGCTGCTCTCTCACCCAGATGTATGAAAGCTAAACAGAAGGCAAGTTGATGGAAGGTGGCTACAGCAAAAAGGTAAATTACAACACTTCATCACTAAATAATTGTTGGAACACTCCAAACATCACAGATTAACTAGAACTAACATTATAAGCATATACAAGGGACGATTTTTCCTTTAAACTGCATTATTTGACCTTCCATGTGTCACCTGGGCCAACGTCATGCCGCTCGCTAACTCACAGCTACACCTTGGCACTTTGTTAATGGGGACAGAGAGAGTGATGGAAAGTGAGCGTTTTGGTAAAAGAGCAACACTGACAATGAAATTGGGTGTTTGAGAGTGATAAAATAGAAAAGGAGAGCGAGCAATCCATTAGGGCTAACCATTTCTGTTTGGAAAGTTCTCCCTGGCAGCAAATTCGTCCCAATCATCAAGCTCTAATGTAATCACTTTATGAGGCCAAGGCATAATGAATATAGTGTTTAGGTGTGTAGATCCAGTGCTGGGCCCTGGTCCTCTAGAGGGAAGTGTACATTTCTGTGGCATCCTGTATTTATTTGAAATACCCTCTGTCTGGTCTCGTAATACAGACATGGGCAAGTGGGCATAGAACCCCTTTTCTATTCCATCCATTTTCATGATGCGGTCTCGCATTAATGGCTCTCTCCATATGTTTTAAAGAAACAAAGCAGTAAAAGCTGCTCTGCTCTGCCTTCACTCAATTTGCCGCAGGTTTTAGAAAAAAAAAGCATACAATTTGTTTCCATTTTTAAGTTAAGGTATGCAATTTGTCTCCATTTTACTAGAGAGGTGTATTTAGGTTGCATGAGTCTTGAGTCTTGGCCAGCATGTTGGTGTTCTTAAAAACTGTTCCCTTTGTACATGTTTGAACAGACGCAAGCCTGGGCAAAAAGGATACAAGTGAGTGTTCAAGGTTTTGGATCTTGTGCCTGTCAGGGTGTGAAAACTCCCGAAAGAGCATTTACACCATCGTGGGACACCAACCCCCCCCAACGACTGAACACACACCTGGGAAATTTCATTAATGTTAGCAGCTATTTAATGCACACTTACTACACCGGCTTTGAAGAACTGTGGAATAATTTAAGGCTTTTAAAGCAATAATTCAAAATACTGGGAAATGTGCTTACTCACTTTCTTGCTGAGAATTAGACAAAAATACTCATACCACTCTTATATCTGTGTTAAATAGGGAGCTGGGGGCCAGATGTGATTCATCTTTGCAAAAATACTGGAATATGGTGGAATCAGTGACATTTTACCGCTTCTTGCAAAAAACAACCACATGAGTGAGGTTCTCATGTCTCGGTCCTCTGATACCTAAAGGGCTGCTGAGATTGCAAGCGTTTTACCTATATCCATGCAGCCCGAAAACCAAATACACTAATATACAACTGTGCTAAAAATGGGGTTAGACAGTGTCTATGTAAAAAGCCTTGAGGATTTGTTTTAGAGGAAAGGTCAGCACTACAGATGAGGTGGTGAGAGGATCAACAAACACTGTGAGTCTCCCCTCGCACCTGCTGTAGGATGGCTTGCCTCCATGGGCTCCAGCTGATATAAAATTAGATCCTCCCCTGTCATCACCTTGCCCAGTGTACGTAGCATGTGTTTGTCTTCACAGGTATATGTATGCCAATGCATTTGTTTGCATATGTGCGTGCGCCAGTGCTGCATACATTTGTACCTGTGCATGATTCAGGTGTCATGGTGCCAACACCTACAACGTCTCGTCCCAGATGTCACTCAGTTTGGCTCCTGTTTGTTTTCCACTTAATGCTTGTCTGAACGCAGCTGCTGTCCAGGCCCAAAGCGGCCACCTATCATTTGTACAGCATATTCAGGAGACGTCCCAGCATTCCTTGCTTCCAAGAGATAGCTTATATTAAGACGCAAATCTAGTGTCTTCATTTGTCTTCATTTCGTAGACATTGAAACCCCAACACTCATACACCTATACACACACAAAGCTTCCCCCAGCGTAATGCATGAAGTGTGCCTGTAAAGAGTACATGCCACATGGCAGTATTCATTTCGGACCAGACGAATTGTGGGCTAAGTTTATCACATAGACACACAGAAGCAGTTTGCGTGAGTCCGTGCGGATGCCTTCCTACCGTACCTGAGGGTGTGTCGAATCACTTTCACGCAGCGGGTTCAAGGGGCGTGGCAGATCATGTGAAACCCATTGAGCCATGCTCCAAGGCCGGTGTTCACATTGATTGGTGCTGACACCTGGCAAACGCTCTGGCGTTTTCACGTATGGGAGAACATCGACATGCAACTTCCTCCTGCGGTTTGGGTCGCTCCCAAAATGTCTTTCCATTACCTTTGAATGCCACACAGATGTTTTGGTGGATTTCGTGCTCCAACTCATAAAGGTTTAGGTTCGTTTGCCTTGTTGTGCTGTTTAGCTGGACTTATACGAGTTTTTTATTTGAGATCAGATTGCCATCTGTCTGGGGCTGTGGAACCTTTATAAACCTAACCATTGGATGAAGACAGTGTGGATGTGTGTGGAAGTCATGCCTATATAGTGTGTGTGTACAGTTAACCTGTATACTTTGCCAATATTGCAGTATGTTTGAAATATTGGTCATTCATACTGTAGAGGACAAGCATTAAAAGTTTCTGGAGATAATTTCAGAGCAGACAGATTCATGAGTGGACACTAGCATATAGTATATGCTGGAAATACACAAAACGCAGAATTACATGGAAAAATCGTCCTTAGGGATGCTCACTTATTCATTGTGGTTATGCATAAAATACATTTTTTTTTAGCCTCAAGTTAATCAAACTATTAACACAGAGTCACATGTTGATTAACATAAGAGATGTTATGTGATGTCTACCACTCAGAGATTTAACATTGAAAGGGCCGATATGCTGTACTTGAGGGTGGTTGTGCACATAAAATTGTTACTATTACACTGGATGTTTGCCTATGCAGATGTGTTGATGTGCACATTTTTAATCAAACCCATCATCTGTAATTTACATCATATTAATCATTATTAATTCTTATGTCTACATAACACAAAAAGTACAATTTAACCTCGAGACTCAAACCAAAGTTCTGAGAAATCGCATGTATTTTTATTGTTCTGATCATATTCAGCAACTAGAAAAAAAATACGAAGAAGAACTTGATCTCTAATTTTGACATTTTGTTGACTTTCAAATCAAGAGCAACACAAAATTGATAAAAAAAAAATAATCAGAAATTCCATTTAAAAGGTGAATGAATAGATAAAATAATTAAATCAAGCTTCTCTCTGTGTTTCTCACCAGTGCCCTACAGTGGGTACAGAGCATTCAAGTTTGCAAGAGTCTTATTATTAGAATTTGATGCTAGATTCAAGCTTCCCATCTTCATTACAGCAAGTATTGCTGGATTAAATTATTTTCTAAATACAGCAAAATCTAAAATGTTGTATTGGCAGAAAACTTATTGAACAAATCTTCCCCGGTACACACAAACCTTCTTCGTTGCTTGAATGAAATATGCTAGCAGGTTAAAAACTAGTAGCCCTCAATGAAACGCACTAGTTGAGATTATAATCCATGAATAGCCTTTTTCATAAAGAGATGATGAAGGCACAGTGTTTCCTGACATTCTGTGGCCACAGAGGGGATGTAATGGATTATTTGACAGAGTTTGTGTGTGTGCACGTCAATGGACACCATCAACTCACTATTTCTTCATTAATTCTGTGAGGAAAGAGGTCTGTTAAGATATAGAAGGGAGTATGGCTGTGGATTAAACGTTGACTGCTACTTGCCTGTCAGATTTAATGTTACCACACTTCCTGTATTGCAGAACCCTCTGTGCTTGACTGTTGACCTGTCAAGCTTTGACCTGTGGTTTAGAACCTATGGAAATTGATGGAAATTCTGGTCTGTCTATTTATATCGCTAAATGATAGTTAGTAGATGCAGGAAGTAAAGTAGAGTTTAGGTATGATTCACTGCTTGCATAGTGGATTTTCTTTAATCTCTTTATTTATTCAGGGAAGGTTTGGTTAGCATACACACTCGGTTTCACTGTGACTCATGGCCGTTCTACATGCAGGAGCTGCAAGTTTTTCTTTCTTACACTCTTAAAATTCCAAGGCTAAATCTTCAAGGACACCCACTTTGATGACAATTACTGAGATTTACGGTTCAGTATTCTCTTGTTGTGGTGATGGCTGATACTTCAAAAACCAAGCTTAAATATGAAAGTGAAACATTTGTGTGTAGTGGCTTTGCTAATTCAGCAACCATGTCCGGAGGTTCATAGGTTCACAGAAAGATGGTCTGCGCATAAAGTTAGTTAATATAAAATCCAGGCAAGAGAAAAACAGAAAAAGATTTATTTTCAAATTTACTGTACGATAGAGCTCTTTCAAATAATCAGATTTAAATGAATGAGAAATAACATGTACTTCAGCAAAACTGATTTGAACACTACTTATGGTGCCTAATAGCCAACAGCATTGTAGAACTGATGTTTTATATTGTCCCCTTGAGTGACAAGTTAACAGGTTCCTGCAAATTTTAAATTTTGGGCCATATAACTGCAAGGTTGTTGCATTTTACAGACTCTTCAGAAACTCTTATCTTCATGCATGATTTTGCATCTGCAATATCAAATCCAGAATGCCTCCACACATTATGTGTCTTCTGATTTGGTAGCACAACTATCTGTGAATAATTCCTAACCTAAACAACCATATAGGCTTGTTCCTACCGTCTGATACAACCTATAGGAGTGTTTCCTGTATTATCGACCCCACAGCGGCAGGAGATAAGCCAGAGAAACTCTTGAAAGTCACTGTTGAAAGATAAATAATTTCATGATGTGACAGTCTGGTTAGGTTTAGGCACAAAAACTATTTGGCTAGGCTCAGGGAAAGATCATAGTTGAGGTTTAAAAGACTTCTTTGTCAGGGCTAGAAGTCCTTCGTCACCAAGGTTACAATAATAAACATGTGGTTGAGGTTACTGGACAATCCCGGTCATGGTAAAAAGAAAAAAGGGTTGACTATCAGCTTGAAACGGGACGTGAACAGCCTCCCATGTGGAGAGTACAGCGTTTTATCCAGCCATCCATCCATCCATCCACCCTGACTACCTGCCTGGGCAGGTTTGTCTGCTCTATGCCAACATCACCTGACATCTTCCTTTGCTCAAGTCCATGGGAGGGCCTTTCGCTTGAATATAAGCATGTTGATTTGTGGGCCTTTTCTGAAAAGACTGATGCTGTCTCACATACAGCTACATGACGCTTGACGATAAAACATAACTACAGGTCTTGATAAGTTTCTTGCACAAATGACTGAAGGGCTCGTTTTATAGTGACAGTCTGCTCAGCCTGGCCTGCTAGTTTCCTCCATTTGGCAATAACAAAGACATCTCTTACAAGCAACATTACATAGATGCATAATTTATCAAACAACTATACCAAAATATTCCTCTTTAATTAGAGTTTTGACAGAATACAGGACATTTCCAAATCACTGACAGGATGTTTTATGTCACCAAGTCTTCCATAGGGGTAACAGATTCGACCTGGCCACCATTCATGCTTCTCCAGTTATTACGTATTTTGGTGCATCATGGTCTGTGTAACATCCAACCAGAATATCCAACTCAGTAATAAGCTGATCTGTATCACCAGAATTTACTTGGCTTCTTATTTTGTTTGACTTCCTCTGTACGATATGCCAACATGTTATTCTGTTCTTCCCACTCAGCACTTTGTTGCCCACCTCGGCACTTCTCAAGGACGGTCTAATTGTGTATTCCACCCTTCTCCATCTGTACTGCATTGAACCGGCCTGGACCATTGTACCTTTCCTAAGGATATCACAGATCTGGTTACTGCACAAACACTGCCACTCCCGTCATTGGAGATGTACTTGCAGCCCTAGGAGGCCTCACTCTGTGCTTGGATCGCTGGCCTTAAGATAATGCCTTGGAGAGATACTTCAATCTGCAATGCATGGATGTATGTTTTTGTTCATAGCAATGAGTTTGCATTAAAGGTATGGCAAAGAAAACTCTCTCACTGCACCAAAAACAAATTGTTTCCAGTGCTACATCTGATTCAGGCAGTGTCTAAATTTCTTCAGGTCGTGCCGCTGTGAGATTTACCATGATTTTTTCTCTGCTGTGCCCTTTGCCACGGAGGGAAAGGAGGTAATAGCTTTCACTAATTTGGCCCTGGCTTGCGCAGTCAAATTCATATGCCAGAGTGAATCTGCAAAGCTAACATTAGGGCTGCAGATATCTGAGGCTAGCGGCAGTGGGCTTTGACATCCCGTATTACACCTAATTGCCACCAGACATTACATCGCAGTCTCTGCAAAACTCTCCCACAACCACCTGCTCCTCGCTCTGTTTACCTTTAAACTGGGAATAATGCAGGGGAGAGCAGGGTGAGAGTTCCTCGGTGTTATTTTCTGACACCCGAGCTCAGGATTGGGGAACTGGAATGTCAGTAGAAATTTGAATTTGAGACGTGTTAGGATAGTTAAGGGGTATCCCCCTGTGCATTGTGTTGCAGGGGTACGGTGTATACTTTTCTGATTTATGTGTTTTTGTAAGAGTAATGAGAGAGGGAGAAAACAGGGCAGGGGTAATATGGAGGCATAACCATAATTAGGTGAATTATAAGTTTCACAGTCGTTTTAGTAACACGGGGGGAAACCTTTAATGAATGTTATAACAAGAGGAGCATTAATGTATTCTATGCACAAGCATGTGGTTGTGGAAATGAGGTGGTGAGTGTACTTTTTTTTTAGCAATTTTGAACATTTCATCTTAATACCAGTGTCTCATGTGGACTGTATATTAATTCATCCTCCTCTGTCCCTGACTTCTCCTCCTCCTCCCCCAACATGAAAGACACGGGAAAATACCACACCCTTTGACAGTGTAATGATGAAATGATTTCATACGGCTGTATCCTTTAACACCACAGCGTCAACCCCTAAATAAGTCAAGCACTGCCTACTGTTTTCGTCTAATAGAGCTTCCTGCAAATCTCAAACAGAGCTGAGGACTTGGCCTGCCATGGAAATAACCCAGTTATAAAACAACAGTGTTTACAGACTTCATGATTCCAAGTTTGGACGGAAACCATGAAATTTTGTTACAAACTTAATTCAATTTCTCCGTCTGGTACACTTTGATACAAAGCTCCCCGTCCAAGAGGTGACCTAAGCGATCGGATTTGTTGGTTGTGATGTATTTTAGTTTGAATAGTTAGTTACAGGGGCCTAGGAAGAAAACACTGGCTCGAATTTAGACTCAGTGCTCTCAAATACCCTCTTGTAATGAACAAGTTAATTTTTTGAAGTTGTCTGTTTGCAGTTATTTTCACCACAGATTGTCTGTCATCGTTTATGGTGGTCAGTGTAATCTATTTATGGCAATGGGACTTGTGGTAATTACATTTCATCCTTGGTGTGGGAAGGATGACGTGCGATTATTGATTGATTCTGGGGAAATGAATTTTCGTCTAGACCCATCCCTTTCCACAGTGAAGTCATTTATACAGCCATACGGACTCGTACGTATATGCACTAATTTGCTTGTTTAATAGGTACACCTAGCTGTAACTAACACAGTCTAATACAGCAGCCCTGCAATAAATCTGCGTTAGAGAGGTGGTAATTTGACTTTATGGTTAATTTGGAGGCTGTAGTTTTGGGTGCTGTTGAATCGTGTTGTATTATACTGAGAGGCGTTTCTAATATTTTGAATGTTTCTACCATCCTGTTTATATCACAGAGGGTCGACAACATATTTGAAGCAGCAGCCTCCAAAATGACTGTAAAGTTGAATGAAGACCTGTGTAAAGCAGTTTCAGCAGGAACTGAACATTATAACTTTAGTAAAATAGGATTATTGCTGGGCTGTCGTATTTGTCTGCCTCGGTTTTAGCTTATTTTACCTAATAAACTGGCAACTGACTGTATGTAATGGACAGATGAAAAAAAGGGGAAAACATATATCTTATTTTTTATATCTTTCTTTGTATGACAGTTAAAAACCATTGTAAGCAAGAACGACTTTTGTGACATGGCTCTGCTAAATCTTGATTGCGTTTCAATTAATTAGCAAATAAGCTCAGTTCAGTTATCTTTTTTGTTAGCAAGCCCTGTGTAAAAAAAGCAACATATTACTCACTCCATCAGTTTACTTGAATTTGTGCCACCACGAAGCCCTAAAGGCCAACTCATGGTTCCCTTGTCTGCGTGTCCCTGCCCCATGCGGACATCCACGTGCGGCCCAAAACTTGACTCAGTGTCCACAGTGCCAGCGCAGCAACAGCACATGCAACAGGTTCTGTTCTTGTTAAGCAGTTGCACACACTGTTTTATTTTGGTTACTTTTTCATGTTGTTCAGCCAAATGCAACAGAAAAAGGAGATGTTGTTTTTGCTGTCAGGAAGTTGCCCCCGATTGTGGTACGACTAGAAGTCTGTCTCCCTCTGAGGTCAAGCAGAAACCACGAACTGGCCTTTTATTTGTATCGGGGATGTCTAAGGCAAAAAAGAAGTTAAAAATCATTAACTCCTGAGCCCTAGCTTTTCAAACGGTGCTGCTCAGTCCCACATTGTCAACTACCCTACAATATAAAGGGAGGTGGTTCACACACGTCGCATAGGAAATGCATTTGTGGTCAATTTGGATCATACTGCATTCAGTAGGACTTCAGCATGATTATTCTTTACTTTTCTTTACTCTTCTTTTACCCTACGTTTTAGCCTGTCACAGATATTTCCGTGGTTTTGTCACAACTCAAGGTAAGTAAGCTAAAACACCAAACCTTACCAGGGCACACGGTGGTTTTTTTCTCTCTTGTCGTCTCACTCTACTCTCTCTGGGGTCACCTAATCATGAATCATCTCTTCTGAACTTACTCGAGAGAATATGGGGAAATTAAGGGAAATAGTTTTATCCTGTGATTGTAGCTCTTTGACAGAGTAGTTACTGTTTGGCAAAGGTTGTGAACTCAGTTTAAATAAAATTTTAACTTAATAGAACAAGAGGCAGCATTGTCAACACCCGGTCCCACCCCTAGAGGAAGCTTAAACGTGGATTTCAATAGAGAGACACACAACAATATTCATGCTTTACCTTGATGAACATTTGTCACTGTGTGTGTCACATTGTGTGTGTGTGTGAGTGGTAGACATAGAAAGGTGAAGGAGATTTACAGCCCTAATCAAAAACTGGCCCACGGTTGGAAATGTAGCGTGAATGATGTCATGAAACTGTCCCCACTCTGATGCTGTGATTTATCACACAATATGGGAGTCATAAAAGAGCACTAGTATCTAATCAACAACAGGGACAAACTTCTACAAGCTGTCCTGTATAGTGTAGCCTGCACGCTTGTCCGTCCACATTTCCTTGCCAGAAAAGCAAACAAATGTACATTTGAATATTTTCTTTTTCGCCTTAGATGTTACACAAGCCTGTTGCCACCTAGATGATGCATCGTGCCCCAAACCTTCATCAATATGGATAATTACGCTTTCTGTGAATTCATTGCAGCTGCGCCGTAAATATTTTTGCTTGGAATCAGGTTGTTATTCCCGCGATGGTTCCACACAGTCCAGGCCTTCCTGAGATGAACCCAAGCATATCCCGTGTGTCACTGTGTATCTGTGCTGAGAGGAAGCATGACCAACTGCAGCTTGGCACTTCATTAAACAAATCACTGGAACGCTTAAGCCACGAGCCTGCAGGGACTCCCAGAGAGAGAGGGAGAGAGAGAGAGG
Organism: Istiophorus platypterus; assembly: GCA_016859345.1. Classification (NCBI taxonomy): domain Eukaryota; kingdom Metazoa; phylum Chordata; class Actinopteri; order Istiophoriformes; family Istiophoridae; genus Istiophorus; species Istiophorus platypterus. Next base: position 5,999,396 of record CM029119.1, read on the forward strand.
GAGAGAGAGGGAGAGAGAGGGAGAGAGGGAGAGAGAGAGAGGGAGAGAGAGGGAGAGAGAGGGAGAGAATGGATGTGTAGTGGAGTTGTGTGATAGTCTTTGCCTCAAATGGAACACACACGGATATGGAACAGAATATTTTGCATTGTATTTAAAATGCTACTAAAGACACAATTATACTATTAATCAATTTTTTGTTTGACAAAAGTTTTAAAGAATGATTGTTTGAGTCATTTATAAGAAATTGCACACCCACTGTTTTCCCCCTTTTTTGTTTTTTTTTTAACACTTCTGCGTTGGATAAAATAAGGTTTCAAGGTTATTTTGTTCTGCAAGGTATTACAAATATACTATTTAATGTAATGATCTTAGGGACAGACATTCATTTATTATGCAAAATGGCCATGCAGCGCTCACCTTGAGCTTTTCTGGACTGGTTAAATAGAATAGTAGACAGTAGACAGTCTAAACCAAAACTCTGCTGCTTCTAGAAAATGCATCTTTGCTCTTTCCCCTTAAAATAATCATTCTTATTTCATCAAAATGTATTAATTTTATGATATTAGCAGAGGTGGTATTTGTATAAGGTGAGGTAATAAAAATCACTGTAGGAAACCCTCAAGGTAAGGACCACTGTGGGATGAGTTATGAACCAGGCAGCACTCATACATTAGGAAGGTGTGTGCTGTGAGAAGGGGAACACAACAAAGGACACAGACAGCAGGTCACAGCCCAAAATAGAACTAGGAATCCTACATTTGAGTTTAAAGGGGTGGGAAACACCTCCTTATGTTTGTGTGTGTGTGTGTCTGTGTGTGTGTGTCTGTGTGTGTGTCTGTGTGTGTCTGCTTGTGTGTGTGCGCGCCACTCTCACACACGGACAGAAACAGGAGGCTTGACTATAATAAATGAACTGCCACAGCAGTGCTATTTCAGGTTGGGTCACTGGAATAATACAGGGCTGGAGGCACAGCTGGAGCAGCGATCAGATGTTTCCTCGCGTGTGGTGCTGAGCTTGTTTCTGCCTCCTGTCACACGGGCAGACAGACAGATAAGGCAGGTTTAGGCTCCACCATTAAATCCTTGTCTGACTCTGTCTAGAGTAATCTCTCTGTATATGTCTTTCACTCTTTGCTAACCCGGATGTTCAGTTCCTCTGTCTCTGGAAATAGACATACAACATGAGGATCCAGGACAATGATTTGTGTTGGACTTTTGCCACACATGGTCGGTTGATCTGTTGAGAGCCGCGTTGTTTGACTCTTGCTAAATTACAGATGATGTTGTAAAAAGCTGTATTATCTATTTTTCCCTATCTTACTATTTTTTAACATTGTCTATCAATATTGTTCCTGACAAAGTAAACCTGTCATTTAGTAGAGGTTATGTTAATAGGGATCAGGTAACATAATGCTGATTATAAGAACAGAAAAGCAGAACAAAAATAAAGACATGATAAGTCTACATCAGAGGTGAACCATTCAATGCATTCAAAATTTTCTTATACAGTCATAATTTAATATGGGTAGTTTCTGTCACTTTTGTCATCATGCCTGTTTAAATCCTTACTTAATTTTGGCAAGATGTAGTAGATGTGGTTTTCCTCAGATGTAACGTTGCATATGCCAACAAACCATATATATGGCATCTCCAATACATAATGTGGTGTTTATAAAAACAGATTGTGTAATAAGAATGTGAGCAAAAGACAAGAGACTGTCTGTTTCAGTATTGATATAAAATAAAGCACGGATTTTCTTCCTAAAGTTTAATTAAATAGATTGAAATATCACTGCTACCGATGGTTTACAATTACTTTAATTAATGATATGTGCACTGGACAGTTCTTTTTAACTGACAGGTTGAGGACGAGTGGAACAGGAGGAAGCATGGACATGCTAATAGGTGATTAGGGGCAGTCTCCATCCATTTGTGGATTACCATGGAGGTGGGAGTGAGGCATGTGCACGTTTGCCCAGTTCCATGATGATTGAGATTTACAGAACAGAACCATACAAATATACAGCTTTATAATTCTGCTGAAAAGATTGCTAATGCATCTCTCTCTCTTTTAATACACAAATGTAGAGCTTAATGCCTCTGGCCCCAGGTCTTTTTAATGCTCATGCATAGATAGATTTAAGATTGAATCTTTGGTGAAACATTTTGGTTGCACTATTTCTAATGAGCTTAGGAGCCAGGAGTTAATCATCTACATAATCTTCTCCTAATACTTTTTAAGGCAGCTGATGCATCTCTGAAATGTTTTCTTTGGACAAACATCACCAATAATACTTGAATAAGCAGCCATTCATTTTTCTATCTTTTAATCTTAAGTCATCAGACCTTCTATTCAAATTAATACATGAGCCTAATGATTGAAAATGACCATAGCCAGAGTTACTGAAAGTTCCAGCTGAATAATCAGAAATTGGTAATCATCACATGACCACCTGTAGCAAGGTCCCCAGCCCTCCTTCCCTCTAGCCATACAGATATACGCTCAGCCCCCCCCCAGTCTCTGCCCTTACACTCCATGCCCACCCAGGTCCCTCCACAGAGGGGCTTGCACCTCAGTGGAAACAGACCTGGTCTGGTTACCCACCTCAGAGATGATGGATTGACGGTTCACTTACGGGAAAGTCTGGGGCCTTCAGGTAAACAAGGGCAGAGTTGTATTAAATATGGAGGAGAAAAAGAAAACATGTTCTACCTTTTGGCTAGAACCAAGGGAAAAGGAGAGAGGAATGTGGTTTATACCCATGTGCGTTAAAACCTGAAGCTGACATGCAGCGTTTAAAAAGTACATGCACAGTGGAGTTTGACTCAGATCAGCTCTCATCTCTCAATAAACTAAATGTGACTTGGTTGTTGGTGTACTAATTGCTTTTCCTCATCAGCATATTAAACTAAGATTGTATCTGTAACCAGTACAATCGACGCAACACTTCAAACATGAATGCTACCTTTTAGAAATGACCTTGGATGCTTGATGGTGGTGGCATTTTTTTCTCTCTATCCTGCCTTTATTTTCCTCCAGTAGGCCTAAAGAGCAATGATCCATGGGAAGCCAAATCAACAAGGAAATTGGGCTAGATCTTTGCCCTCCTGAACGCGGTATAAAAGCTATTTTGCTCATTACCCTGCCACGAGAAACATTCACCAACATCACTCTCCGATTGGTCCTGATGGCAGTAATTTCATCTTCTAACAATCTGATCCTGACAAATTAATTTCTGCTCCATTTTTTCATGTCCCACCCACCCCTTTCAATTCAGCAGTGACAAAAACCGAGACAGAAAAAATTAGATAATTTAAGTGAACGAAAATGATGATTAACCAAAGCTCCAACAGTCTGGGTCTTCGAAAGACAGGAAAGTCCACGTTACCTAAAGAAAAACTGCTGTAAAGTTTTAGCCATATAAATATGAGGAAATTAATTAAATGCAGGGCGGGTGGTTTGGCGCCATGGAAAGAATACACAATTTAGAGTCTTGTGCCAGGGAGCCAAATGGACAAAATGAAGGTGATCAGTCATATTTTGCTGCTTTTTGACATTAAGCATATGCTTTTTTTCTAAGAGGTCAGCTAAGCAATTTAGACAAATTGGACAAAATTGCAAAGGTAAACATAGGGAGAGGTCTCGTAATGTTTCTTTCACTCTCTTTTTCTTTCCTTCAGTCCCATTTTCAGACACTATTTTGTTTAGTAAATCCCTTACCTGAATTTTCTGTGACGGTAGAGTGAGACAAAACAACTCCGCCAGGGCTATCAGGGGCAGGACTGTGTTATGGTGTTTGACGGCACCGCCATCTACCAGGCCAACCCAAACTACACTACTTCATCCTAGAAAATACATATACAACTACTGAAATCACACTGTGGTATATCTTCGATGTCCAGAGTTGCTTTCAGTTAATTGTCATGCTTGTAGAGATTCATTGCCTTGCTTTAGGGCAGTTTGACAGGATTTTTAATCTGTCAATTGCAGGCCAGTCAGTTTTCAGTATGTCTGTGTCTAAGCTCTAGTTGAGAGCCAGTGGATTTCTGTGTGAACACAGTAGGAAGCTTTGTGATCTGCTTTGTAATACTCACCCAGGGCATATTTTGACAGTATGTACTCACTGCTATGATATCCAGTGCTGAAGAGGAGTATGATTACACTGGCTAAAGAATGTTGAGCCAACCTCTCTTCCTCCTGCCTGCATTGTTTCATCAACTGACAAATTCCTTTTTTTGTAAAGCTTTTTTCACGAAGATTGCAAATGCAACGTGCAATTTGTAACACAAGATAATTTTCCCTCCACTTATTCTGACACATTTTACCAATCAAAATAAACACTACGCTTATAACACATGCATAAGCATATAAGGATCCTGTAGAACTTGCAAATGAATCTACGATTTTGAATGACAGTTATGACAGTCTCCTGCAAGGCTGGATTACCAGCAGAGGATTATGAGCAAAGCAGGGTCCTCAGGTCCCCAAGTGGCAGTTTATGGTGTCTTTATATTTGTAACTTTTGATTGATAATCATTTCTGAAATGTGATGGTGCCACTATCAGTGATATGAAATCACCTTTTACACATAAAGTAAGCCACAATCCCTTACACCCCTGTCACAATGCTTGCAACTGTTTTTCTCTATTTGATTATCATTCTTTTTTTTCTTTTCTTTTCTTTTTTTTTCCAGAATCTCACACATATGAATCTTGCAGTTGTACTGGTTGATGGTGAACTTCATCGCACAACAATGTTGTTGTCCATCAACCGTTTCAGTATTGCAAAACATGGAATATGTGATGTGTTGATGTGATGTGGACTTTTCCCCATCCCTCGGGATTCATACAAGTGGCTGCAGGGTCAGCCTCAGTGCACCACTCTGGGGTTGTCTTTGTCAGCCGAGACTCCGCCAGTGCTTTTCAGCACCATGTTTCTATGTGGTACAATAAAGGCAAGATGAATCATTGGCTTGGGGCACACACACACACACTCACTGAACCCATTGCTAACACCTTTTGGGTCTAGACATGCGTGCAAGGTGTTGAAAAGTGAGAGCGGGCTGTAAGGTGATTGGTCGCACTGACCACAGAAGTGAGTTTTATGCAGTGAAAGTAACAAATAGAGGTTGCTAAGACACTGAGAGGAAACCTGCTGCTGCCCTTCTATTCTCTCACATCTTTCTTCTTTGTTTTTCCTCCCCTTTTGGAGCCCGCTGGAATTCCTCGGCCACTCTTCACTTCCTTTTGACAGTTTCAATGAGGCAACGGTTCGCATTTGACAGGCTCTCATGCCACCTTGTTAGCTTAAAGTATCATTAAAATAATGATTGTGGCCACACATCGAGTAAAAGCGAGTCTGAAGAAATAAAAGATTGACCGTCCCTTTAAGTGCATGGCCCTCGACTCTGCTCGGTTTGTTGTCATCTATTTATCTAATGACTCCTTCACAGTTTAGACAGTGGGTTAGATTCTGCCCGATCCTCTATGCCTAAAAAAGCATGGCGCTGCCATAGCCCTGATCACCTAATTGCCCTGCCCTGCCTCATTAGAAAACAAGCCTAACTGGAAAATCGCCTTAAGTGGCTTAAATTAATGAGACCTTCACATTGTACGCTGAGTCATCAGAGGCCTGAGTCAGGGCAACGTCACCACAAGGAAATGGCACCTTCGAAAACTGTCAGTGGGCATTTGGACGGCGGCCGAGGGGCCGATGCTGTCCTAAGTCCCGTGGTATGAGCGACTGTTGTGATTCAACAAGTATCGCGCTGAGTTTCGGTCGTAAAAGCCCATTCGCAAAAGAAAGTGTCACAGCAAAAGGAATCTTAATGTCTTTGCAATATATTTGGCTCCGTTATGTAGTGGCTGTGTAAAGGGCTAGTTAATGAACTACTGTACTGGCAAGCTAACCGCTAGCCATCATTTCGTTCAATAAAGATTTTCATTAAGGGTTGAGTTAGCATTCTGCTAACTGCTGGCTAACCTTCACCGTTAGCCTGGCAGCTTTTTTCAAAGATGTCGTTGAATCACCATACCCTCTGCAACACACAGCGATTTAGCCATAATAGCTTCCTCCGTTTTGGACTCTCCAACTCTTTATTCCCTTAAAGGTTCGCTACAGGTCAAAAGTGATAATTTGCAGTTCAAAATTTACCAAACGCAAATTTGATATGAAAGATGTGCACAGATTTACTCAGCCCCACAAAAAAGTCACTATATATGGCGATTCCAGTTTAATGAGAATTTAACTTTGAAATATTGTGTTCCCAGTGCGTTCCTGACCAGGCCTTAAGGGTATCTGGAGCAGCAGCTGATGGGTTGAAGGTTGCTGGGTCCTTTTTTATGCAGTTATAATTAAAAAGTAACAAACCTTACACTGAAAACAATCAAATCATCAGAAACACGCCAAAGGATGTTATTGAACTTGACAGTGAATGTCATCTATAGCCAAGATGACTGAAGCGATGACCCCATTATTTTACCCATCAGCCACAGAGCTTCACAGGCCTCATAACTCACCGGGGCTGGGGTCAAAGTGCGATGACTTCATTATGTTTGCTCCCATGGTGCTGCATTCCTACCTGTTGCCCTGTGACCCCTGGCATGCTGTGTTGAAGGTGGGCATGTGCCTCCGCCGCAGAGCAGACGCACATAATCTGGGTTTAAATAAGATGTAGGATATCTTCAATGTCAAGATCACTCTCGGATGACAAGAGAAAGGTTGGCGATGGCGCTGAGAGGGCTGGTTGTAACTGTTACTGATACAGTGTAGACAAATTCATTTCTTCTCTTCATCATCTCCTCGGCCGCTTCATCAGCCTTATCTTTTTTTCTTTCTCCCTGAGAGTTAGATGAGGCAATTGGCAATTAACAAGGAGCCATAGTACAGTCTAGCATAAATCCTGGGGGCAGGGGAGTTAGCTTGACTCTGACCAAAGTTCAAAAAAATGTGATTTTACTGTCATGAACAGGTTTTGTGATGTTACTAAACTGCAAAAAAAAAAAAAAAAAATCTTGACAGCAACTTCATTGTAGTATTTTAGTGTGCAGTTATTTAAATATGCAGTGTAGAACTATCAGAGGTGTTTCACCTAAAAAAAAAAAAAAAAGACAAGACGTTTTGAACAGTTACCGTGTAAGTTTATCAGTCTGGTGTTGCCTGCCATTTTTTCCCTCCAGCAGTCCAACCATCTGTCTCTCATCTTGAGAAAGTATTTACCGTTCACTTCCCCTCTGCCTACCATCCTTCTGTGGGAGACTGAGGTGTTGATAGTCGAGAAATGATGGTTCTACTGATTCTCTATTTTGGCAAACTCGTCACTCCAACCTCAGTCTTTAGCCTCGAGTGATATAACCCCAACGTGACTCTATGGTGGATTGAGTTATACCGATGTTCATTCAAAGTCCTATACAGACAGGAATAATCTAGCTGGTTGTATGAAATCAAAGTGAGGAGGGGGGCAAAGTCCATTTTTTGGCCAACAATTAGTTAAATGTAAACCTTGGCAGGGAAAAAAATCTAAACATAAAAGACAGTAAGGTTTAAACGGATTATAACTCTCAGTTTGCTGTGAGCATATTAGAGGAATCTGCCCGAATTTAATCAAAAATCAAATGAAAATAACTAATAATCAGCACGTGATCCGTCAAGACAATGCCACCTGTTGCCTATCTGAAACCACGCAATTACAGTAAAACTAGTACGGGTTCTATCCCACAGCCATGCTCGGAACAGCTCCCACTGCAGATGTTGTCCATTAACTGGAAAAGTTGACAAAAAGAAGACTTGTTTCATAAAAGCATTATGACAACCTAAATCTTTTTTGAGTCTGTCTCTAAAACTGCCAAAAACTCCAAATCTAACCAACATAAAACATAAACAAATCATCACTGATTGTCTTTTCGTTTATATTTATGGTGTTGGAAGTTGAATATTCAAAAAAAAATTTGTTACACAAAATTAGGTGAATTTTTTTTAATCAAATTATTGCTCTTTTTTTCTTCAAAAGTACTAAATGCTGTTACCTCTTCACAAGTGCTCCCAGCTTTTGCCCACATGACCTTTAAAATGTGGACTTTACCCACATTATAGAGGTCACAATGACACAATGTCAAAAAAATGGTATTGGTTCCTTCCTCCTTCGCCTTTTAAAAGTAATGATTGTATCAGTAAACCTTCAGCTGCAATTATATGCCAGTTGTGTCATTTCATGTATACAGTGGCTACAGTAACACTATCAAGTAACAGCTTATGAACGAGGCTGGTGAACCGTGAACAGCAGGCAGTCTGCAGTCCTCTTGCAATCATGGGAGATTGATCAGTTGTGACTACGGATGACGCCACCACCTCTCTCTAGGTGTTTGGTCTCCCCCATATCTATTTTCCCGGCTCTAGCAAGTGGCTCCATCACTGCATGTCCAGACAAACGCAATTCAGATATCCCTTGTTTGATTTGGGTCAGGGCCTCAAAACTAATACCTGTAAGCCCTATAATATGGTAATTTGTAGCGGCTGGGGTAAGGAACGTGAATTTATCAATAACTGGGCTAACCGGACTCATATTGAGCTTAGATTTGGTTTTTGGACGGAGACGAGGGGCACACAGAGGGGTTAGGTGAAACAGAGGTTATTCAATAAGGGGGTGGTTGTTATTCCAAAAGGCAACCAGGGGAACTTATAGGCTGTCGGTGAGCAGGCACTGACAGCCTTGTAGACTGACACTCCGTGTCTCTCCCATGGGGGAAATGGGTAGACGACATGCATGTGCAAACATACATGTGTATGTGAACACAGAGATATTCAGTGAAGCACATGGGGGTTTATGAAAGTTCCCTTACATGATTTTATCCCATATTATTTCTGCAGATACTGTAGTTCTTTTTCTTCTTTGCTGCTCCGCGGCAGCAAAAGTGTGCAGGGATGTTCAAGTTTTTGTGATTTCAACTGAAATACAACAAGATCTTTAGGCTGATTATCACCCAGATTCGGTACCCTTGCCTCAGAAAGTTGTTGTGTTTCCTGTTCAGTGAAGACACGTTTGCCACATTTTCTAAAGTATGCGGACGTCTTTGGAGCTCGGCATAGTTTCAAGCGATAAAAAAGTTCAGAAAACAGATGAGAAAATGCAGGAAAGCCACTGATTATGGCCCAGAGTCCCTCTCAACCTACTGAAAAAACGAGCCGTACAACTGATGGCTTTAAGGACATATCCACGCAATTTCTGATGTCCTAGGCAACTGAGTTAGAATGAACCCACCAGCTAAAGAGTTCCTCTGAGAGATTCAGACGAAGCGTACCCGGTAAATGTATGGAATGTAATGGAATTTGTTGAGTCTCCAACCCACTGTCTTTGCATCATATCTGGGTCCTGAGTCAGGGAAGTGCTGTGTAATGAGCTGCAGAGATGAAAGCAGCTCTCCAGGCAGCAGGAGGCAGACTTCTTTAGACTGTGGAGTGTTTTTTCTGTCCGGGCTATCTTTTTTTTCTAATCCCTGCGGACAAAAAACAGGAGCAGACCTGGCAGATGGCTGTGATAAGATAAAAACTACCTCCATGGGGAATCAGTGCAAAAGCGTATGCTGACGGTCGTCTGGGGATGTTTACCGAGACAAACTATCTTTGATTTTTTTGAGATTTTTTTTTCTTTTTTTAGTCTACTCATTCATTTTTTTTAAATTAAATTTTCCCTTTCATCAAAAGTGATCTAAAGTATTTACTGAATGATGGTGATGATTAACTGTCTTAAGTTATAAAGGCCTACCATCAAGGTCTAAAACATATTTTCTTTACATGACCTTTTTTTAAGCTGTCGTTTAGTACAAAGAATTGCCTGGTGGTTGAAAGACACCAGAGCTTTGTGTTACATCACACTAAGTTCACTGATTTGACTTTCTTTTAATGTCACGCAGATTCCATAACCTTCCAACACACATCCATGCATCATTTTGTAGTTTGCATATAAAAATGTGATTGCTAATTTCTCCGGCCTTACACATATAGTCTGCAACATCTTATTCTACCGTGAGACCTTTAAAAAAAACCCTGAAAACACTGACATATGCTCACTGTATCTGGTTGTGACTGTGGTTTTGTAGTTAATTAGAGCCAATGCAGTCACACTGTTAATCACCGCCATCTCAGCCGTGTAAGAGTTTGTTAATACTGGATCTCTGAGATTACCTAGACCTAATGGACTCATTAATTACACACACACTCTACTGTGTTTTTAATTAGTCATCTGTTCATTTAGCAAATCAGCAGTGGGTTTCTCCTTTTCTTTTTCTTTTTTTCACAGCCAGGAGCGCCGTGTTATGTAGTGTTAGCCCTAACAGCTGCTCGGTGGCCTGCTTGAGAGAAAGAATAAATGATGTGTCGGGGTCTGGAGCAACTGTGAAAAAGAGATCGGAGGTGTGTGTCTGCTTTGTTTTAGGTCGAGTTGTCTTAGGAAAGGCAGTGGTCGGTGACCAAAGTACAGGGCGGTGTTTTTTCGCCAGCGGATTGTTTAGTTCAACACGAGGGCTCAGAGATGTGTGTGAAATATGTGCTTTGGAGTGTGCATTCACGCATGTGTGTGTGATTCTGGCATATCCGAGCACACAGCAGGCCCAGTTCGATCTGGAGGAAAAGTGCTCATTGCTGCTTCCAGTGCTAAAAGTGATTTGTGAGGCTGTTCCCATCAGGCGAGTCTTGCCTCAGCACAAGTGGAAATGTTTTTCTAATTTGTATATTTTCTGAAGCAGAAACCAAAGCGTCTGTGTGTGTTAATTAGTGGCTGTAAAGTACTTCATGATGTAGCACGGTGTTGCATTGTAACAAAGCAACGGGGGCCTGTGTGACCACTGCGGCTGCTGCTGCTACTGCTGTCTCTTACTTAGGTCCTTGCTTATTTCATTTCTGCTTTGTAATGAGAGTCAGATGCGATAGTGTTTACAACAGGCTTGAATCAGTCACATGCTGTCTAATTAGCTGCACATGGGCAAACAGCAGAGGCGGATATTTTCCTCTGAGTCGTCACGAGTGGCGGATCAAACCCTGCACTGATTCTACATGATTGTCTGCATGGAAAGTGTTTAAGGAGGGAGCGGATGCTTTTCAAGTTCTAAAATGAAAAGTTATGCTTAAAGAGAAAAGGCAAAACTGTATTAAGACCATGTTCATGTCAGCGTATGTGGGAGAACTAAATTCTTGTAAGTTCCTTCACAGTGGAAGCATCAGCAGTAGCTAGAGTACTCCATAGAATGAAATGAGACCTGAACCTCTTTGAAGACCTGAAACATTATGAGCAAGGTGGGGATGACCCACGTGTAGAATCACGACTCCAAAAACTCTCAAGGTTACCTTTAAATTTCTGAATGAAAAAAAAACAAAAAACATTCAGATAAAAATGAGAACTAAACAAACATTAATTAATCCTCAGAATTAAATTAAAAGCAAAAAAAACATAAAGACAGCATTAACTTAACAAGAAAATAGTCAGACACATCAAGAGACAAGATGGTTCAAGGCTGGTTTAAATATACGTTTAGTGAAAAGAATAAGAAATAAAAGAAAGTGATTATGTAAAAAAAAAAAAAATTTGAAAATAACTAACAAATTACATACCAAATTAATTAAGAACTTAGAAATATATACTGAATACATGTTGTAAAATTCTATCATAAACACAGAGGTACATAGTAAATGTTTTTGACAGAAAATAAAATCTCAACACAATAGGCATGAAAGACGGATTCCCATCCGAAATAAAAGAGGCTATTTCCATGTGAATAAAGGAACTGCACTCACCCTTACTCCTCCAGACTATTGATTTATGGGAATTGTAATTCCTAACCATGCATATTACGCTGCTACTGGCTATATAAGAATCATTTAACTCTCTGGTGCGACACATCTAAAGGTGACCTGTGACTCTGCTCATGAATGGTGGAAAAGGAAGAGGAGGTCCTGTCCCTTTGTCCGCTTCAATTAATCTTCACCCAGGACAAGGCCTCTTTCATCCACCTTCCCTGCCAGTGTTTTATTGGGCTCTCCCAAAACAGGTTTGTCGATGATGGTCCCCAAACTAAAAATGAAACTCTGTGAGGTCAAAGGTTTGGCTGTGTGGGATGGTGTGAAGAAGAAGGAGAGGAACAGGAAGTGTTGGGGTCAAGAAAAGAAAGTAGGAGGGATGGGTGGATGAATAGAGGAAGAAATTCCAGTTTGAACAGTGTGAACTTGAACTGAGCAATAAAAGTGGGAAAATAACTCAAGCTGCAAACACCTGCACCTTCCTTAATAAATCACAGAGGCGCCAACAAAGAGGGAATCAGTGGTCACTGAGCATGTATATCAAGCTATTTACTCACCCGTATTCAAGTAATTCTTTCTATTTACGGTATTCGTATAATGGGTTTAGTTTCGTAATATAACAGCCCTTATTTTTGTCTTCATTTCCTTCATAAACTTTGTCCTTAAATTTTAAGTCTTCTTCAAGTCTTTCCTGGTCTTATTTTTCTTATTAATGATAGTAGCAGTAGTATTGGTAGTGGCAAAAGTATTAGCTTTCATATAACCTCAACTAAATCTCTCTAAGACTGAACTCTAAGTCATCCTGGCCAATCAATCTATCAATTACAATATCAACATTAAATATTGCCATTTCGTCTCTCACCCCAGACAAGGCCAAGGCCATATCATGTTTGATAACTTTAAATATGGCTATGCAACCCAAAAGCTACTCAGATAGTTGAACTTTTAGTTTTGGTACATATAGCATTGAAACTCCAACATGGTGTAGCACTTTTCAAAACTGTAACCCATGCACATAACATGAAGGTACAGTTCCAGTAAAAGATTTTAAGATTTATACATATATATATATATATATATATATATATATATATATATATATATATATGGTGTCACAAACCAAGCTGGGAACCACTAGCACAGTACACTGATAGTACATTATTAAAATATTGGCAATGCAACCCTGCTTGTAAAAAACTAGCATTGCCATAAATTATGGAATAATGGAGCATTTCCATTCGAGAGCTACATTTCCCACACACTCCCATTTTCCTTCCAGCCTCCGGAAGCCACTTGACAAGCTGCCACAGCGGTGGAAAGCCATCGTTTCCCATCATAACCAGATGTATACCCATCTATTTCCATAGTACTGTAATGGCGCACATGCCCACACATTCGTAAAGTGATTGCAGTACAGCATGCAGTGTGTCTAGATCATATACCAGTCTGCTGGCCTGATTACAACCCCCGGTGTTTGCGTTGTGCCAGCGGTCAGTGGGAGGGTCGGGCGGCTGGGCGGTCACACAGCGGCGACAGCTTAAAGAGCACCGCCACAACAACCATGACACACACAGCCAACACACAAAGCAAACCCAAATGGCTGGTGGAAGATCATGTCAAGTAGTCTTGAAGACTAACCCAGTGATGCAGCCAAAAAAACACACACACACAAAGACACATATACACACATGTAGACACACTGTTGTAATATTATGGAAGGTTTATTATCCCGTGTTTCCTGGCTGGGAGCTTTTCTACAGGACAGTTCAGTTTTCTTTTGGTTTTCCATCTGCATGTATTCCTACAGTCCTGTGTGACCGCTGTGACCACCTTCTGTAAGGGATGTGCCTTGAATCTGCAGCAAAATTGAAATGGGTGGTTAGAAAATAATGGCTGCTGAAGCAAACAGGTCATGCATAACCAAGGAGAGCATCTTTGAATCCACATTCATGCTGTGCACAGTGAATATGCAGCTGGATGAAACGGACATGAGAGTGTAAACATGCCCTGTTGAAATAAAGACCATTGGACACTCACCCCCAAACACACACACACACACAGACACACACCTGCTCTCTGCAGTGACTTGGTGCTGCTGTGCTTTATGTGGCCTGTAGTGGTCTGCTGAGGAATGCAGAACAGAACCACAAACGGACCAGACAGACAGCCAGATGACATAAAACTCAATTTGCTGGTTCCTGCTCTCTCTTTTTCTCATTCTCTCTTCTTCTCTTGATCCTCTTTAGGTTCTTTTTCTCATTGTCCTCCTGCCATTCAATCTTCCAAACTCTCTCTCTTGTACTCTTCTCTCTCAATCTGCATTGTTTTATCAACTTTTCTGTTATTGTTCTTTGTCTGTGTGTCTTTTTTTGGCCTAAACCTGTGCAATTTCTTACTCGCTGACTTTTCTACCATTTTTTCTAGTCGTCAAATGACTGCGAAAAACAGAAAACTATACAGTTTTGGGTGCTTGATTTGAGCACACACAAAGGTTTAGATCCATGAAGGGTTAAAAATAAGCCATTTGTCATGACATGACAAATGTATGGGGAGCCATCCCCTCGTTATGCTGCTATAGGCCTAGACTACTGGGGGACTTCCCATGATGCACCGGGCTCCCCTCTCCACCGTCTCCTCCACTCTCCCTGTGCTCATTAACACCTCAAAAATGCTCGTTACTAACTGTCCTTCCTCTCTCCCGCAGCTCTGTGCTTCCTCGTCTCTCTCTAGTGCTGCTCTATATGAAAAGTGCCCTGAGATAACGTCTGTTACGATATCGCGCTATATAAACAAAATTGAATTGAAACTGAATTGACATATCCTGTGCTCATCCCACATGGCCTTGTGTTTTGTTATGTTTTGTTTTTTTTCACTCTGATCACCGATTTTCAGTTGCTCTACGCTCTGACTCTTCATTTAAATTTGAAAAAAATCCAAAGTGACGGGTAATTTCAAACTAATGTGAAAGAGTTATAATGTATTTATATCACTGTATAGTGCCATTCAACTGCCAGATATCCTTGCATATAAATCTTAACTTATCCGTGCTTGCTATCTTACCAGGAACGGCCTTCTTACAAGCCTATGGCGAGTCAGGAGGATGAGTGTGGCAAAAAGAAGGCAGTCAAATTAGGTTGTACAGTTGAAATTCCAAAAGACTGTTCAAATTCTGAATAAAAGTTTTAACCCTTCCTAACAAAGCTGCTAGCATGGTTGTAGATTCTTGTCTGTGTTATAAAAAAGACCTTTATTGAAGATACAAAAAACTTTGAGTCTAGTTGTTTCCACAAGATACTAAAAGAGTCCTCATCCTTGTCTCTGTGGCAGCAAAAGATGTAACATGACCCACTGAGCTCACAATGTTAAACTAGGCTTACGAAACACTTTTATGGCTGACCAACTCTAATGGACGTACTTATAAGGGGCTTGAAGCAGCTCACTAGGCTCACAACATTAAGGGTTAAAACAACCCATAACGCAATACTTTCTGTAGGAGCCGACGTTACACTGGTACTTCATGAGAAAAAATACCCGAAGTTGTGAATATGTACATACGTAGTACTTGAATTTAAAACAGCTTCACTTTTCTACATGTGATCTCCAGAAAATAATTGTCTTGTATTCAGGCTAATACGGTACTTTCCTCCTTCCACCATTTCCTTCTACATCCCTTCTTTCCTCCCTCCTCATCTTCATCTCAGGTGACTTTAACTCTGCAAATGCTCATTAAGAATTTTGCAGTGCCAACCGCTCCCACCGACCCAGCAGCCAGGACAAACCTTGAGTGTGAAAGCTCTCATTTATCACCGGGCACCGCAGGGCAATCGGCCCAGCCGAGCTGTAGCCAGGGCGGGGTAAGGTAAGGGTTGGTTACAGTATAGGAAAGAGGGGAAGAAAAGGGGGAAGAAAGGGTGGAGGAGACTCAGATGCAAAGCAAGCGGCCAAATGAGGTAGGGAGGACTGAGCTGGGTGGGGCAGATGGGGTGAGCTGGTGTGAGTATGGGGCAACGAGCAGCGTTACCTTTGGGAAGGGAGGAGATAGGAGGAGGGAAAGTGGGCAGAGGGGGAGGAAAAGATGCATGGGGAGTAGCTGTGTGGTGTTAGGGGGAAAATCAGGACAGGCTGGGAAATTGGCTGCATTTGCTCAAACATTAACAAAACTGAGAGGGAATACAACTGTTTCATAACTGCTCTGTTTCATTTACTTCACGGTAAGATTGCTACCTCTGGATACGTGGTTGCATGAGCAGGGTTCCTTTCACAAAACTTGGAGAGGATAAGAACGAGTGAGGAAAAAAAAAATGCAGACTGAATTTGAAAGTGAGCATTGTAGCTTAGATGTTATATAAAACAGCTTGTGACTGATCTTCTTCAAAGCCCAGCTGCAAAAATTTGAGACAGCAAAAAGATCAAGAACTAAAATGCTCCGACTTTAAAGAAAGGTGAGATTTTAGTTGAGTCAAGATTTTAACCATTGCATGAAAAGTTGTTACAAACTTGCTCTGGCATGCTGATGAAGAAGGAGGTACAGGGTAACGTTCAAAGCAACACGCTAATGACACCATCATATACAAAATATTAACATAAACAAAATTACACAAATAATTACACAGAAATTGTCAAATTAAATCACATGTGTAATTCAATTTGCGTATCAGAGGAGTAGCACCCACTCCTCTGTGGGCTCCCTTGGGACCCGGCTTTAGATTATTTTCTTTAACATAGATCCTGTGTGTCATATGAAAAGTTTTGGTTTTGGAAGCTGGCGGAGAGCGTCTTTAAAGATGCTTTCAAATTGCATCATTGGAGGTGCAGGGTTCAGTCTTTTTTGGGATATGACCCATTATAATGACTAAAAGTCAGCTGCAACCTCATCTGCTCCTGATTTTGACCACTCTGTCTCTTGCAAGTCCCCCCAGCCGTATGCAAGTCCAGCACTAAATAATTAGAGTGTCCCTATAATATCAAATATTAACAAATGCTGCACGAAAACTAATGTGATGTGCAGGACAATCCACGGCTATGATGCTCCCTGATTCAGCACAGTCAAAACATGCATTTAAGTACCACAAAAAAAAAACCCACTCTTGCAACAATAACAATAAATAATACAGTTTATTTGTACTTCTCAAAACCAATGCCGCAAGGTTGCACAAAACAGATGATAAATAAATATCAAAATACTGAAGTAAAACCAAAAACACAGACCCAGAAAAAAAAAGTTGCAGCGGGTTTCATAGGTTTAAAACATTTGAAGCAATGTAATTCCAAAAAAACAAAACAAAACAAAAAGAAACAAAACACAAACTGTCTCTTAGTACAAATGGTGATTATACACTGAGCTCTGCAGCTAATTTTGACGGGGATGCTGCTTGACAGACAGTTAACATAGATTATAGGATAGGCTGTTACTGCTCAGCACAACCCAGCCATCATTAAAGCGCATCATGTTATGTGGTTGGGTTTGTTTGCCCTGTAGCTCACACACTAAGCTGAGTTGCCAGGCGGTAAATGTTTCTAAAATACAGATCAATACTAAACAGTGGAATATGTGAATTCTCGTGGGAATTATGGTTGGGAGCTGTGCCACTGACGTAGAACTGGTCCTTGAGAAATGTAGGCTTGGACATGTGCTGACTTAGTTTGCCATACAATTGTGGGTAAAAGAAGAAAAAAGCAAATCATAAATTTAGGACATCACACTGATTTTACATGCATTCCTATCAAACGGTTTGCATAATATTTATTTCCTTCTTGTTGACACTGCTCATTTAACATTTCCACCAGAGACATTCTACAGACAGGCTGGCTTTTTTTTCTTCTTCTTTTTTTTCTTTAATGAAATTACCCACCAAATGTCCCATACAAACTCAAGACTAGTTGTGGTTTTCTCTGCATTTGGTTATTGCTGGTCAGAAACGTCTTTTTTTTTTTTTTTTTTTCTATTGGATGTCCATGTGTGATTGAGTAGAATTTTCCAGCTTTCCCGCCCCTGCTGAATGGCCTGCCATAATAAGACTAAAATACATAAATGAAAGCACTTTTGACATCAATCTCTATGTTTATGTTGTGTTCCCAAACTAACTTTGACACCTTTCGTGACCAGGAGATGGGAAACTTCAAGAGGGAGCTGGGATTGTGTTGATCATTTATCTGTTGAGGCCTAAATTAGTCACCTGATCGATACAGGACAATATTTAACAACTTCAAGAGTTTCACATTGCCCATACTAGCATGTTAATCAGTACAATTGAGAAAACCCTTAAACTTAGAAACGTGGCCAGGGTTGAAATGGACACTATTATTGCAGGAAATTGCAAAGCATTCAAATATTGCATGAAGGTCAGAGAGGAAAATGTCGGTTGGTGTTTTTCAGCATTGCAATTTAAATCTTATTCAGACCGTCAAGTCCATTTATAATAGACGTCACACTTTAACAAAGTGTTAACCACCAGAGAAAACCCTGTTCTGTATTCATGCAAGTTTTTTTTTTTTTTAATTCAAGTGTTGAACTAAAGCTCAAAGCACTTTTTAGCAGCTGAAGTGTCTAATAGTCTAATAGATAACTTCCTGTCTCCTCCACTAGCCTCCATTGATGTTCATATCACGTAATAACACTCACAGTATTTAAATGCACATTAAACATTGCAATATACAGGAATACATTTTACATGTATTGAGCTGGGTAGTGGCACTGTGGAAACATCATGACCTTGTTGTGATAACAGATATAAACCTTTCAGCTTTCAGGCCTGTTGTCAAGTTCAGCTAGCAAGAGGCTTTTAGTTGTCAGATTAGGTCGCAAAATGCTTAAGAAAAGGAAATCCAACGGGGATTCTTTCTTATCTGACTCCACTACCAGAAACTGTGGCTCAGGAAGTAGAGCAGGTCGTCCTCTTATCACAGGGTTGGTGGTTGGGCCTCTGGCCCCTCCTGGTCCTTGGGCAGGACTCTGAACCCCAAGCTGCTCCTGATGGGCAGGCCTGCACCTGACATCGCAGCTCTGTTCGCACCGGTGTGTGAATTTGTCTGAATAAGAAGCTGCTATAGTAGAAAAGCATTGTATATTGTAAGTGCAGTCATTTATAATCTGTGCTTTGTTATTTTGGAAAAGTCAAGGTTTTCACCTCTGATGACATGTCCAACCTGTGAAAGGACTCACAAGAGGACATGTCTTTCTTTTAAAGGGCCACGAGTCAAAAAACATGGAAGTTTGTGAAATTAAGTACTGACTTTTGGCCTCCTTGCTATTTCTTGCTTGTACTTTTGTCAGTGGGGGAAAAAAAAAAAAAAACCTTTTCATTTACTCTACAGTTCCACTCATTACAAGTTATTTGGAGATGAGGCATCAGTTAAATAAGCATGAAGATACTTAAGAATCCCAATAGGGAAAATTGGGTAACTACTCACACAATGGTTGCCACTGTACTGGGCAACTATGTCACTATTACTTCACACTTCCGTTCTGGTCAAAGTGATGTTTTAAGGACATTTTGGGACATATTAAGTAGGTCACTCATTGGACAGCACTGCGAGGAGCAACAAGGAGGATGACACTCTTTAGTCAGATGAGCCATGTGTGTGTCAGACCTTAGCTGCTTCTGCTTCTCAAATCTTTCCGTCGTTGGAGTTACACACAGTCTTTCCCTGGACATCCATCCTGCATTTTGTCTACAATAACTTATTTTGCCCCAGGAAGCAATATAATGGTTAAAAGTCAACCTTTTCTTTTGTATTTTACTTTCTAAATTTGTAGAATCTTTTATTTGTACTAACAATGCAACTTTATTTTATTAGTGAGGTAAAAAGTTTAATGGGAATTATACATTAACTGATGAGTGGGAAAGATGTCATTGTAAGGATGTTACATCAAGCAAAACTAGACTTTTTTTTATCAAAACAATTTCTGGAAACCAAAGTCAACAAAGGGGCAGCAGGGCAACCTGAGAATGTCATCCATAGTGTGACAGACATAATTAAATCCAATTACACAGATTCCCCTTAAATTACTTCCACAAAACTCTGTCTTTTCCCTCCACTTTGTCTCTAGTTGAAAACAGAGGTGTAAAAATGTCAGGAAATGCCATTTAGCCACTGCAGCTCTGTGAAATATTCCACCTCTGTTCTATGTCCTCGTTTGCCTGCCATGAAGAGAAACATATATGTGTGTATATATATATATATATATATATATATATATATATATATATATATATATATAAAAAAACAAAAACAGTTTGCTTTGAAGTGAATGAATGTTAAGTTGACTTGGCTAAAACTAAAGTCTATAAAGTTAGTTTACTCTGAGTGAGCGGTATAATTCTTTAAATGTGTCTGATTTAGGAGATTTTAAAAGAAAGAGGATTTGTTTTACGCCACATAGGTAATACGCCAATTTCAGACCATGGCACCTAATCATGGTAAAACTTACACAGACAAATAAACAAGTGAGTTTTGTTCCATTCACTTAAATTGCACACCTCGTGAGATTGTAATTATCATGCTTAATTTGCACTTGAAAATAAGCAATGGTTTGGATGATGAAGTTTAAAGTTTTTCCTTGAAAGTTATTTCTTTACCTCATAAATTCCAGTGGGTCATGTTGAACAGCATGAGTCAGGTTGTCTGAGTGAAAGCTGTCCACCGAAGCACTATCCTCACAACTCTAATGTCTGTTGTGCGCCTGATGTCTCTCTAATTGTTGTTTACACATTTGCTAATAAACTGAAATCTAACATCAATATTTAAAGACAATTTCTGTAGGTCAACAATGATGTTTCTGGAAACTTTCCATGTTAAAAAGTCAGTGCAGTTTATACTTTTAAGCAGTAATACTATCAAAAACAGGAATATTGTAATATGCAAGTTAATTGGCGCAAACTTGAAAACAGTGCAAAGAAAGAAGCTAAGTAAATAAACAAGTAGGTTTTTAAAGGAATTGCTCCACTCTGTGGGATATACACATATTTGCTTTGTTGCTGAGAGTGAGATAATAAGACTAATACCAAATGTATTGAACAGACAGCAGGCAGTTAATTATCTTAGCTTAGCATAAAGACTGGAAGCAGCTGGATAACAGCTAAAAAAAAACAAAGAACTGTTTACCCGAAGTTATGATCTTTATTCTAATAAAGGGCTAAATTTAATGGACGGATAAAGTAGAGGAATGGTATCAATCTTCCCATCAGACTTTCTAATTGTGACCAAAAATATCAGTTCACTTTTTATCACAGTTTACAGACCAACTTCCTGCTGTGACCTTGAACTGCTCTACTTGGGAAAGTACTGCTATAATTCCAGGTGCACTCTCTTTTGGTTTTGCTTCACTTGATAATCAGACTGAGTTGTTCATGTTAGTTATTTCTTGTGAGAAAGATTACAAAAATAAGACCCAAAGTGTAATAAACCAGAACTATCATCTAGGGATGGAATGGAAACAAGGCAATAATCAGTCTCTGCTGTTTGATAATTGAAACTATCTGAGAGTCACATAGTGATACTAACCCCGTGGTTGAATTTGGCTCACGGTGTCTAATCACAGAGGCAACGCTTACACTTGTTTAGCTAATAGCATGGATTCCAACCACAGTTTAGTAAACTTTGGGGTAATGTGGAGAAACGCTCCATTGCACTTCTGTCAGAATGGGAAATATGAAACACATGAAGAGCTAAACTTCAGTCATTTCTCAATAGCCTGCGGCTGGGGCGTCCCTGCATGGGTCCTCACTCGCCTGTCCACTCATTGCCTCTGCTTACTTTTAAAGTCACACATTAATATTTCAGCGGGGGAGACCCCTCCCATGGTGCAGAATTCAATGTGATGAATTGTTATTGTTTATTTAATTTCATTCCAAGCCTTATTAATACTCCCCCGGCAGGTACAGACTGCTCCTCTGGTAAATGCAGCTGCATTCTTTGAGGCATGTTCTAGAAAAATCTCCTGCACATGTTACAAAGACCTGACTGAATCCATGGCTCAGCCCACACACTTTTTCCAGTGGTTTTTGGCCTTGGCAGACCTTTACCCACTACATCTACATGCCAACGTCCAGACTCTGTCTAATATGAGAAGGTGATGTGCATAATTTGTTATATATGTATTGCTTAAAGTCTGAAATATAAATACAGCAACAACGACAAGCCCGTTGGCCTCAAAACCACTAAAAATAATAGGTCAGTTTAAGTTTTCTGGCAGCTCGTATCTGATTAGGACAAACTCTATATTTCGATTTTTTTTTTTCTGTCTTTTTCTCCATCTCTTTTTTTTTTCATGTCAAACGCTTTCCATGAATACCTTTGAGAGATGCAAGGAAAATGAGGTTTTGGGTATAGAAGACGCAGTTAGTGTAATGAAAGTGCGTTGTGGGAAATCAGAGCTTTGCTTCTAGGCGATCAAGACCCAGAGTAGTTAAATGGCCCCACTACACCATAGTTTAGGTTTTTTTTAGACCTCATTTTTGGATTTATTTAATGATTTTTTTTTTCCTCCTCTTCATGTTTCCCAGTAAATTTGGAGTTTTATTTTCATGTGAACCAATAGATGGGTGGAAAGGATGATGTTTCTGCTCCCTCTCCTGTTAAGTGTGTCAAGTATGACTTCACAGTACATTGACATTGAGAGGGAAGGGTCATGGACTACAGTCTAGACCCCCTCTTCACCCCTCGGTCTAAATCCGACGCTCGATTAGCATTCGATTTTGTGGGATTTTCAGTCGTGGTGCGGATCTGACCAAAAGAATAACCCAAATACCTCAACGTCTGCTTCTGGTCCCTGTAAAAACATAGTTAGAGTGAGGAGATGTACGGTGCGGTCGTTGCACTGTGTGCAGACACACTCTGTAATTGGAAGGATCAGTGGAAAAGGGAATTTGAGACAAGCCAGAGCAATTTGGGGGGATGACAAGATATTGTGAGGAGCTGAAGAGTGGATGGCAGCAGGTGAGAGTGATTTGTCGGACGTTTGCTTGTTATGCTCCAGGGCTGCCTCTGCTTAACTCGCATTACAAATACACATATACAGTATACACACCCAGAGACTGTTATGGGCTTTACTTAGATACTTACAGTGGCCCTGAAAGCTCCACACACTGTGACTTGAGAAAATATGTGCAAATAGGCAAGACACAAGCAAAAGAAGAAGAAAACCTCACCTATTTGACAAAGGAAATTTGATGGTGTAAAGAAATTAAAAAAATGAGCAAGCTGAGAGGCACATTCACCAATCTGACAACACATACGCAACGGATTGGCTGTGTTTCCTATATTTGCAGTGCATATCTGTATTTGGTTGTGTTGTTTATGTTAAGTCTTTTGAGCAAAATCAAGTCTTTGAGTTGCGACTTAAAAACAAAAAATTGGTTTATTCTCCTTCAATGCTTATTATGAAACTACATCAGACTGAAATTACAATAGCAAAATGGCCCAAATAATACCAAATACTTTTTAATGGAAAAGGAAATAAATCATCCAACTTAAACTGTTTTCTGGTTGCAATTGTTCCTGTTCGTTTGCTCATTTTCCTAAACTTTTTGGATTTCTTCCTTTGTCATACTTCTTTTAATGTTTACAAGTAATTTATTTATACTGCACTCTATCTAAACACGCTAGCTGAGAGAGCTCTGGTCTTTTTTTTCATTGAGTTAATTACTTTGTATTGAGTGCGGTGTTGTGTGTTTACATTCACCAACACTACCACCGCGCAGCAACTCCAGTGTTGCAGTGTTTACAGAAACCTGTTGATCGCACTGAAGCCGACCGACATGGCGACCAGAACAATGGACATCCCTGCGGGAAGCAGGAGGAGGACACACAGGGGATGCAGAGGAGGAACGAAGAGATGAAGAGATGAATGAGGAGAGCTGAGTCCAGAAAACAGACACTGATGGAAAGGAATGTGTTTCCTTTCTGTCTTCCTGGGAAATGTGAGATCACATAATTAGGTGGACGAGCTTGAGGCCCTAGTGTGGAATCGGAGGGATTTATTGTGAATGTAATGTTATGTGTTTAACAGAGACATGGCTAGCGGAAGATACTTTGGAGAGTCGATCTGAGAGTGAGCGCAAAGAAAAGCGGTGGCAGGCTCGTCGCTTTTTATTAACAACAGATGGTGCCCTGCTGGTCTAATTACAGTACGGGAACATTTCTGCAGCCCGGGGTGACCTGTTAGCCATGGGGCTACGTCCATACTACATACGTAGAGCGTTTCCAAATACCATCATGGTTGTTGTTATAACAAAAACGTGGTTAAGGGTATGAAAAGTCATAGGCTAATTGATTTTAGGCAGGAAAAAGTACTTGGTTAGTTTTAGGAAAAGTTTGTGGTTAGGGATAAAATAAGCGCTCCCTTAAGGTTAGAGGGCCTTAGTTTACATGACAACAATAATAATAAGAAGAGGAAATTAATATTAAAACAAGATAAAAGAAACAACATTGGTTTTTTTTTCACACAGCAACCAACAGCAGTCAGCTGAATCAAAATCCTGTGTTTTGTTGACCCAGCCATCTTCCCAACCTCCTCCTAACACGAACTTTGTTGCCCCAAAACAGACCTGAGCTCCCCCTGATGACTTTACGGCTCCTTCCAGTCACACAGCTTCGTGAGGCAGGTTTTCAGCCACAATAATATAAATGTAGGAAAAACACCCTCCCATAGAATTTTTTCCAGTGAATGACAAAAGTATAATGAAACAAATTAGTTATAATGCAATTACTGAGCTTTTTATTTTTTCTTGTATTTGGAAGAGGTGGCGCTAGCTTAACAGAGTCTCTCTCTCTCCCCCCTCCTGACGTGGTCCATGTTTCTCTTTTTTGTGGATGCAACCAGCTCCATAACCGAAGGTCTGACCTGTCCATCAACTGTACAGTGTGTTGTTTCTGTTACGTCCCCTGGAAGCCACACTATAATTCAAACACTGGTCATGTTTCTGTAAATGACTGTTTCTGGCTCCTCTGCTCAACAAGCACACATGCTTTACTAAAAGGGAAGTTACAATAAAATATGCTGGTCATTATAAATTAACAGTTTACTGAAGATTCAATCTTGTTCGCTTGCGTTCAGTTAGAATCACTCGCTACTGTATGTTTCATGCTAAAATTAATGGATAAACTCAACAAACTTTTTATTGGTAGTTAACTTAAACTTTTTAGGGCAGCGGTTGCACATAATTCTATGTTGCATCAAATTTTAATTTTTTATACTGCTGTAATCAATATTTTTACAGTGTAATATAGAGAGCTCAGGGTACAGATTCACAGAGAAACTGAAAGAAACAGACTCTTTTGTTGTAAGTAAATCAAAGAAAAAAACTGTAATTAGCTGATTGCACAAATAGAAGCAGCAGTGAATATTTATATTCAGCTGTGTTTTCTGTATTTGCAGCCCATTTTGTTATGTTGCTTTTTCGGTGTTGTTATGTTTTCTTGCCAGGCTTTTGTGTTTTGTCTATTAACATGTATTTTCTAGGGTTTAGTTACAAGCCACTGCACAAAACACTGCATTTTTGTCATGAAAATAGCAATAAAAAGTTTTAATTCAGGATGTGTTAATGCACAAATATCACCAACTACTGACTCAACTTAGAAAAAACAGAAATTCATCAGTATCCTCAAAACACAGTGGACGAACCTCAGGCACACACACCCACACACACACACACACACACACACACACACACACACACAGAAAGGTCTAGAGAAGTAGCTGCCGATGTCTGTTCAGAACAGCGTTCATCCATCTCACAGGAGCAGGGATACAAAGAGAGACAAGCAGGATCACCTGCAATAGCTCACCTCACTCTGGCTCCTGCATCCCTCCTTCCTGTCTCCTCGTCGCCGTGACAACAGACCAAACAGGGCCGCGGCACACTTCTGCCGAACAAGCTCCGGCTCTGTGATATCATTCCGACTCTTTTATGCTGAACGAGGCAGTTTCCAATAGGCCCAGAGGATTGAGTGTCATCTCTGTCATCACTAATTGAGCCAAGAGAATATTGAGAATAGGTTTGACCTATTTGACTTTTCAAAAACATACCACAGATATTATAAAATGCAACTTTTTTTGGAAGTAAAGAGATAATAATATCTATTAAAATTAATAAGAATAAGTTTCAGAGCCTATTAGGAATTTATATGGCCTTTTTATTAGTTCTTTAACACTATATTCAAAAAGTGAGTGCATTTTGAACTACGGTCATTTTGTCATTTGTCCAGTGTAAACATACACCACCCTCCAAAAACAAAATTAGTAGAGCACTGCTTGTACCATGAACTTGGCTGCACTGCATTCAAATAAACTTAAAATTAACTGTACATGGAACTACACAGAGTTTGTAATCTGCAATCATTTTGTTCAAGTAATTATCACTTGTTTCAACTGTCAAATATTTCACTCTGGAGGAAAAAAAAAAATCTATTCTTCCAGCAAACACTCACACACATATACGCACTGATGTTAAGCGGTGTGGCAGTGTTTCCTCGCTTGCTGGAGCCGTTCTCGTGAACCCCGAGCCACTGTTCAGGGAGATGTAATAGAGTTGATGTTGGCAGGCCATCACAAAGGAACTCTGGGAGCTCTCTGTCGGTAATCATGGATCCTCCAGCTGCAGCGGACAGCACTGCTGCAGCTAAAGACATCCGCTATCAAGCCTCAGCTCTGCTCAAATGCACGGGCAAAACATTTGAGTCTGGGCCGATGTGCGCATTAAACATTTAAGCAGTGTCTAATGGTAAAAAGTAGAAATCTTATGTAGTTATGTTCATACAACATTTATCTAAATTTTTTTTTTCTTTTTATTGCTATTTTATCACAGCTCAGGAAAAAATTTGTTTATCTCTGGATCGTGAACTAAATCTTAAACCTTTAGTTTTTCATTTCCTTCATTTCTAAACAAGCTTCTCAGCAGATTGCAGAGCTTTCTTTGCATTTACATGTTCTTACGCATATTTACTGTATACCATACAAAGTTATTTTTGTTATTATTCATGTTGGAAATACACAAGATTGATAGAGTTTTGTTGGTGACAGGGCTGAGGCTGATTTATGCACCATCTGTCTCTGGTATGTAGTAAAATTGATTTTTGCTGTTGTGCTAGATAGTTGTAGCATCATAAAGACAAAAAAAACCCAATAACAAACAAAAAAAAAACCTGAGGAATAGCTCACATGAAACACAGTCACAGTCACATCTCTGTAGGGTTTTATATCCAGTTACTGCAACCCAGTATTCATAGAAAAATACAGCACTCCCTATATTTTCAATATTTCCACCACACATTAGCCAAGTCTGGGCCCATTCAACATCACTGGCATATTAAAGTCTGTGTTTTCTTCCTCTGACACTTCCTATGATTTTCAAGTCTTCAACATATTGCAAATATCAAATCAACTGTGTATTTATTATAGGTAGAGTTACTGTCCACTGCATTCATGTATGTTGGAGCATGTCAGATGACAAACATGCTCACAGTGCAAACGCATGCCTCAGTGCTAAATGTCAGTTCCAGTTCATGGACACAAGGTCCTATCATGTGGTTCTTCATGTTGTGTGTTTTGTTAACCCTGTCCACCCATCTGTCCATGTGATGAAGAGCATATTATAGTCAAAAAAAACTTGTGAATAATCTTCAGACAATTCCTTGCAGCATAGTTTTAAATTTCAAAGTAAAAACGCCTACCTGTTTGGAATATCTGTCGATTTCTTTCAGGTAGCAACATTTTTCTAAAGTGGATGTGGGAGTGGTTTGAAATGAAACTCTTAAAAAAAAAAAAAAAAAAAGTCTTGTTGCAAGTGGGTTCACAGCAACGCCTATTCATAAGGAGTCCAGGAGAGCCCATTGATAAAAAACAGGCTGCACTCAACTACCACGAGCAAGTGGAAGTGGATGAAGGGAAGAGATGAGGTCACTGAAAATGATTAAAGGACTATCGAGTCTTTCTCATGCTAAACAATTTATATCCATTTATAACAAACAAAGCATCACTGCATAAAGGCCGTCGTCCAGTCCCCTACACAGGTTACATATGGTGTTTAAAATCCTGTGGCTTGTTCTGTGTGACTATGTTTTACAGTGTTTTGACATCAAGGTCGCAGCGCTCCCTAAAAATAAAGAATTTGTGCAGTAGCGGAACACTCATTCAATATATATATTTATTTATTTGTTCTAAATACGGATAGCTAAAGTCCAGGAAGGTGTGAAACACATCCATTAAAACAGTGGGTGTTATTCCAGTCCCTGACTGCCTGAAGTTGGATAGCATCAACATCCACAGAAAAACAATAATACGCCTGGTAATTAAACAAACTAGCAAAACTTTTATTGCACGCAAACATTTTGATATTACCTTTCCCTCAGAAAAGCAGCCTATTCAACTCTAGCTCCCAGCTGACTCCTGAATGGCACTCGCCATGTGTTTGTGTGTACGCATGTGCGTGTGTTGTGCTCTGCACGGTGAAAAGCAGGACTGTTGATCTTGGTGTGAGATGCCAAAGCCAAACAGTTCTATAAAGGGACTTTTGAGGGTCTAACTGGGCACTGTGCCCGTCTGTCTGTGCCCTTGGGATGCCATATTGTGTGTTTGTGTGTGTGTGTGCCCATTGGATGGCGTGGTGTGAGGGCAATAGGAGACACTGAAGATCACTATAACTTAATTATACTGCAATGCTTTTATTATGTCTCATACTTTTTCTCTTGCTTTTCCTACCTACTTCTTTCAGTCTGTCTGTCTTTTCCAGCTATTGATTTGAAACCTGCTTTAAAGCTGCATCGAGCCATTTTTTTTGTTTTCTTTTTATCTTTTCAGAACTCAACAAATAAGCCGAGTGACACAAGTTTGGTGTTTTACGGCCATTTAAAGTGTTAGCAAACCATTCGTGTCTGTATTTCTATTTAGGTTCCCTGCAGAAGTTCACATGTTTTTTTTTTACTCAAAATATTAAGTCAGTAAAGTTTTAGGCAGTAAAACCAAAACAATGAGCTGAAGGACACTAAAAAAAAAACATCCTCACACCTCAGAGGTAACATTGGATTGGGTGATGATTCTCAGTTGGTTTGTCATTACTAGTGACACCCTTTGAATTTTTCATTTGACCAGTTGTTCATATAAGAATATTCATTAGTGCAGCTCCAACATGAACATTAAGTCCCTTAAAGCCCTCCAATCAACAAAACACACAGTAAAATGTGTGTATTTTTTGATAGGCAGCAAAGAGTAGAGGTAAGTAGGTAATTTTGTGGCCTATTTCCATTCAACCAAAGGTGTAATTCCACTGTCAGGTGGAAAGAAATTTTAAATGAGGACCCCAACTACAGACCAGGATGAAAAAACATCAGTGATAGTGTTTGGATAGCCAGAGGAAAGTTAAGTTAATCTTTAGTGTTTGTCCATACAAGACATGTCTGTGTCAAAAGAATCATGAGCAGAAGACAGGTCCAAGATTTCAGTATTTGAGACCAGACCCTAGCACCCCAGCCCTACTCAAAACTGCTCACGGTCTAATGAACTTGTGAACCATGGGGTTTCAGCAACTCCCTAAACAAGGCGGTGTTTGAGCGGAACTGACGGTGACGTGCTTCACCTTCACTTAGCCTAACAGACACTTGACTGAGTCCCTCGGGTCGGCGCTGAGGAAGGGGTCAGTGTTTACCAGTGTTTGCCCGTCACTCTGCAGGGCTCCTGCAGGTTCCCCCTCACTCTCAACTCCCAGAAAGGCTCGCTAAGCCAAACAGCCCGGGCTTGCAGCAGTTGATGTTTACTCTGTCAGGGCCCTGCCTCCAGTCCGTGGCAACGCAGATACCATTTTGGAGATTGGGGAAAAAATATTTTCCCAAGCAGACTGACTCAGGGCAAAATAAACAGCTTGGTTTAGGGGTACACACGGCACTGAAAGAATCCCACCTCAGTCAGGAAAATGCCTATTTTTCTTTACTGAGGAGGGGGGAAGGAGGTGAAGAGAAAGAAGAAAATAATATGTAAAGATGTATGTGAAATAATTAGAAATTGTAAGCGCAGACACCAGAAGGGTTTCATCAGCTTTTGTCAGAGATTCCCGTGAGCACAGATTTGGTAATTCAATGGTCAAAAGGCATTTTAAACTCGGCTAAACCTAGTTGAAATATTTGGGGTTATTTACACATTAGTCATGAAATTGTTGCCTCGAAGACGTTCAAATAACTTCACTCTATTGTGAAACAAATCCGGACTACACATTAAAAATCCCTTGAAATACTGTTGAAATAATGGTAATATGTAAGCCAGCCATCTAAAAAATGGTGCCCATTTCTAATCAGCACCGCTATTGCGCCTATTTTCCTGTTAGTTAACAGGCTAATAGGGACTGTGACTGTAAATGCTGATAACCTGGTGTCCACGATAAGCCCCTGCCAAAGGTTATCAGTTGCTCTGCTCTTGCGTTACATTTGCAAGTAGCATTTTGTTAAAAAACACTTTGTGAAAGATTTCTGCTTAGGGTGCAGGTGGAGTGTACTGAGCTGCTGATAGTAATTTCCCAGTCTTGTTATTGCAGGAAGTTTTACTACACTTACTTTTTAATTTTTTAATTTTTTTTTCTTTTACTCAAAATATTAAGTCAGTAAAGTTTTAGGCAGTAAAACCAAAACAATGAGCTGAAGGACACTAAAAAAAAAACATCCTCACACCTCAGAGGTAACATTGGATTGGGTGATGATTCTCAGTTGGTTTGTCATTACTAGTGACACCCTTTGAATTTCTCATTTGACCAGTTGTTCATATAAGAATATTCATTAGTGCAGCTCCAACATGAACATTAAGTCCCTTAAAGCCCTCCAATCAACAAAACACACAGTAAAATGTGTGTATTTTTTGATAGGCAGCAAAGAGTAGAGGTAAGTAGGTAATTTTGTGGCCTATTTCCATTCAACCAAAGGTGTAATTCCACTGTCAGGTGGAAAGAAATTTTAAATGAGGACCCCAACTACAGACCAGGATGAAAAAACATCAGTGATAGTGTTTGGATAGCCAGAGGAAAGTTAAGTTAATCTTTAGTGTTTGTCCATACAAGACATGTCTGTGTCAAAAGAATCATGAGCAGAAGACAGGTCCAAGATTTCAGTATTTGAGACCAGACCCTAGCACCCCAGCCCTACTCAAAACTGCTCACAGTCTAATGAACTTGTGAACCATGGGGTTTCAGCAACTCCCTAAACAAGGCGGTGTTTGAGCGGAACTGACGGTGACGTGCTTCACCTTCACTTAGCCTAACAGACACTTGACTGAGTCCCTCGGGTCGGCGCTGAGGAAGGGGTCAGTGTTTACCAGTGTTTGCCCGTCACTCTGCAGGGCTCCTGCAGGTTCCCCCTCACTCTCAACTCCCAGAAAGGCTCGCTAAGCCAAACAGCCCGGGCTTGCAGCAGTTGATGTTTACTCTGTCAGGGCCCTGCCTCCAGTCCGTGGCAACGCAGATACCATTTTGGAGATTGGGGAAAAAATATTTTCCCAAGCAGACTGACTCAGGGCAAAATAAACAGCATGGTTTAGGGGTACACACGGCACTGAAAGAATCCCACCTCAGTCAGGAAAATGCCTATTTTTCTTTACTGAGGAGGGAGGGGAAGGAGGTGAAGAGAAAGAAGAAAATAATATGTAAAGATGTATGTGAAATAATTAGAAATTGTAAGCGCAGACACCAGAAGGGTTTCATCAGCTTTTGTCAGAGATTCCCGTGAGCACAGATTTGGTAATTCAATGGTCAAAAGGCATTTTAAACTCGGCTAAACCTAGTTGAAATATTTGGGGTTATTTACACATTAGTCATGAAATTGTTGCCTCGAAGACGTTCAAATAACTTCACTCTATTGTGAAACAAATCCGGACTACACATTAAAAATCCCTTGAAATACTGTTGAAATAATGGTAATATGTAAGCCAGCCATCTAAAAAATTGGTGCCCATTTCTAATCAGCACCGCTATTGCGCCTATTTTCCTGTTAGTTAACAGGCTAATAGGGACTGTGACTGTAAATGCTGATAACCTGGTGTCCACGATAAGCCCCTGCCAAAGGTTATCAGTTGCTCTGCTCTTGCGTTACATTTGCAAGTAGCATTTTGTTAAAAAACACTTTGTGAAAGATTTCTGCTTAGGGTGCAGGTGGAGTGTACTGAGCTGCTGATAGTAATTTCCCAGTCTTGTTATTGCAGGAAGTTTTACTACACTTACTTTTTAATTTTTTAATTTTTTTTTTTTTTTTTAGCATTTTCATTTGGAAAAAAGAAGTTACGACAGAATCTCACGAAGTGCCGAAGGGATTCAAACCCAAGGATGAATGATAAAGGCTGGGAACAGGTCAGAAAGCAAACACCTCAGGGGTTGAGGTCGCAGGTTCACAGGCATTAATCACAGCTGTCTGGTTAATGGCGACAGCAGCACTCGAGGCAAGGTTTGATCAGCAGAATCACATGTGACTGTTGTCCCGGGGAAGTTGTCTCCCTCAATAACTACCGCTTAACGGGCTCTGTAGGAAGAGCTGCCTCTCACACACACACACACACACACACTGAGGAAAGACTTTATTGTGTAAACTGCTGCGTCTGTGTTACATCCACTAAATCTAATAGACAATCCCAGTTAATTACAAAAAGCACAGTAAGAGGAAAAAATTGTTCCTGGCCTTAGAAACAGTAGTTGGACAAAATCTTACATCAAGTTCCAAAGCTTTATCTGGAGCCCCATGTCAACTGATCTCCACGATAACCGAGAGTCTCCATCCAACCGCAAGATGCAGTCGAAATCTAGAGGAAAAAATCTATTGAATCTCTGTCTCTAAACTCTTCTGAGCAAATCAAAAACAGTTTCAGAGTTACAAACCAACTATGCCCCATAAAGTTGTGAGCTTGGCAGGATTTCCCTATGTTGCTTTCCTTTGTCATGTCTTCTCCAAGGTCTGTGAAACAAGTTAAGCCAGGATCTAATCTGTTTTAATGCTCTCTCCGCTGCCCCTCAGCAAAGGGTCTTCTTCCCCCAGGGACTTCTTCTCTTTCTGTTGGCTGTAACACCATGTCTGCATGGTGTCTGTGACCTTCCTCTGGTACCTCCCCCGAGTCCCATTCTCCCTTCTGTTCCTCTTCCCTTTCTTTGCATCTTTCTTTCCTTTTCTCCTCTCTTCCCCTCTTCTCCTTTTTTCTTCCCTGCTATCCTTTCCTCTTGACTAATGCCAACTACGCTCTGAATATCTGTCTGCCCTTCCCCTCCGCTCTCCGGTGTGACCCAAGTCTCTCACCTGTTGCCCTGCTGAGATTCTGTGCCTCTGTTCTTGACCCTCTGGGTCATTTCATCCATGCCATTTTCAGAAAAAAAGGTATTTGGTTAAATAATATTTTTTGTCTCCCTCCTTTTCCATCTCTCCCCTTGAGTAGTTTGAATCCCTAATCCAAGAACAATTGGCCACCGTGACAAAAGGAGAAGAAGGGAAAATGAAGGAAAATAAATTGATGTTGGAAAGATAACATACTTTGCAGACGTGGCTGTGGGGAGAAGATCAGCGAGGGTTTATAATGGCAGAAATAAATCATGCTGTGCTTGTTCGTGTCAGCGGGCTGTTTAAATTCTAGTCTCTTTATATAAAGCTTGAAGAAAAGCCTGCGTTCGTCCCAGCTGTTAGCGACTGAGGGTGATTGAGGGTGAAAGGGTGGTGTCGGGTTGCAGGTACAATGTTTCAGCTCATTTCATGAAGAAAAAAAAAATGTTATCATACAAAAATAAGAAGCTCAAACTGTGTGGTGGGCTCTGATAAATGGCAGTGACAAATGTTCACAAAACAAAGGCAGTTGGCGATGACAAGATGACTTAGACCACAGGAGAATGCTCTCCATCTTTCATGTTTCGCTTATACTTACAGACCTTTTGAGCTCCTTGGCTTAAAACTTCATCCCAGCTCCTTTTAAGATCCAGACACAACCTCTGAAACTGTAAGGCTTTTTTTTTTCTTTTTTGTGGATCCCAAAACAGAAAAGTTGATGTGATTTTCTGCATTTAATAGATTAGCATTAGTTTATATTTAGTGCCCCTAAAAGTTATCAAGGTTACAAAAACCTATGGGAACTGGAATCACCGGTGAGCAAACTTTGAGAAGAAAACATTGGCTCCTGTGAAACTGAGGTAATCAGGAGATAAAGCAGTAGTTTGATTGGTCACATGGTTTTTCTCTAATACACCAGTTCCTAACCACGAAGTGCATATATACCCACGGGGAAATCGCGCTGTGTGGTGATCATACTGGGAGTGACAGCAGTAATGGTAACATCCTCCCGTGAACATAAATACAGGGTTGAGTATCTACATAGTGAAATTTAACCGTGAGCCAACCCTGTGTCCATTTCTACCGCTATTTTTCTTGGGGTTGTGCGACAGTCCGGTAAGTTCCAGCCACTAAGTGGACTCTAGGAAAATTCACGCAAAGAATAACTTTCAAACAAAGGCCATAGTGTGTTAACCAATTTAACACATCCTGTCCATTAACAACTTTTTGAGAAAATCAATGTTTTTTAATGAGCCTCAGCGTGTTGCAGTGACCAGTCAAGGGAGCCCAGCATTGGCGTTCAATCACCGCTGTGCTGAGTGTCTAATGAAATGAGATTTATGGCCAATCACTTTGTTACATGTTAAATTAGCTTCTAATGTACCGACCCAGCGTCAAAGCACCTGTGTCTGTGTGGGCCTGTGTGACAGTGTAGGCTTGTGTGTAGATGCAGCCTAGCTCTACATACAATGTGTTTTGGGACCCAAATGAATCTTGATTTTTTTTTCTTTAATTTTTTTTCTTTAACATTATTTTTCAATGGGTTTAGGTAGCTTGGTCATCCCTTCTTATTTGGAGCTGAGGAGGTTGTTTTGAATGATCAGCTGATGGACCTGCTAGTGTGTGATGATTTGATGGTCTTTGTGCCATTTGTAGGATTTATAAACGTTTTGAAGAGGACAGTAAGGAAAAAATAATCATAATATCCTTCCTCCGGGTGCTAAGGAATGATGATGAAATAAATTTTAAAAAAATCATTTTTAAATGCCTTATGTACCATAAATGATAGTCCTTTTACCTCCCGTGTTTTGGGTTAGAGGAGGGAAAATCAGAGCAGGGGGCATCGTGAAACCTTGAGAAATATAATCAATCAAAGGTGACAATATGTTAATCGCTTTTATTAAATTAGACGAATCGACCTTTTAATATCAACAGTGTCTACAACTACAATCTGTGCACATGTATTTCTATTTGTCTGCAGCAGCCGGCATCGTACTAAATCACTGTGCTTACTCTCATTCATCCTGAGTGTCTCTGTCCCCCGCTGCTACCGCTAACTTTACACTCACATACCTCACAGTAGTATTCCTCCCGCTTTAAAATGACCATGAATTGGCAGGTAATTTTTTTAAGACTCTCTGCTAACAAGCCCAAAACTTGGCCTGTACAGTGAACCATTTGGAAGTTAAAAAACAGCCCATGATTAATGATTGCCGCGACATGTCTGAGTGAACCAAATGGAGTGTGCATGTAAATGCTCCCCTGCCAAAGCCTTCACCCTCACACTTATTGTAATCATTACAGGGAGAAAAAAAGTCGGGGGGAACTGTAATGGGTTAATTACGCTGCAATCGGCGGGTGTAGAAATGCAGACCTTTTTAATTATCTCCCTCCATCATTCGACACATTTCTATTATTTTCTCTTTTTTCTGCTCTCTGCTTTGACTGAGGTTCAACGCCGTGAAGGAAAATAGGGGGATAATTGGGTTCATCCATCTCTCTCCCTCTAAGCCCCTCCAACAACCTCTCTTGCTACCTTCTCCTCTCTCTCCAACTCCCACTCCCACAAATTGTTTTACCTCCCTCTGTCTGTTTGTATATAAATATCCCCTTAGTCTTGTTCTGTTTCAATCCGTCCCCCTCAATTTTCGCACTCTACCCTCACACCTACCAGTTACTTTGCTCCAGTTGCTGCTTTCTTGTGATTTGGATCCAACAAAAGAATGGGCCAACATGTTGTGGCCACTTGTTGTTGAAATCACTTTCAACCCAGAATAAATGGACTGAAGTGAATATTCAAATGTTTTTCTAAACCAAAACTGACCCCACAGCTCATATTAATAGATATGTTGCTGAATATGCTTCCTGTGTTTAACATATCAGTGTAGCATTACTATTAATACTTGAAAGTTTTTAAAGGTATGCTTTGAAACTTGTTTCTTTTTTTTGTATCTTACTGCTATCTATGAGGCGTTCGCTGACCATAGAAAATCCTGAATGGGGCGGAGTAATATGTGACTGATGAGCTAAAACACCTGTCAATCAATCAAGCAAATAATCCCCTGTAAATGGCGCTGAGAAGTGGGAGGAGCTGCTGGTGCTGGATGTATTTTCATCCCACTGAATTTCCAATTTAAAGTTTTCTATTAATTAATTCACACTTTCCCTCAATACAGAAACAAGGGACTCTCACGACTAGTTCAAGGATGCTTTAAAGTTATGTTGCGGCCAACTTAGTTTAAACTTTAGTTAAGTTTAGTTTAGTTTAGTTTAAATGATTGGGCCTTGTCCATCGTTGGTAGTTGCTGAATTTATCTGAAACAAATCCAGAATCCAAACTGATATAATTCAGTTTTTTAGTGTTTCTTATGAAAGGCATCCCAGAATTTGTAGTTAGACCTACAGTATGCAATTTTTTCAAATAGCTTTAGTAGAAATACACTTGAAAAACATATCTTAATGTGGACATGTGCTGTCTAAGATTTCTAACTCTGATTCAATCAACAGTCTGACAGCGGTGCAGAGGTGGTCCCTCCTAAAGTTTTTAGTTAGCCTCGCCCTGCTAACCAATCAGAGAAGGCCAAGGTCAGGGGTGGGAGCTCATGGCTATCAACAACGAGGCTTTAAGCTAGTATTGGCTGCGTGAAGACGTTGCTGTGGCCAACTCAGAGGCTAGCAACCCCCCCAGTTGCTGCATAACTGAGACAGCGAACACAACATGGATGTAAATTAGGATGGGCCTACTGTGTTTTCTTGCTCTGTCATACAATCCCCAATCATTTCTTCCATCACTCCCTCCATCCATCCTTTCTTATCCCAGGGATTGAGGGGGGGGGGGTGGTTACCAGATCTGTATGATGTGAAATGAGACGTGTGGCCCCATGATGCCCCTGGAGATTGCTCACACTCCTCCTAATGAAATGAACTCGCACACACAGACTCCATGTCAAAAGGCTCCAAGAAATGATTTCTTGGTGCTTTGCAATCACACCAGTCTGACATTCACCCAAGCTTTTAATCTCTGCACATTAATGAAGTGTCCTGTCTAATTTCCTCGTCCCTCTGATGATCAGGAGGTGGAGGAAGGACAGACAACGGTCAGCTGGAAAATCACCAGCAGCAGCTCCATGTTAGCTGATAGACATTTAGGAGAGAGGACAGGGGCTTCACATTTACAGGTGTATGAGGGTTATGTCCAGGATTGCAATAAGAACAGCAAAGAGGGCTAAAAACTAACACTAAAAATCACCTCGCTGGGAGACTCCAAGAGCCTTCCTGGAATTATTTAAGTAAAATTCATGCAATCTTTTTTATCTTATCTTATTTAATGTTTGATCTTGCTGTCATTGCATTGCTGATATTTAAACTTGTGTTAGGGTCTGTTATGCTGAGTGGAAAGCTCCTGCAAAGTTGAATTTTTATCTATCTGTTCATTTACCGCCTGTCAAAACCCAACTGGTACTGAAGGGGCTCATCTTTCGCATTTTGATTTGTCACAATGGAAGAATCAAAGGTATAAATGATAAAATGAATTATGGCCAAATTCCAGTGAGCTGCTTCAGTTTCAGGGTGCTGGTTTTGTACGTATGTTAGCTCACTGTCACACTGTCACACAGGACTTATTAATGGAGCCGTTGTTAAGGTGCCAGTCTGAGGATTTATTGGTTTATTTATTAACTGGTTTATTTGGCGACACCTGTAGTTACTGGTGGTAACATCACATATGGTTTAATATGAAATGGTATGCAAATATATAAATATTGTAATACTTTCATTAGTGTAGCATAGTCTCAATCACCACCGTGTTACCTCATTCGGCGATACTGACTTAACCAAAATTTATTTAAATTAAATATTTGGGGATCAACACTTTAAAGTCGTTAGTGACACCTGTGCTTTTTTCTACAGAGAAAAGTCAAAATGGTCTGTCTACATGCATCATAAAGATATGCGCTGCAAATTCTGAACCAACAAGTGCAATGATCCTGCAAGTCATACACAGGACTCAGTTAAAGTACAAATGAGTTTCCCCGTGTAATGAAAAAATGATGAAAATGTTTGTTCATCACTTTTTCACTGTTCATCTTTTTTTTCTGATGTTATCCCATGCATATGGACCTTTTTTGCATTTTCTAATTTCTAAATATCACGTCTACATATACTGTCTAAATGATATATTTTTAATTACATTTCATAGACATTTGTTTTCTTTTGCACCATTTTCAGCAGTATAAGTAGAGCCTGATCAACCGAGAGCCATTTTCTCTGATTCTAATCTATACAGTTGGAAAGACTGTGTGCAGAGACAATAGTCAGGAACAGGTCAAAAGGCTGTAAGTAAATGAAACAAATCACTCACATTCAAAAGTAAGTAGGTAGTATGGCTGATGACCCATATTGATTTATCCACTGAAAACAACTTTTGCCAGCATGAAGCCCTTGGCAGGTGGGGGTCTGGTCATGTGTATCATCTTTTTATATATCAAGTATGTGGGTGTTAGTTAGAGAACCAGCCTCAACCTGTACTATGTAGCAGAAACCCACTCTTGTGCCCAACTCAGCAGAAGAAACACAATGAAAACATTCAGCTGTGCTTCTCAAGATTGTTTTTGGCCACAGAAGCCCTGTAGAGGGAAACACAAGCCCACCTCTATACTACTTTGTGTCTGCTGAAATGTATGGATTTTTTTCCTGTCTGCGGTGGAACTTGTGCAGCGTGCCAAATACTATTTAATTAAATCTTTACTTTATAGGGCGCAATTACAACAATTTTGTGCACCCAGATCGTGACGAGGGAAAGTAACTAATTGTTTAACTGTCATCATTGATACAATATTTAATGTTTTAAGAGGAGTTTGGCGCTGCTAGTGTTAGTGATGGTGACGACAGTGGAAAATGAACCTGGGCTCGATGTTTTTCAGTCTGCTAGGCCTTGTCCTGGGCAGCATTGCGGTAAGACCTCAGTCCATAGAAAGTGATGATTAGTTTGTCTTACCTGACCGCTGACCAGAGGAATCCACAGGAGTTCCAGTAAGTGGGGCTTTAGACACTGAGGAGAAGATTAGTGTTTAATTTCATGGTGTAACCACCTGTCTATCTGCTTAAATTTACTCTTTCTTTCTCTGTCTACCTGTCTAACACTCAGGGATCTCACAGGCCCTAAACTCCAAGAGGCACCTCTTGCCCTGCTGATGTACATTCTTACATGCTTTTCTTGTAGAATGTACATGGGTGTCCCGGGTCAAGGGAAGCAATTATAATCAGATCCACATTGCAAGCGACCTACCAGTATGAATAGTATTCTGACTTGAATGTATTCTGTCTGCATTCACAACATGCATTAAAAAGTATTTTTCCTTTTCAAGACAAGGTATCCAGATAAAGACTGCATATGAGGACCAGGTGTGAATGGAGTTTCCGTAGCAGTGATTCCAGTTGCTCATCATGTTTCCCATTAGAATAATGTTAGCAGCAATTTCTTCAACCGGGGACACAAAGTGTGGGTTCAACAATGTCAACAAAGTCCAAATCTATAATTGCTCCAGCCATCAGGGTGAGGGAGGCTGTAGACTGACCTCTGGTTCAGCCTCCTCTGTGTTGGTCTATGAACAGGCATCGACACAGACAAAAAAATTTAATCAGCAAACCAACCAAGTTCACCGAGCCACAGAAATCTGACCACATGTGACCTCAACACAAACTTACCTCAAACTGCCAGTGAAGACAGGGTGCCACAGAACCTCAGAGGGTTTCATTTGCAAGTCGACATCCAGTTGCAACGGTTGTCCGTCACCCTGAACAGAAAAATAAGTAAATGAGAGCAGAGCTGGGAGCTTTTATTAATCAGTGACAGTAAAAGTAACTTCTAGGAAAGTGCTACAGT
Organism: Istiophorus platypterus; assembly: GCA_016859345.1. Taxonomy (NCBI): domain Eukaryota; kingdom Metazoa; phylum Chordata; class Actinopteri; order Istiophoriformes; family Istiophoridae; genus Istiophorus; species Istiophorus platypterus. The sequence continues at coordinate 6,039,337 of CM029119.1, forward strand.
CCTGGCTCAAATTATTGGCACCCCTGAATTTTAAGTTCATCATTTAGAATATCTTCAGAAATAAAGGCAAATGAACCAGTTTTTGTTTTTTGTTTTTGTTTTTTATAATCAAAATACTTTAAGATCCAAAGTTACCGAACAAAAGAAAGGTTTCATATTATAAAATTAAAAAACGCAGATATAAAATGTATATTTGGCACACTTATCAGCACCCTTTTGATGAATTTAAATCAGGTTAAATCACTAAGATCTGCTTAATTTTCAGTGTTCACATGATCAAAATTAACCAATGAATGGTGGTTTAGCTGCATAGAATGTGGCTGATTATTTCCAGATTCTTCTGCACAATGTTGAAGACGAGAACTGTCTGAGAGCATCAGAAATAATATTATCAAAAAACAGTTCTAAAGGCTATAAGGCAATCGGCACGGATCTTGAAATCCCTTTTTTGACAGTTTATAATCTTATCAAGAAGTTTCATAATCATAAAACTGTTGAGAAGCTTTCGAGACGTGGAACAAAGAATAAACTCAACGAGAGATGTCTGTGAAGGTTGACCTGATTGTGTAAAAGCACCACAAAGACATCTAAAGAGCTTCAGGCTGATCTGGATCAATCAGGACTGGTGGTTTCAACCCGTACCAGACGCCGCACATTGAACCAAGTAGGGCTCCATAGGCAAAGGCCAAGGAGACAACTCTATTGAAAGAAAGGCAGAAAAAGGTTCTGCAACCAAATATGAGTGAAGGATGCCAAAAATTGCATCTGTGGTACACTTTGTGTTTGTATTTTTCAATATAATGCAAGTTTTGTATTTTTATCTTCTTTTTTACTTTGGACATTTTATCAAAATGTTCTTATTATACAAAATTTTTAATCTAGAATTAAATTTTGAAGATATTTTAAATTCTGTACTTAAAATCCAGGGGTTCCGATAATTTCAAACAGGACTCTACCTGCCAAAATGTGGTGGTCCCAGAGTTCCTTGCGGGATATTACTGACAGTTTATCAGACTAATAGAAGAGTAATAGTGAGAGGAATATTTGTCCATTAACTGTAAAGACCAAACTCAGAAAAACTGACAGGGTGATTGTTGGTCATCATCCATTTGACCAGTGCAGAATCAGTCCAACTGACCTCAAGACACCCCCCCTCCCCTAGTCTGATCCAACTTGGAGCCTCATTACCCATACCTGTCTGTCTGCCTGTAGGTATAGTCCATGTGACTGTCTGACAGAATCTCCTCTACCGCCAATTGCTATTCGGGATTAATAAAAGCCAATGAAAGCAGTCCCCACCCCCCCACCTTTCCCTCCTGTTCTCCCCCTACCCAGCCGGAGCCAAAGCCAAGGCCGGCCGTAGGCCTCATTATTAAAAGCAATGGCCAGGACTCAGGCCCTGTCTGTACAAACATGCAGCGACGGAGTTGGGAGGGAAAGGGAAACCGGCTCGCGGGGGATGAGGTTTCAATAAACGTCAGCCAGCGTCGGCTCTGTTTGGACTGCAAATTATTGCTGGCTGATGCTCTATTATTTTACAACCAAAGATCGCTGTTGAGAGAAAGGTAGAAGGGGAAGAAAAAGAAAGAGAGAGTTGGGAAGGAGGAGGGGAAAGGAGGGAGGAAAAGAAACCCTGGAAGGGCGCCTAAGGGGAAAAAGGGTTAGTGAATACTATAATAATCTTTAAAATATTACTGGAGCAGCCGCAACCTAAGCTAAGAATAGGCTGGAGAGAGCAAAGTGCCTGTGGATGATTCCAGTGTAGATAGGAGAAGTAGAGAGGAGCAAGCAAGGAGAGAAGAAAGAAAATAAAAAAGCAAGTGAGTGAGGAGAAGAGGAGAGAACTGGATAGCCATGTGAGAGGGTTATAAAATCAACACCTTCGGTAAACATAACTTACAGCTGCCTCATTGCCTCTGCTGGGAAAAAATACATTTTTCACCATGGTGAAATTTCCCCAAAATCCAAATGTGTAATGGTCCATCACCCATATACTCAAACAAATGAGGAAAATACAATGAAGGCCATCAGCAAAATCCGCCATCATCCATCAGTCCTGGATTCATGCACCACAGGTGCTGCAGCAAATATGGACCAAATGAACCCGGAATGCAGCTCAAGCGGCTGCTGCTGCTGCTTGAGGTGGTAACTGCATCACTTCACAGACACCATGTGACAACCCGGCAAAGGCCAAGCAGACACCAAATGCTGTTTAAAGCACATGCAATGGGAGTAAAAACCGCATTATTACATTTATGAAAAAGCGCAGAGATTTATTACTTTGTAGCTTTTTTCTTAAAAGACTGACATCTGCAGACAAAAAAGTTGGATTAATCAATAGTAATACAGTCAGTATTTTCTCAAAGTTGTGTTACTGAGATCGAGCAAAGGTGTTGGGGAACACTGAAGTCTATCTATTAATATTTGCACCCACAACACAAACTATTTCTTTAAGCTCCTGCAAATCTGAAAGAAGTTCAAAACATCTAAACGATGCACAGCAATGTCAGTCTGTCATTCAGTCCACCACTTTGGTCCAGACTGAAACATACTGACAACAAATGACTATTGTGAACATGAATCCTCATCCGAGTCATCACAAGCAAACCTTGTCGCATAGAAATTACATTTATATACAGCTAAAAAGTTTTCCCAACTGTGTTGTGGTGGCAACATAATTGCTGGCCGGATTACGTTCAGAGGCAATGCATTATACATGTTTTTTTCTTTTTAATTATGTGTTGCATTTATTAACAGCTGTGAGTTGCCAGGAGATGGTTGGGGTGGACGGCGGCTCTAAAGCACGTGACTATGACACCGGACCGGATCAGGGTTCAGGTCTAGAGCCCCCGTCTGTGGGGAGGCTACAGCACCTAAAGTACCTTGGTTAAGGGTTGGGAGTGTTTAACAATGACCCAGTGCTGTGAGTGACCAAAAGTAACTGTAAAAATGTTTAATAACATTTTACTGTTATGTTCAGTATCAATGTATTTGTGACTTGTTACAAATGACATTTGATGTGCAAATCAATCTATATAAACATAATATGCACAAAATTTTTTAATTTGTACTTGCCAACTATTGAACACTATCATGTTCCCCTCAGGGTGAACATTTAATAATACTGGGGATTTCCTGACCATCATCTAGCACCATCATCGGCTTGAAACTTGAATTTTTCAGACCAAATACCTGCAGATCTAATGGCATTCTGATCAGCTTCAGCTGTACTTTGGTTTAAGTGACATAAAACAAATGTTAGCATGCAAGCAATGCTAATCTAAGATGATGAACATGGTAAACACTGTACCTTCTAATCTTCAGCATGTTAGTATCATCACTTTGAACATGTTAGCATACTAACATTAGCATTTAATTCAAAGCACCAAGTACAGCCTCACAGAGCTATTACCATGGTTGTTTAAGTCTTGTATCTTTTGGATTTGCACATTTGCAAAAGAGCTGATTTTCTATGCATATGGGGCAAATATCTGTTTTCATTCCTGTGGGAATAATCTCTAAATGAGAAATGTTTAGGATTACATTTGAAATAATGAAAAAATTCCGAAAATGGTTCAAAAAACACAATCTCTTATCCACAGATAATCCTGGATCTTGAGCTTACGGGTAGACTGTGTATGCTCTGTCACAACTGACAGATATTGTGGACACAGAGTTGCAACAGGATGCTGTGGTCAACACCATTTGTGAGCTGCTGACATTTAACAGGCCTTTATGCTACTTAACGTGACTCTGTATCTATGCTCAGAAACTCATCTGATCCACGCAAAACAGGAGTTTACGCCTTAGAAACATGTCCTCCTAGATATTTTGCTGTTTCATTGTGTGTGTCTGTGTGTGTTTGTGTGTGTGTGTGTGTGGTTGTAAAGATTTTAATGCATTAGTGCATACTGTATGTGTCTCAGGTCCCCACTTTCATAACACCACCCTCCCCATAAAACAGGTTTAAAAAGTCATCTAGCTGTCAGGGAAAAGCAGTTTTTGTACGTCAATAAAATGATCCCGGATTTTAGTGTTTGCCTAACACTCTTGTACCAGTTTAATATTCGAGCACGCTCCACCACTCTGGGTTTGAGAGAAAAAAAAAAAGGTGTAACTTATAATGGGCTTGGCCTCGCTGGCAATTCCTGCAGCTGAATTAAAATGCAACACTATATGGCTTGGCCAAGGTTAGTCCGTGTTAGTCGGGGTGCTGTTATGGGCAGTTTTCGAGCCTCTCAATTGTGGTAATAAATTGAGTCTGATGGCTAATTTTAGGTGAAACCCAATACCTCTGGCTAAACTATGAGCCAGAGGGGACCATTTAATCAAAATATGTCTGGCACTGCCGCCAATATAGAAACAGGTTTTTTTTTTTAAAAATGGATTTTAGAGTAAATATATATTTTACAGAAATTTGTTTTAAGGGATACAGTACCTTATGTCAATCAAGTGGAAAGAGTTAAAAAACTGTGGGAGGTAACAATCTCTGATTTAAAATCCTAAATATCCACTTAGCTGGTAAAATAGTGAAAACAGCAGTTAAATTGGCTGTTAAATCCAGCAAATTGGGCTTGTGTACTATATTTCTATATATCTGTCTATTCATCAAAATAGCCATACTTGAATATTAATGCATTGCTTGTTGAGGAATTTTTATGATAATCCCTTGTTAATACGGTCACAGCATCGAGGAAATAACATTTGATTAGTTTTCACACCACGAGATGAATTCAACAGATATCTGTAAAGAAATAAAGCTGTCCAAAAATGTGCTTTTATCATCCAGTATGTTCCCCCACACTCGCTGAATCACTCTCTGAAAGTATCTCTCAATTAGCAGGGGAGAGAAAAGATCTCCAAAGTGGCGCCTGGTCCGCAGCCTTCACAGTCTGCCAAGAGCCACAGTCTCGGAGCCGCAATCAGTGACACTCACAATAAACGGGCTGATATTTAATCATTAGGCGAGGAACACACAGCGGACGTCTCTAATCTGCTCCCGTGGCTGCTGAAGAGTTGCACGGCATGCAGAGTGGAAGCCGTGAACTCTCCGTGTCAGCGTCAGCCGTGCGCCTGCAGGGTTTCGGTGGCAGACCCAAGAGGGCTAACGTTGCATAGCAGGAGGCCTCGGCATGCCATTGCAATTAATGTATTGTCTTACTTAATAAGATGGAAATGTTGGAATGATTAGTGAAGACTGTGGTGTGCACTCTGGGGTCGGTGGGAGGATTAGTTACCAAAGTGCTGAGGCACTCATACCTACTGCTGAGCTGGACTGCAAGAGAAAAATTTTCTGCTATATATGCAGTGTTATTATTATCAGGTTTGATGTTTTACCTGTTACTGGAACTATGAAATATTGCCTCGATTTGGTTTGATTACCTTATTTTTCCGAGAAAAGACCAATACCAACAATGAATTGATCGTAGTCTGTGTATCCAAATCTTGATATATCTTATCCCCCTGTGAGATCGAGCTCCATTACTTTCAAATGAGTGTGAGCGACACGGTTATACTGGGTGATGAGTTAGTCGATTACAACAAGGCAATATCATACACGCTGTCAAGGTGATATAAAAGCTGCAGCTAAAGATAGTCCCAAAAAATAAACGCTGTCATTTACTTCTGTTTGAGTAACCTCTCCTAAAAAATACATTGACCAGCTGTTTTTGGAGAGTATTTAGTCCTATGTTTTATTTTTCAAATAAATGTTTATATTTGTAACCCATTTTTAAAGATTTACATCTTCAGTAGGATCGAATAGGCTGAGAGCCACAGACAGGCTAGGAAAAGAAGTATTGAGAGATGGTCTGCTGCAGAGTTGGATTTGGTTTTGTGGGGATTTTTTGACAGGAAGCAAAATGTGGATTATCACTGTTAAATACTTTTATTGTGCAGAAAAACATCAATCAAACCCATATAGTTTTGTTTTGAAATCCAATCCCATGTTGCTTGGGTCTCTAGATATGCTAAACATGTTTATACTGAGCTACAGGGAAATGTGTGTAAACCAAATGTAGAAATCTTATTTCCCATTTGACCCTCTGCTACAGCTAGGAAAACCAAAAAACACATATTCAATATAAATAATTTCAGATTAGATCAGGTTCAATTCAATTCTAATTGCACGGTGTACCTATACAACAAAGTGCAGAATACTACCTTACCACTTAGTGCAAACTATAGCTGAGTATATGTAGAAATTTTAGAAAGATGCAGGAATTTACAGGACGAAACTTAAAGGGAAAACTATTTGGACATTAGGACCCAAGCAGTTAATCTTAAGCATTAAAAAAGTTTTGAGCACCTTAGACATTCACTATATTAGCAACTGCAACTGCCCAATTCCAGCAGGGTAAGTCGGTAATAAATTATGAGTCTGCAGTGCAGTGTTGAAAAATAAGGCAATAATGATTTGACATATCAGCTGGCAAAGCTGTCAAAATCCTTAACCTTAATTATACAACACAAGAATCGAATAACATTCAAAGCTCGTTAATATGTCTTGTACTTCATTTTGATTAGAAATAAGTAACAAAAAAGAGAAATAAAGAGAACTGTGTCCTCATTAAACGTGCATTGAACTGAGAGCCAAACTGTTTCCCAAGCTCATGAAAAAGTACCAATGTGAGCAGATGAAACCACAGCATCCATAGTGTTGTGTCACACTATGTGGAAATACAATATGACAGTAATTATATTTTGCATACCCTCATGGAATAATGAAATTATTACCAACCTCTTTTGAGTAAATACTACCGCAGCAAACAAAACAAGAGGAGGCTGCATGATTTTTTGAGAAAATATTTCTCCCGTCAAGAAATTAGCCACCATCGAGTGCTCATAATTTGTTTTTTATTTTCTCCCTAAACATTTATAATTGCATCCAGAGGGGTGTGTGTGTGTGTGTGTGTGTGTGTGTGTGTGTGTGTGTGTGTATGTTGGAACAGCTGCTCCAGTGCCACACTGCTATTGTTGTAAGAGCTTTGTCACTTGTACCCACAATAGTTAACAGCAGTGACACACACACACATTATGCAAGAGATTTGTTAACCAAGGCTGATAGATAGAATTCTACACTGGCAAATCGGGAGTTTAGGTTTGTTTTTTGTTTTTTTCAGGAAATTGGAAAAGGTCAATACTCATGTTAAATATCTTACTACAGTCCTTTTCCAGTACTTTCTTCTCACCGTTTATAAACTGAATTATGTGTTAGTAAACTGAGATGTGGACTATACTGATGGATATAATGCATTCAAATCCATCACACACTCATTGAACTCAGCGGATTGACCACAGGATTAAAGTACTGAGTTACCCCAGAGGTGAATAGTTTATCTTAGCTAGGTTGCAAACAAAAACCGACAGGTAAACAGTTTTAGACGTAGATATATGTTGATGAAAATTGGCCAGGAGACGTAACTTTCAGTAGTTTTGTTGCTACCATGAGGTTGCTGAGGTTTTTTTGAACGGCTTAAACAAGCAAGTGTTTATCAACAAGCTTTAGAAGGGTCAGTCAGTTGCTTTTAATTATTTATTTACTTATTCATTTATTTTTGCTGGTTGTTTCCCCTCTGTTTCCAGTCTTCATGCTTAGCTAAGCTAATTGGCTGCTGCTGGCGGCTTCATAAATAAGATATAATTGTAGGAGTGGTACTGATTTTCCTCTGTAACCCTCAGCAAGAAAGTGAATAGGTGTATTACCCAAAATGTTGAAGTGTTCCTTTAAAACTATTTGCAGCTTATAGTGAAGCCCTTGGTGACCAGAGTGACAATGTAACCTACTTACTTTACCTGTATTATAATGGGATTTATTTTGCTGCAGTATCTGTTTGCTTTCATCGTAAGAATAATACAACAGAGCAAATGCCCTTTAATTGACTTTAAATATCATCCAAATATACAGTAAATGTGGACCAAAACTTGATTATTCCAAATAATACATCCTGAGCAACAAGCAAAAGTTATTGATTTCTGAACTGCAGCATCTTTTAGTGTTATTAAAAAAAAAAAAAAAATTACATCATTCTTTTGAAATTATTTGGCAGTGAACTCACACCCTCTCATATACTTACAGTATTTGTTGAGTTGATCTGCTGATCTTTATGGAAAACGTGCAGATTATTGGAATGAGGCAAATCGAAGTGACAGTAGTGACACTAACTCAAGCCGACCAATATGCCCTTCAGGAACCACAAGCTCGAGTCCCTTAGGCTGTGGTGAGTTTATGGCTCGTTGTGACGTATAAAAGCCAGAAGCTCCTTAGTGTTTCTTTGCTCCTGATTAGGTTTTAATTGATTTCTCAAAGAAGTGCGGTTCATTCTTGTCATTGAGATGAAGTCTTTTGGGTTTTTAATTTGCAGATCCCTTGATTTATCCCCTGAGTCTGTGATTATTACAATTATGTGGCTTTTGTAATTGGTGGATATCAAGTTGGCGTTTTTGGGGGGGAAAACATTACTTTGAAAAAGTGAATGCTGGCAAGGACTATGGGGCTGTCCCGGGTGGGGTTTGATACATGGGCACACTTGTGGTTGAACCAGTGTGTGTGTGTGTGTGTGTGTGTGTGTGTGTGTGTGTGTGTGTGTGTGTGTGATATACAGTGTGAGCATGTTTATTCATATTTCTTCGTTCTGTACATCCACAGCGTGCGTGCCGACCGCAGCGCCATTGCTGCCTCGCTGTCTGGTTGCAAGTGTAACGCGTGTTTATGTTTATTTAAGTGTGTGTTTGCATGTGTGTTTTTATGGAGTGACTGATGTGGCGCACCTGCCCTCTGCGCCCAGTCTTGCTGTTGTGCGGCGGCCACTAAACTGGAACCTTCCGGCTGACATCATCAAACGGTGACAAGGCAGACATGTCAGGGCGCCTGTGGTTGTTGCTGGAAAAGGCTACTCCCCAAAGTGCATGTCTGTGTATGTTTGGATACATGTGTGCCATATTTTCATATTGATATTTACATAGAATGTCAACAGGTAGAACTCTATGGTATATTCAGTTTTAGCACAACATATATTTCACCATCCTCTATGCAGCCTATTGTATCTACAGAACAGACATCAGCTGCAGTCCTCTATGGCTGTACACAACTAGTGTGTGTGGAGTGTGTGTGTGGTGTGCGTGTGTGACAGCTCAGACAAGACTAACCAGGAACTCCAGTTCTGTCTGTTATTTTCCTCCAGACTCCTCGTTTCTTCTTGTCTTTGTGTGTTTATGAATTGGAGCCGTAAAGCCAAAAAATAAATGTTTGCTTCTATTCACATCCTATTACCTCTTCGCACTAACTATATGCGATTGCACTGCCCTAGTGACAAATTAACCAGCAGCTTGGCTGCCCTAGCAACTGCCAGTAATTTCTTAGAAATGCCATAGAACCATATGGAATACTGCTCTAGCAAGTGACATTGACTGCATAGTAACCGCCTGCAAACTACTTAGAAGGAACATCGTAACCACGTGGGATGCCCTAGTATCAATGTGCTGCCCCAAGAAATTACTTCAAAATGCCATAGCACCTTAGCATCTCTACAGCGTAGACCAGCAACCACCCAGCAACCTCTGTTCAGAAAAGGATAAAGGTTTGAATTGATTTTTCCTTTGGTCTTTAAGTTAAATATAGTATATTCTCAAAAGTATGTACTTTATTCAAAATATATGCTTATGGTTTGGGCAAGTTGAGTCAATTCTCAAAAAAAGCATATTTAACAACCAGTTACACTTATGTGTATAACTGAGATGTAGAATTCAAGTTTGAGAGTAAAACTATTTTTTCTTGGAGCAGAGCAGTATCACAGGGTTAATGTACCAGTGCATTAGTGAATGATAGTAGGAGCTGTTATAATAATATTCTTAATTATAATTTTTTTAAGTTTCTTGTCAAAACACAGACGAAGTTTCACAAAAAAAGTAAACAAAAAGCAGAAAGAAGCAGAATTTTAGGACCAACGTATCTTCTTTAAATATTCTACCCACTGCTGAGTTTCTAAACTTTCCAGAAATTGCTTTCTTACACGCTCCACTCCACTGCTCTTTGTTTGCTCTCTTTAGTTTCACCCTGGAGTATGCAAGTGTTGGTCTGTCTAGACCACAGAGGACAGGTTAGTGAGGGTATACTCTTTTTCCATTTGCAGATTTAGAGGATATTATGGCCTATTTCCACCTGCAAAACCAAACCCGAGTGTTCCTCCGCCTACCTGCTATTTGTCAGGATCTCTGTAATTACCAGTGTCTATCCCTCACTCCCCATCTCATATCCTGAGCACAACATTTGCCCAGATTTACCTACTGGCTTTGAAATGGTTTTCACTCAAAAACAACACTCCGATTTCACTGCAGCGAAACGAAGTGGCAGGAAGATGCTGCCAGAGCGCAAAATAGACAAAATATCTCTTGTCCTGTGCATCCTGCGTGCCCCTATATCATAATCAAATCAAATCATTTTTCTACCTCCCTCCTTCTGACCTGCTGTGCACAGGAGACGGCGCGTGACTACCCAAACAAAATAACCCAGAATGCACTGCAGAACCGAAACGGTATCGGTTTTTCAGCGAGCGCTCCCTTGGAGAAACAGTTTTGATTCAGGAACATTCCTATTTCAGGAACTTTAAATGTTAAGTAAAGAAACATTATGAGAGGAGAGCTGAATGGAAAGCTGTGTGCGTGCACATCTGTGTGTGTGTGTGGATATGCATGCATGTGGATTACAGGAGACCGAGTCAAGAGAGTGTATGTGTGATTTGGACATACACCTCTAAGCACACCTAAGTGTATCTAGCCAAATGTTTTTATATGGTTCCATGACGAGGGAGAGAGTATGTCTAACAAAGGAGACTATTTCGATGGGGCTGGTCAGTGAAGGAGCGCTGGACTCATAATGACATAGAAAACAAACAGTGGTGAATGGGCACATGGTCCCTCTGTAACCACAGGGCCCTTAACGGGAAGAGCCTGTCCAGCAGTGCACAGCCCACCTCCAGCACTACAGGAAGACCCAGGCGCCAAGGAGTTAAAGTACACCCACTCTGTGTGTGTGTGTGTGTGTGTGTGCGCGCGCGTGCATGTGAGCGTGTGTGTGTCTGCGTGTGCGTGTGCGTGTGCGTGTGTCTCAGGTCAGCTGCGCCTGCACCAAAACCCGATGAGATGATATGGACACTCTCACGCACGTGTGACTGACGTCCTGTCCTGCACAGTCACAAAGCCGTTACACACATATTAACATACAAATACACACATTCATACTCCCTCTCTGTCTCACATGTACACATGGTCATAGGGGAGATTTCTCAATCAACCACCAGCAACAATATTATCCTGCCATTCACTGTCGCGGCGTGATTGATGAAGCCGAGGGAAGGCCGGACTCACACCGCTCCAAATCCCAACATGGAGCTCATGTAGAATAACAGCGTGCTGACAACGCTCATATTAGACTCAGATTGTTGTTACATGTACAATTTAATGGCCAAAAAATACTAAAGCTATCCCCATGTGGAGAGCTGTGTTACAAATGCATTCTCTGGTGAAATGTTTGTCAGTGATAGAGGATTATTTTATTGGATCTCAGCTAATTTTGAGTGGTAATCTGCAAAATCTTTTTTTTCTTTTCCTGCAGAAGTGAATTCCAAAGTTCCACTGATGCTGAAATGAGACTACTGCGACCAGAGTTAGTGGGTATCTTCCATCATACTGAATTTGTATCAGGGCATGTCAGTATTGTTTTAAGACGGTCTTGAAAAATGAGTCTTGAAAAATGTGAAGCTGAGTGTATGATCAACATATTCAGGAAATTTAGAAAAAGCCTAATTCTAGAATTTATGGTTTAATCAAACCTAACTTGAACTATGAAAACTGCGAGTAGTCAACTTACCACCTTTGCCCTAGATTTACCAACTCTTCAAACCCATTTAGCGACTTTTCTTCACAAAAGTACCTAGCAACAAATCTAGTGACTTTGTGGACCAACCTTGGCTACTTCTCATGAAGAGAATCCCCAGTTTTGCCCCGTGAGCAAAAGGTCAAGCTTTCCCTTCCAGGCATAACTCTCTATGGATCTTGTCCAGCTGAACACATGGTGGCTGCATAGACTTTAATGAGCCTCCAACTTTCTCTCCCAGTGATTATTTAAAAGTAAATATCACCAAAAGTACAGCACAACCAGGAGTGACTGCTGGTTAACATGTAGTATTAATGGTCTGCATTTCAGTCACTATTTCAATCTTGTTCCAATGTCTGACGACAGAAACAGAAAAAATGTGTAAATCGGAACAGCTTCATTGTGAATTCAGCTGCATTAAAATACTGTATATGTGAGCCCAGACAGCAGGAAAGAAGCAAACGGATAAAGGCCGGTCCAGTGATGAAAGTCTTTATAAGTGCTATTATTCTGTGGCATGTAATCCAATGGGCCATTTGAAGGGTATGGCATGAAGATAAGATTTGTGAAACGGGCAGTTAATTATTCCGTTGCACAATAAAAGGGTTTGTTATACTACAGAGAAACTTAGCTACTGCTAAATCGAGCTACTGCTAAATTTCTGGATTCTAGTCCTGCTATGCTTCATAGGCCCCTGATGTTAAGTATTGTCAAGTTTTCTACAAGAGGAGAAAATATTAATACTGGATGCCATAGCTAGCAAGTCAAAATGAGCACATGTGTTGCCACTTCTTCATATTTCATTGGGATGAAATGAGAGTTTCTCAACCTCTGATTTCTGTGCTTCTTGGCAGCTGTATGAGTATTGAGTTGCAATTAAAAATGACCTCTGAAAATGACCAATAACTTCTAGTGTGTTTGCGTTTGTCGGGTAGTAGCGGGTATCAATGCTCCTATCATCTACTCACTTCTTCTTCTGTTTATTCAGAACAAAGTGGATGTACAAAATATGCAATGCTGCAATGTTGGGAAAAGTTTCCATATACTGGTTTTTAGACTTCATCCTGTGTGTGTTTGTCCAGAACGGTTTTGATAGAAAAAGATTTCTAGGATTAGTGCTAAATTATTTCTATAAACCTACATCTAGGCTGATATCAGAGCTTCAGATAGGGATTTATAATTCTGAAACATTGTTGTAAGAGCTTTAAATGAATCAATCGCCATTGTAACGACTTGTCTCTACAATGGCCTGATATTTGAAGATATTTTTTATATGTGAAAACAGAGAGCTGTGTAGCGTGGGTGGTGGTTTCCAAACAACAGATACACATAGAAATACAGACATGTGTTCGCTTTCCGGTTTATGCCCCTCTCTGTCAGCCCGCACAGATGTTTTAGAGACGCTGAATTTAGTTTTATTGCTCGGCTTTATTTACTTTCTTACTATGTCTGGCAGATACATAGTTTTTTCCACCTTGTGAGGTTTCGTGAAGAAATTCTGAGTGGCAGTGGTTACGTTAAAAAAAAGGCACCTTTATGTCACTTCTATTTTGAAACCATCTCTTTCCATCATCATAGTAAACAATATACAACACCAAATACGATGCCTTATTAAAAGATTGTTACTGTTTGAACTATTAGTATTTTAGCATGGATTTCCCTGGGTCACATGAAAGATTTAATAGAGAATTTCACTTTGGTTCAGTGTAGTCGAATACACTGAAACAAGGCCTCAAAGGTGCAGCCATGTGAACAGTGACTCATAACTATGTGTCTGGTGTCTATGTTCTCCATTCATTCTGCTTGTTTACATGTTGCCATGATAACTGTCAATAGCTCTTCACCGTCAGTTCTCCTGGCCCACACTTCCCCCCATTCACTCTCAGTCAGGGATCCCATAGGTCCACTTACCCCTTTCAAAACATTGTAAAACAGAAAAACTCTATGTTAAAAAATTGTGCCAGTGCACCAGCAGATGGTTTATAAGGTCAGGCTGGTGATTAAGCACCAGGGAAGTGTTTTAGTTATGTAAGACACTTTCTCTGAATGTTGTCCCTTTTTATTGGGAATTTAGTGATTTTTTGAGGAAAAAAAAAAGTGATATTACTTTGTTACTTGGAAAACATGAATTGTGCAATTTCCTCAACAAGGAACAAACTGTAGAATGATGTACATATAAACACACAAATAACAAAAGGTTATATCTGAGTGCTGCCAATCACTGGCAAACTGCATTCTTTGCAGAGTTAAATTAACTTCATCCTGATGGGTGCCGGAGAAATGCTGAGAAACATTTTTCACCATAACACCTCTCTGGGGTGTCTGGACATTCACGTGTGCTGACCACAGCAGCTCCCCCACTTAGTTCTGTTACACGGGGTCGTAATGTTCTTCCCTGCCTTGTTCTGCTGACTCCTTTTCCCCTTGTAATCGCACATAATACTGCCAAGGACTAATTGGCATACTTACATATTCTTTGACTGTATCTGGTTCGGCCTCTGTGTGTGTGTGTGTGTGTGTGTGTGTGTGTGCGTGTGTGTGTGTGTGTGTGTGTGTGTGTGTGTGTGAGAGAGAGAGAAAGTTCATGTATGCAAGTGAAAACCAGACACAAACCAGCCAAGAGAAAGAGACGGGTTTCATCGGCAGAGTGCCTAGTTCATGCCCCAGTTAACCGCAAGTCGCCAAGATATATCGGCAGTTCCTGTACCGTGCTGGCAATAAACAGAAACAGAGGAAATCTGAAATGAGGTGACTGAGACTTTTTATGGCTTGTCCTCTTCACAGTGCTGAGGTCTGCAGCCTGAATCGCAGTCTAAAATCAAACATATAACCTGCTATGTATCATGTAAATATCTCACTGTCTGCAGGTGAAAAACAAGAACGCACATTGACGTCTTACATAGGAAAACTGGACTGTCTATTGATATTGTCTTCCCAGTTAAACCCACTTTAATGAGAAGTCCTTCCCTCCTCTCATCTTTTTTTAACCTCCTGTTTTGACTGCTGATTTTGCTCTTTGGCCCAGGAAACATGGCCTGAATAGACGAGGCAAGTTGATGATGATGAGCTCTATTCATTCCACAAGCGTTGACATATTTGTTAGCATTACCACGATAACTCACATGCACAATGTGTGGTGGTAGTTGGAGTGGAGCCATTGTTACCGTCTTTTACAGGACGTTGCTAAGTTTTTTCTCCGGATAATGCTTAAGTGTGCAATATTGTGATTTAGGAGTTGATAAAACAAAGTATAAAGTCAGAAAATTACATCAGATGCTGTTTAGAAAATCGTTATGCAAGTAATCTTTCAAAGTTTAGATCAGCATTAGTGGCTATAGCCTGAAAGAAACCCATTACTAGGGTTAGCTATGGGTGAATAAATTAGAAGTAATAGAAAGAACTAAAGAAAATAAAATCTCAGGATGTAACTCTCTTTTATGTCACTGTGTGGTCAGGGTGGATAACAATAACTAACCCATGGACTTGTGTTTTAATAAAAATCTGATATCGTCCCTCTATATCAGTGCAACTCCCATCTTTTGCTGCCACAATTATATTTTTGGTGTCACTTTTTGTGATCTTGAAATCATTAGGACCAAAACCTCACCTCTGCTTCTCTCAGCACGTTCCTCCATCCTCTTTGATTTGGTTCTGGCTCTGATATCAATGAGCTTGATTTGGAAGAGAATAACTGAGGTCATCCTGTGAACCTGAACTGGGTCCATTGATACTGTTTGGATAGGTGCACGGAAGCCTCGAGAGACATACGATGTAGCTGTTACCATCACTTTTTATTCCATGCTAACTGGGACGCCACTGTGCTTTGGCTCGCTCCTCTAGAAGAATTATTTCAGGGAATTGAAATGGAATTGCGTATTGAAAGATGAATTTATACAAATATTTCTCAGAGCCAGTGCTACTGAGGGTCATTGGTTAAAAGATATTTATTGCGATATTTAATATTTTTCTTGTTGTCATCAAATTCCATGACAAGAACAAGACCAAAAGTATATTGATCCTGAAAACAAGTACTCTGTGTGTATCCCAAGCCTCTATATCTTATTCCCCTGTGCCACAGAGCTATTAAAACACTATTAAAATGAACCACTTAGCCACAGTGTTACACTTGCTGACACGTTTTTGCATTAACATGAACATGACGTTGTAGGTTCTTTGGCTCAGTCCCACTACACCGTTTTGCTGTTGTAAATAATGTAAATATGTAAGTACTGGTAGACAGTTTTTTTGCCAAATTTCTTCAAAGATCATTTTAATTACTTTAAAGGTAATAATTTTTGTTACGTCAACTATCTTTCTTTAGCTTTTTTTGAATGGGCTCATTACTGACACGCACAAACTGAAACCAAACTGTTATTTTAGCACCACCCATATCTCAGAAAAAAGTTGTAAGAACATACATAGACAAATTATCATACATTTGAATACTAAAAAAAGAAAAGAAAAAAGGAATATAATAGTAAAGTAGGTATGCCAGCATAATTTAGAGTGCTCAGCACAAGAATTAAATATTTTGACTATGCATGAGCTATTTTTTGTTCATGTAAGTCCCATGATTTGCCAAAACTTGTACATTACATCAACCTGGCCACTCGAGCCATTTGTTGACTACACTGCAGACACGTACAAAAATTAAGCACTATGTGCTTAAGTTTCAGTTTAAGGAAGCATGAATTGTCAGGCACGTAATGACTGACATGAGAAGCTACGAGATCATTTGCATCCCTAAGTTGAGAAAACAGCCTCATGAAAAATGTATTTTATTTGATCCAAAGACTTAACCCTTGATTCTTTCTTTAAGTAGAAAAATGCCTGCAGTGCTAAGTTAAAAATACTTGTTTCTTCCATTTGGTCAGCCTTCATTTGTCCACAAAAGAGATGCTTGAGGTCTGAGTATGTCACAGTGCCTTTCTCTACACAGATTTTTCCCAGAATGGATTCAAACCAGCGAGTCCCCAGCTACAACCTTGATTCTCTGCCCATTAGGCTACATCTCATGTTGAAAACTCTTTGTTCTCCCCAGGATGTTCCTGCTCTGAGCTGCCGGTTGGACAGCTCAGCCAAACGTTTAAGCCACTGTGACAGTTACTGGCAACGCACAGCTGCAGCCCTGCTTGAGTTATAGATGATCACTAAATGTGGGATCTCACCGAGCATGAGTTATGCTCCCACTGCCTCAGGTTGTCTTTTGATCACAATTTATTGTTGAGTGCTTTGTGTCGACCTTGTCTTCTGACACATTGAGCAGAAAATCGAGGGTGAGATAATGCGAAAATATTTTTATGTTGTATCTTGGATATTACTGAGTAGGATTACACTGATTTTTGGAATAAAAAATTTAATGGCCAGTGGTTACGATTGATGCTGTGCAGGGTGGACTTATTCGTATTGGACAGCATGTAAACTTAGGTTGATAATCAGGATAAAAAGTGAGTTGTTTTGATAAAGATAAGTATAAATTTGTTAAATTAATTGACCATTTGATAGTTATACCCCTGGTATTGCCTAAACTTGTTGTGGCAACAATAACCAGGCACACCAGGCCTGTCAGTCTTCGACTTTCACCATATGCCGAAGTGATGTCCATGGGGCTTTAGCAAGCAATACTCTGTATCTAAAGAGTTTGGAAGTTGGTGTCTTTTTAAGCACCGTTCCAAAACCATAAAACAAAAGAGTGAAATGTAAAGAATGGATCACACCATATGTTTATCTGCTCTAGCCTAGGCTGCAGATGTTAGCCTTAAATTGTTTGCCTACAGTACAGTAAACTTTTGTGTTGGTACCATTGGTAGCGGATAACTACTGTACATTATTATGTTGGGTTACTGGTTGTTAGAAAAATACCTGTTTGGATTCAAACACCTATTACGTTAGAGCCAAGGTCTATCAGTTAATGAGAGCGGCTCCATCCTGCTCTTTTATTTAGTTTGGTGAAGACTACAAACCAGCCAAATTATGTTATGTTTGGCAAAGTCATCAGTTATTCTTATTCTTCTTTTTCAGATTATTTTCTCATGTACAAGTCAAGCATAACATTTGAATATATGAATATTAAGGACCGTATTGCTGTGAAAGTCTGTTTTTCTATATCAATCATTAAACATCGGGGGTTTATGTTAAAACAGTGTAAATGTAAACAGTGTAAATTCTGTCTTCATAAATAACCCTGTATCATAACACTCGGGCAAACTATCTCAACGCAGCAACACATAAAAATGTTACTTTTCTTGCCATTACTTCTGTGGATCATGAGCCGGTCAGGATGCCAATCTTTGCCTAGGACGTGGAGCTTTAGGGTGTTTGTGCACCTCACCTGTTTGTTTTGTTTAAAAGGAACTCTGGTGCATTTGCCCAGTTACTATGGTTTGGACACTGCTGAGAAAGCTGTGAATCAGAAACTGGTACAGACCAAACAATTGGGCCGAGACCGTTTGAAAAGAGGGTCTCGGTCCACTTTCAAGACGAACCCTGGCGCACAGACTAACCACATTATTTTGTAATTGCAGATGATGTATATGATTTTTAGCATGAATTCAAAAGCTCAGCCATAAATAAATCCGTCTGCTGTTTGTGAACTGTTCAGGAAGCTTATGTCTGATCTGTAGCCTAAGCTGTGTATAAATTTATTTAGATAATTTGGTAAACATGGTAACACTGGCTCACGTCACTGCATGAGTGTGAGGTTTTTACCTGATGGATCCAACAGTCCATTGTAGTTTTGTTCTCGTTGTACCTAGTCAGCTCATTAAGTCTATTAAAAGGCAGAGCATCTCGAAACAATATCCGAAGCCAAGATTTCTGGTGGCTGGTATCTAGCGGTTATCTGATGATCTGATGATAACCTCAGTTATGCCCCATTCACAATCAAGGGGCAGTATGCGACGTTCTTCTCCTTTGGCCACAGGTTCGCCAGATGTTGTAGCAATGAACAGGGGGGAAAAAACTAAACAGTCAGGGTAGCTCTGATGAGTCACCAGCCTAATGGACCGCGGTATGAAACCTGATATGGGTTGCGTCTGCCTTGAGAGGGCAGTTTTGTGAAAACATTGTCATTACAACAACCTGAGGCCTCCCAGGCCAGGACCTCATGCAGTGAACTGTGTGCCAAGAGAGGAAGGAGGGGAGAGGGAGAGGACAAGCCGAACACAATACAATCGGGAATGGAGGGAGTCCAGTTTCAGACAGCAAGAGCAGGGAGGAAGGAGAAACAGCATGCCAAAGTCTTTGTTTTATCTGGAGCGAATCAGATGCTTGCATCATAGAAGCTCTCCAAGAATAATGTCAAAACCTGATGACTCAAAGCGAAAATAGAGAGTTGATGAAAACGAAGCTTAGCCTGTCTCGCCTGGTTAGCACTCAAACTTTGGAGCAGGGTTTAAAAATGGCTTCTGAGCAACAGTCAGGCTTGTGTCTCATTGTCATGTTTTTATGTTGATTTTATTTATTGAAGTAGGCTAACAAAACATGGGCGCACGCAGCGTGAAACACTCCCAGTTACATAACTAGGCCACTGGCGCAGTACATAGGTGACCAACTGTGTCGGCTGTCAATCCGCAGCAGTTCGTGACTGCGAAAGCGCACGCAAGCTTTTCAGCTTTTACTGCATGTTTGTTGGAGTACTGCGAATGTTATTCAATGCCCTCAAGACAAACAGGGAAAAGAAACAACCTTTGCTTACTTCTCAGCCAGATTTCAGTTGCTGTCAAATAAAACCAGAGCTGGTGGAAACAAGCAACAAAAATTGGCATGAAACTGTGCAGAGTGTTAAATTTTTGAAGCTTATGAGCAGCTAATATTCGTGTTTTTTATTAAAGCTGTTTTTAAAGCTTTTTTTCTGAGTAAAAGGGGCAAGTATGTACAAACAGAAAATAAAAACACTGACCTGAATTGGAATCAAAATAGAGAAGTTTCAGCCAGAAGTTCCAGTTACTGAATTATCATTATCATGGAAGGGTAGCTTGCTAACTCGTCACAAGCTCGTAGCGATAAATTCAACTTGACAAAGCTAAGTTTTAGTTTCGCTCAGTTTTTGCTCCAAGTAAACCGTTTTCTTTTTTTTTTTTTTGGAAGTGGCGCTAATTATTTCAATGGTAAATTCTAGGTCACAAAAAAAGTATTGGAAGATAACAAAGAGCATTGTGAAAGTTGTAATCTTTCTTTAGAGGATGTCGCCAACATTAAACCAGAGCTGGTGGAAACAAGCAACAAAAATCGGCATGTTTATTTAAATACAGAGGCAAAACGAAGGAACTGTAAACTGTGACATTAACAGGAGGAGACATGTTTTCAGGTCAAGGGGATAAAAAAAAGTGAGATGTGGGAGTAAGTTAGAGTTACTGCTATTCTGGAGTTAGCATAGATCCTAGCTAGCCAGGCTAGTGACAAACAAACAGCTAGCTTAACAGCTCCATTGTGAGTGCTCATTTTCCAAGATGGCCGTCTAGAAAAATTTTGCAGTACTGAGAGAATTTACATGAGGCTTGTTGAGTGCCCTCGAATTTATTGCGGCAGTGAATTCGTCAGCACAAAGAAAGGCGGAGAGCAAACCCCGAGGTAAGCTAGATCATATAACTAGCATGTTATCATTATTATTATTACTTTGTCAGGCTGTTATCAGTGCTTTGCGAGTTGGTAAACAAATACAGGCATCAAAATGGCCTTTTTGACAGCATAAATGTCTAAGGAGTAGGAGCCCAGTTCAATTCAAAACAATTAATTAGGGCCCCATGTCCTTCTGGTGTCCCAGTAAGCCATTCAAATAGGAGGCGTGAGTAATACAGACATTTTGACATGTTAGGGACGCTAAAGGACAGGTAGAGATAGTTAAATAAAAGCTACACGAAGTCCATTTAGCTGCTTGGTGTGGGGGTTCTGGTATTAGCATTGTGGCACAGTCATGGCTTAGCGATACGCTTGAATAGAACGGAGTCATTGTTAATGTTATTAGTAGCATCTGTGCTTTTCCTGCTATGACAAGTTAAAATGTCTGTTGTAAAGAGAAGAGGACGATGGAACGCAGCCATTACTTATGTTGTTGGTTACAACTTTGCTCGGCCAGTCCAGATCTCTTCTTTGAGACTATTTCAGTGTGCGACTGGAAGCTACCAGTTAGTTTGGCCTCGGGTTTGAAAGCGGTGGCATACTGGTGGTTTTCAAATTTATGCTGAGTGATTCACTGGCGTGATTGGGACAAGGGGCTGCGTCTCCTTCCATGTGAACTCCTGCAGCTGATTTCATTTTACTGAATAAATCCTGTATTGGCGTATGCATCTGATGTGTGTGTTTTTTGTTGGCCAACAGCGTGGATTTGTTATGGACTATGTGAGCGTATCGAGTGAGGCTTCGGAGCAATGTTTTGATGAGTGGGAAATTGTTTTCTTTGTGTCTCATCCTCTCAACAGCATGAACAATAGGATTCACATGTGCATACATATGCACCAATGCAGATCACATTCCCACTGACACTTTCAACTTATTCCACTGTTTGACAGTTGTTGGTGGTAATGCGCCAAGAAACGTAGCAATGCATCTAATCCTGCTAACATTATTCATCTGCCTTCCAAATGCTCTGTGAGGATGGAAATGCATTCAGCACATTTATTATACCTCAAGAATGCACACAATGCATTTTGAATGCAAACCAACGATGGGTGAGAATGTAAACGTAACTGTGTTTTTATATGTGCAAAAAAAAAAAAATCTCCAGCAGAAGCACTAGAGGTGAATGGTGGTGAGTGAAACATTTCAGCTGTCATGAAAACGGTTGAGTGCTGAGCATCTCTCGCTCTCTTGTGAAACGATTGCTATCATGTGGCCTGTCAAAGGCTATTACCATCCACATATGCAGTCTTCAGTGCCAAGGGCTTCCCTGCCCTCCACTTGGCTTTGGAAAATATGCAACAAGAGTATTAAGGGATGGAAAAACAGTCAAAGTAAAGGAAACAGTAAGAGAAAAATGGAAGGGACTAGAAATAGTGGTTTTAGAAAGACAAGAGTATGGGTGCGAGGAACATAGGTCCTGGGGCTGAGCCATTATCTAATGGTGGACCCAGCTAATTAGGCATGTCTGCAACACTGCAGAAACAACGATGTATCGCTATTGTGTGATGGGGGGAGACACTGACATGCCACCAGCTGCTGTTACTTATTCTGTTAGCTCATTGGCTTTATCTGGACAAAACAAGAAAAACATTTCCGTCAGAACTGAAGAAAAAACAGCATCTCTAGCACTCTTAATAGCTGACACCACATGTAGCTTATTGTGTGCATCAGACAGGCCGGGGGGGGGCAAAACACAGTCATGACCTTGTTCATGTTGGTGAATCCCTGACAATTACATTTTTAATAAACTACCATATGTCCTGCTCCCCTTCTCCTCTTTATCTCAGCTCTTCTCTTTACTCTGTGGAACAATCTGGATTTGAAACTAGCACTGAATCTGAAACAGAGCCCACAGTGGAAACAATATTTGGATGTACGCCCCTTTAGCTCAAGAGTCAGGAGCGGCACCCTGTCATCACTGCAGCCCCCTCAGTCATCCACACAAAAGGCCCTGCTTCATGTCCCCAGTATGGCGCTGCATTGAGACTGAGACAGTGGGACGCACACATTTGCTTGGGGCTGGGTAATAGAAACAGAGCCTTAGAGCACCTTGACTTTATGCTTCTACGGCTCTGAAGATGACAGGGAATAGCATTTTTAAAAGTGATGTTTGAAACAAAATGTGTTGATGTTAGAGGGAGGAACCGGGCCTTGCAGGGCGTTCTCCCAGAGAACATTTGGTCGAACAAAAGGTCGATTAGTTTTTCACATGGTGTGTTCAGATTGAAACAGTCAGCTCATATAATCTAAACGTATGATACCTGATTTCGGTTACAGGATGTTTTGGAGGAATCGACAGTGAGGCTGAGCTGAAGCTCTCAGTCACTGATGCAGCATAGACCCACTGTTATACAGAGGTTCTGCTGATGATTTGTAACCTCCACTAACCTGACACTTTATGCCTGATGCTGCTTCCACTCGGCTGGTTGTGCGCAGACTTTTTCTCTCACGCTATACTAATTGTTTGTAAATGACCAGGCCATTTGTCTCTACCTTTCAACGCAATAAAACCTGAGAATGTTTTAGATTTTTTTTTCCTGGCGTTGGTTGCACTATGCTGCTCAGGTTATCAATTACTTCAAAATAAACACTGAATCAATGTCAATGTCCCTAAGCTGAGCTGAAGCTTTTCTTTTTGCATCACTTCACTGTAGGTCCTAAAGGAGTGTATAATCAGTTACCCCTTTCATATATATTCCAAATGCTGTGTAATTGAGTTGTAATGTTACATTTATTTAATCAAATCAGAGGTTGAGTGTGTGAGGGATGTGCCTGGGAAATTCGAACTATTGGATCAAGAGATACACACTACGTGGTGTAAATATCAGGCAAAGTTGTACAACTTAATGCAGGAGTGATTTTCTAAGTGCAGAGGAGGTTGAAATGTTCAGAAATGAAAAAAAAAAACACATGATAACAGGGTGTTCTTGATGTTGGGCAGTGCAGGAGCTCAGAGCCTTAAGTTGTCTGTGAAGTTCTTATTTACACCAAAAGCAGCGCGTCTGTGGCTTAACTAGAATCCCACATAGCTAGCGAAGGTACTCGAGGAACCTTGTTAGTATTCAGACAGGACGACTAACAGATAAAGGGGTTCTCCAGGTGGATTTTTGTTTAACTCAAGGCCTCGCCACCCATGTTTTCCCACCGACCACGTACGAGTCAAAAGAGCATTGTCTGCTGCACCGATGCATAAATGACCACAGAGCAAACCAAGTGGAAAACATGTGGACAGCAAAGGGGGAGTTGGTGGTCAGAGAAAATGCGTCTGAGGTGATGAGTAAAAATGAATGTTCTCACCTCTGATGTCATAGGCAGGGGTGCCTCCGCCGGCGAGAAGTCAGTCCACCTTTTCCTGTCCTGGCATCTGAAGGAAACCCACGGGACTAAGACGTCAGTGTCACGGCAGCCGCCGACCGCCGTCGCCGTCATCAACACTAAAGTCATCATCGGCTCGGAAAGGTAAAGTCCATATATCTTTCACCCATATGTTTTTACCCACTTAGGAGCGATTTGGTTCCTGCCTCTCTATGTGTTTCAGTGACCTTTGTTTTTTGTCTGACTTTCTCTAATATCCCACAGAATACGACACAACAGTACATGTCATTAAAGGTACTGCACTGTATGTAAGTTTTTGTTATCATGACATAGCCAGCGTTACCATTAACAGCTGTTTACCTGCCAGTCTAGAAGAAACGTTTTGAATTCACACCCAACGTCCAACCGAGACCTGTGTCCAGCGGTGGAAAGCAACGTCAATGTTAACTCTTGACCTGCTTCTATTTCTATCACTTCTTTTTCTCATACTGAAGTTAGCCTGCTAACCCGCTCGCCCTGTCCAGTCCTGTCCCGCACTTTGTGAAAGTCACCGTAGCGTCGTCTGCCCTCAGTCCAACATGAGAGGATGAAGAAGTAGCGCTGTCCGCAGAGCATATTTTAAATACAACAATATATGAGGCTAAAAATAAATAAATAAATAAATAAATAAAAGGCTGTTAATGCTAATGTTGGCTATATGGCCATAGCAAATCTTAAATATAGCACCTTTAAAAATAAACCAAAGGCAAGGAAGACTTCAGTCTGTAAAAGTGCTGCATCAGTGGCTCAGTGGCTCTGTCTCACATTTTATTACTCAAACCTGTTAGAGTTGTACCAGACTGGTATCTGGCGTCCAAATGTAGAGTGCAGTGAGTTTGAATCCAATTTTAAAGATGCTAAACTCATTCTGCAAATCAGAACAGAAACAACCAAAGCTAAAAACATTCAGAGTAGCAACTATTTGCAAAGGCATATGTTCTTAGATATTTACTGTATACACCGATCAGCCACAACTTTTAAAGATATATGCACCTATTTTTTTCTGTTTTTACTTGATTTCCTCTTTCCTATGATGGGATTCTACCTCCCTCTTGTTTTCCTTCTCTCTTTTTTCCCCACTTCCCATCCTTCTGTCTCACCACAGCCATTCACTGTTCAGGGTAATAGTGCTTGGATTAGACAAGCCAGGATTTACGCACACAGGAAAGATAAGGGGACATTTTTACGGCGCAGCCACTATTTTAGAGGTGTGTATGAGAGTCGAAGAGCCATTTTTAGACTGCAGACATGGCTGGAAAATTGGTGTAAGGTACTAAAAACTGGGTTGTAACATTTTAAGGCCTCATGGCTTTTCACAGAATCACCTCCTCATACAGAAAATATATCGCATTAATCATGTAACTATTAGCATGATTGTCTTTATCCAGGCAGGGGTGGCCCTGTAATATAAATATAATACTCTATTTAGCCACATGTTCTTGCACATTTTCTCCGTACTCCAAACTTAAATTGTCATATCACCGAAGAATCTAGTCTTGTCTAATATGATTTCTGCATGTAAAGGACAAAATGAATAATAAAAGATGTATAATTTTACACACACACAAAAAAAAGTCATCAGTGTTATTCCAAAAGAAAAATACACCATAGGAATGGCTGACACAAAGGAGAGACAAAATCTTGAAAATATATAGAGTATAATATATACTCTATATTTTGAGACCATTTTCCCATCCAAAGAAGATTTGGTCTTTTTCAAGAACATACTCTTCACACTAACATAGTTCAAACACCTGGAAGTTGCCCAGTACAGTGCATAGGGTAAAGGGCCTTGCATAAAGGCCCTTCAGTGGTGGTCATGAGAAAAAGGCAAGCACTGCTATTTCAGTTTATCCAACCAGATGTATTCGGCTCGTCTGGGGCCTGATTATCAAACTAAATTTGCATTTCTATATTCCAAATGCATTCTGACATTTTGTATGTGTGAGCCCATTTCTCATCTGAGAGCAAGAGTACTTGTTTTGTTTTGATCAAACCAGTTAGCACCGAGCAATGTATTCATCCTGCCATCAACATTTTCATTCAACACAGAAACTGTGGTAGTGGTTGTTGGGTGCAGTTAAGCTAATGCTTTTCACAGTTATCAATTTTTTTTTTTTCTGATGTAATAATTGTTATTTCTATGCGACTACACCTCCATGGCTGTCACCATTTTGCTGTTTATGCCAGTGAATCTTTTTCTTAGATGTAGTAAGTTAAATATTTAGGAAGATGATGTTTCCATTCTTAAACCGAACCAGCAAAGATTGTTATAAAAAAAAGTTCAACCAGGAAAAACAGCAGCACAGATGGTAAAAAACCAGACAGACATATATTAACATGCCTGCAAACTGAATAATATGTGGGTGTGGGTTCAAAGGTCTGGTCCAGAGAGCAAGCCAGTAACCTCATGGTTACAAAACATGGTGTTTGGACACCACTGGCAAACATTATAAACTAAAAAATTTGGTAAAATTTCCTTGCCAATATCTTTTCTTGTTCACCTGTTAGGTGTAGCCAATTTATACAAGTAAGTAAGCATTTTTGAAACTGAGCAGAGTAACCTAACTAATTAGACCAGGAACTCAAGAAGCCCCCCTCTAATACAATATATGTTATTTATGCTTGATGCTGCCCTTTAAAAGGCCTGATTAACCCACTAGAGGGACCAGTAAAAAGTCAAGAGCCACCCCAAGGCCCTTGCTGTTTCAGTATCTTATTTTGCTTTAGAAGTACATGTTAGCCTTTGATCTTGCATGAGAGCAGACCTGGCATTGGCACTAGGCACTACAATGATTTGGAAAGTCTTAAATGCGACAGGTCTCAGCACCTGGCTAAAAAATAGCTGTTCCAGATCAATAATCCTATAGTGTGAACCAAATGTTGCTGCATTGTGTCCAGTAAACATACAGCTTGTTGCACCTTTGCTATGTTGGATACTCAATCTGTGTACTGGCACTAGTCATAGCCAGGACTTCCCCAGCGGTTCACCGTACTTGTTGCTGACCTGCTGTCCTGTATGGTAATGGTGTCAGTGGGACACAGAGACCTCTGTGCTGCAGCACACTGGCCTGTTGTGACCGTGGCTAGTTAAACAGAGGCCTTGTATGCCCCTCTGTGAGTGGCACATGTGTCCTCCCTCGCTCTGCTGCTAAATATAGCAACAACAACAATGGCATCGGGAAATGCCTGGTTAGAAAAAAAAAAGCTCAGCTCAGATTATATCGGTTTACAGCCTATGAATAAAGCTCGGAGAAATTTAATTTTCCAATGATAGCAGAGAGGCTGAATACTAATGAGGGTTGTTTGCTTGAACTATTCATTTGTTTCTTACCTTCATGTGTAATTTGGATCAGTTTAGATCTAAATGCATATGTATAGAATTGTGTGGTTTAGAACAGTAAATAGAAAAATTTTCAAAAACAGATGTGGGTTGTGTTTTGTTATCAGATGGCAATATTTAGAAACTCATACTAATTAACATGAATATAGTGCAAGTTATTAGTGAAAGTTGTTTTTTCTGCTCATGAACAGAAGTCACTTAAATCCACCGTTGAAATATTTTCCCCTTTTTTCCTATGCCAGATTTACTCCTTATTTAACATATAATATAAAAGGCGTCTTGCTTTATCAGGCCCAGTGCCAAAAGCACTAACTGTGGGTCAGCACAATACAGTATTTTAACCCCTTCCATCCCACCCACACTTGCAAGAACCCTTAGAATAATCCCTGATGGAATATATCTTAGTTATAGCTCTTAAACTTTGTTGCTCTAATGTTCCCATGTCCCAGGCTAGACGTTTACGTGCCTCCCCAGTGGTCCACTCAGCTGAGAGCTGGTGACTGAATTATCATCGTCAATCAGAATGGTTGTTGCGGGTCCTGATATGGGGCAGCCACCATAAGAAAGTGGCACGTTCCTTGGTGAGAGGACCTGTCTGTGGCTGGAAGCCACCGATGGACTGTGCAACCTCAGGCAGTGAAATGCAGCTATTGAATGGCCTCCTTTTTCTCCTGAGGCCATCGTTCACCCATGAGGATGTGAAATGATTTATTGATTAGAAAAAAATAGATTTTAACGTGTTTTCAAATTTGCAGTGCAGTATAATAGGCTGAAAAGGGCATAGAAATATTATCAGTTCACTTTAATATTTGATGCCTCGGGGGTTGGCAGATATTCCTTGTGACTCAGTGTGTTGGAGAAGAATATGAAAAAATTAATATCATGAATTTTTTCCAACCACACATACTCTAGTTAACTTGTTTTTCATGTAATGTATCGGGATTAGTTACTCATTTACTGATTTACAAAAAGAGTGACAGTGATCAAAGGAGCAATGAGATATTTTTACTAAAGTCAAAATATACTCACTTGAAATAATCCACTAAAAACACAACTCCAGAAAGCTTAATGAATATGCTTAACACGTGAGCAGCATTTTGATGTTGTAGCTTGTGATGCTGGAGCTTATTTAAAGAACTTAATATTTTTTTTTTTTCTCTGTAAAATGTATTGAAATAGAAATAAAAATCAGTATATGATAGTAATACACAATTGCAAGAATCCCAGAGTTGTACTTGAGTACAGCTCATGGGCAACTTGTACTTACTTGCATTCTGTAACTATTTATTTGTATTTGCAAGTAAAGTGAAAGTGGTTTTGAATCTGGGGTTGTTGCTTAACTTTCCTGTATTTCTGTTTGTTTGTTTGCATTTCGATTTTGTTTTTGTTTTATGCCTGTGAATTTTCATCCTTTCAGGGTTATAAAAATCCTTTAAATTAATTAATCTGGGGAAAAAAAGGAAATTGCTCTCTTATCCACATTTCATCCTGAAGCCATTTCATTTTCAAGGGGTCACAAGGTAAAAATGCTGGGAACCACTGGACAAAAATGCTAAAAGTAATGGAAGTTGGCAACTTTCCAGAGCCCAATATTTTACAACTATCCTACTGAGGGTTTTATACTGAAACACTTATATGAATGATATTAACATGACAGCAGTGATACTGAATTTCATAATAAAAGAAAGGCACACATTTTTTTTCCTCTTCTGTAACTGGTGGGAACAAAAAGTTGGTGATATTTTTATGATCCTGAATAGCTATGAAAGCCTAGGACCAAATAAAGAAACTTATTTTAGTAATGTTACAGTGCTGTAAAGCTATACTTCATAAACAGTATGACCTTCTCTCTGATATGGTATCTTTACATCTTCCTTTCTTTCCAAATATTTGTAACACAAAAAAATGATGCCTAATTTTACCAAACATGGTTAGTGAAGCTCTGATTATAGTTATTTTTTATTCAGCAAGCAAGATTTATTTACATTTCAGCTCTGTGGGTAACTCCCAGCCCTCCCCAGCCTCTTAAGCATCTTGTTATCACTATTAGATGTGTTTGGCCAGGAGTGTGAGAGCTGGATGCTGTATGGGCGTCTTGTTCCATGTGTTTGCTTTTTGTCGCTGGAGTGGCGAGAAGATGGATGAGTCTTTCAGTGACGATAACTCTGCTTTTTGCCACCTTTAGCTACCAAGCTGGCTAACACCCCCTGTGATCCCTCTTCATCTCAAATAGCCTGGAAAATCTAAGATTGTAGAGCTGTCAGGAGTGGCCACTTCTATATTGAGTCCAACCATGATGGACAACCTGGGTTCATTCCCAGCAGTCTCAGTGCCTCTCAGTATTGGTCTTCCCTTACTCTCTTTTCTTCCTCTCTCTGTGTTTCACAAACATACTGTTTCTAGATCCGTCAAAGCTAATTTGTTCAAGCAGATTGCCAAAATCATAAAGGATTAGACAATGAGGGAACTTATATGGAAGTAAACATGCATGTAAACTCTTCAGCACTTACAATGCGCTCCAAAAAATTCTGTCTAATTTTAAGAGATGAAATGGAGAAAAATGCTTCGCGATGGTGCAGAGGGTTGTCAAGGTTGAAGTTGCGGACCGAATAAGTTTGCATCATAGTTACCAGACCAAGGCACTGCACACGTCATGAACAAGAAGAGCTGGAATGTTTCCTTTAAACAGTCATGGGAATCTTAATATTCACAATCGAGCTTTCTGATTGTACCTACTCTGCTAAGCTCTTTTGTTTGCACAACAGCCAAATGTTAAACATTTTAGCCCCCTGATTAGAGCTGAATGCTCCATCAGCATGATTAGCCAAGCCTGTAAAACACAGAGGAATCATTGTGGTTGTATTCTAAAGGGATATTAATTAGGCTTCTAAATTTCAATAAATAAACCTTTTTTGTGAAAGATTATTGTGCAAAATTTCCTAAAAAATCATGAAATGCCAAAATGCAAGGACAAAAGTTCCCAAAGTGGGGTCACTTATATAGTTCAATATGAATGATGAGGGCTGATAGTAATAGTTGTTTAGTAAAGATCCTGATATCCATCATTGTGTAAATTCCAATTTGTTCATTTTCCTGCCAAGAAATTTTATAATAACATCAGAGGGATTGAGTGTCTCTTGCAAATTATATTTTGATTATCTTGGAAAGCCTCTAGGTTAGTAAGTAACTATTAGTTAATGAAGCAGCTTTCATTTTAAGTTTATAGACCCATAACTGTAAAGCTAATTGCGAAATAGAATACATTTTAAATCTTCCCCTTATTCATAATAGCAGTGGATGACACTGGCTAAATGCCAATGTAAATTTTGATTGAGGAAAATTTGATAGAGGAAATACAGAAAATAATTCCTCTTACAAATGAAAATCTGAATTCATAGGTAATAAGATACGTCCATGCTCAGTTCCATACATGTAGTGCTTTTGCTCTTGCAACCTTCTTATGGTGGCTGGTTTGACCAAGTAAGGTTGATTACAGTGGCTAATATTGACTTATGATAAATGTATACTCCACTAATAGCACACACTCATTGTTGGACTCACAACAGTTTAAAAAAAAAAGATCAAAATCAATTCAGCAAACCCAGATATTGTCTTTTTCATTCCAGACATTCTTCTTCCTTGTTAAAACCTCGTGCTTACATTACCCACAATGCAAATGGACCACAGACAGTTTGGTCAGAGTTTTGAATGTTATATTAGCAGCACCTAATATAGCCAGGACCCTCTAGCATCAAGCAGAGATGAGGAGTCTCTTGTACCCTAATTGCCTTCCAACTCCACACCTCTAGATTCTTTTACATTTTCAAACTTGTTGTCTTCTGCCCAAACCAATGCTGACTCAAGTGACATCACATGAGGCTATTTATCGGACCTCACACAGCTCCCTCTGGAGAGAAAAGTATTTATACAGCTTTCTTCATGTATGCAGTACTCCCCCCGAAGACCTGGGGAAATAGAGAAACTTTAGATAGACATTGCTGTGTAATGTCCATTATTGTTCAGTTTCCCTGACTTGATAACCTTTTGGTCCTTTTGCCACAGTACCACTATGTGTAAGCATTGACTAGTGTCACATAATTGGTACTTGGTGATTGGTACTGTGGCTGCAACTCAGCAAAAGCTACACAGTCTTGCATGTACTTTTGAAAAAAAAAAAAAAGCACTTTTTGTGTTGTTTTTGCAGTGGATGACTGGTCTTCACTTAATCTTCAGATGTATCCACAGAGACCTCCCATGCAAAGTATATTTTAAACTAAAGAGGCTGTTCTTGAGTGATGTTACAACTATGATGAACTTCTTGACCCTAACATATTTATAACCAAATGTGTCAGATATAATCTGTGTCTCACCTGATTTATTGTATACAATCGTGATTATATTTGCCCCAAACCAAACAGCTAACAATCATGATTTAATGCTGATCTATTTGAAGCTTCTTTATATCAAAAAAGGTTTAGGAACTCCTGTGCTATAGTATCAATTACTGCATATTTTAAGAGCTTAGTGGTAGGTAAAGCCCAATAGACAAATATTTGGCGTGTCCAAGCAAACATTTTTCCCTGTGTTTAGTCATTAGGGAGAACAGCAGACCTGTGTAGGTGTCCTTCAGTGAATCTTGGTGCCACATAAACACTTGTGGTAGAGCGTGTTTACTCAAGTATCCAGTAGACGTGTGCTTAGCGTCCACGGAACAACTTAAATGTGTTGGTTGCATGGCCAATTTGACCTTCTTGAGAACTTGTGGTGAGTGTGTGTGCTTGTAACATATCTTTTACAAACACAGGGCAAAAATGCTGCTGGAACTTAGAGGAGTTCGCATTGAACGAGGTCCTCCTTTCTCCTTTCTGAAAGTCTCTTTTGTGTTTGTTCTATGCGAAGGGTTAAAGGTCAGTATGTAGGCCACGCATAGATCCATGTGTCAATTTACATATGGAGACAGAATTTGTGTAATGATGAACAAACCATCAAAGTATTCATTGATTTTTTTTTTTTTTTTTTGTAGAACATCAGTTTTGTTTAATACGTGAAGCTTCATTAGGCATATTGGAAATCTACCTAATATCACAAAAAAAACCCCAAAAAAACAAAAACATGAGCCAAGTGCCTTGTGAAAGTGAAACCCAAGTATTATCTTTCCCAGCAGGAAGCCTTCCAGAGGAAAGCAGCCTGTCTTAGGAGAGATGTGTCAGCCTATCAGTGCTACTATATCAGATGATGGATATGTACATTAAAAAACAGATGAACGTTAGTGGAAAGATTCTCTTGAGACTATCCTCCCTTGTGTTAATACATTAATATATACAGAGAGATATACAGAAGAACCCACTTATAGTGATGTGTGTTAAATTACTTGTGAGAAACTTCCCTTATGGCAATCACTGATTAGCTCTAACCCTTGTCTAACCCTGAACCCTCACCCATACCTAGCACCGTCCGGGACTGTGTCATCCACTGCATGGGACTTGGTGACAGAAATATCCTGTTGTAGGATTTAGGGAAGTGACTGTATGATGCTCTTCATCGGATATGAGTAAAATTACCTTACATACCTTTACTATTCCAGTCATTCCTCATCCATGAGGCTTTTCCTTTGGTTGAAGAAAAACATACTGCTTGAGGACACATCTAATGATGTGTAAAATCTCACCTTTGTGTAGCGAGTTGAAGAGTGTTTTCAAGAGTGGCTGGAATAGTGCTGTTGCTGCCACTTGTGGCAGATGTGGAAAACATCCCAAGCAGCTAAGGTGGTCTTCATGTATTGAAGACAATCGAAGTTGCACTGGGTGACGAAGACCTTTAGTGGAAGTAGTAATTATGACTAGTGTGCATAGGGAGAAAAGGTTGACAGTATAGAACCACAGACAGAGGAGTGGGTAGAAAAGTGGGTTAACAAAACATGGGGCTTTAACACAGGAGGCCAATTTTGGCTTTCTGTTTCCAACCTATAGTTAACACTGGTTTCTTTTAATCATGACACGCTTATTCCCAAATCTTAACTAAGCAGTTATTCTTGTAACCATGACGACGTAGGTCCTCCTAACCTTAGCATATTAAATGCAGTATTTTAACCCAAAACCATGTTCTTTCCCCAACTGTAATCAAGTCATGTTTTTGTCTAAACCTAACCAAACTCTAATTAGAATGTTTTTTCAGACTATAAATCAGATTATTTTTCCACTGATGTTTTGTGACAGTTTTGGAAGGCAAAGAAAAATTATGTTGGCCTGCCAATAGAGGCTTCAGATCAGAAAACTCTAACATGTGTCATCCTGGAGAGAAGTTATAAAGATGTATTTGTCGAATAATATGAGAGTGAAAAAACACTTTTCCAGTGGATCCTTTAATCAGTCTGTACTTTTACAGATGGCTTCTGACTTGTACTATCAACCGCTTCTAAAACTGTTGTGACAGTGGAAGTCTACAGAGTCTATAGATTTACATCTGAGCCCTTCAGCTCCCCCTTTTCTCTCTGAGCATATATAGATTTACATTAGCCCATTCTGTAGAGAGCAGACTGAAACATGGTACAGGAAGAGGTTTATGGGGTCACTATCTATTTACAAAGATCTACTTTTAATCCCTATGGAAATGACAGATACACATTTATTCCCACATGTAAATGCCTGAGGGAGCCGTTAACATACATCTCTTGGAATTATTTTATGAGACATCATAAAAGCAACGTCACAATTTAGCATGACACATCTTCCTGTGAGAGAGATCGACCCAAAGGCCAATTTAAACAGCCTATATTCAACTGTATTCAAACTGATTGAATGACTGGTACATATTCACTGCTGAGTCTCCCATTCAGTTTCACACTCTAACACCCATCTCAGACCAGTGCCTTGTCTGATGTACCATGTTTGACAGCACAAAAAGCTGTTTTAGTTCAAAATATTTGCTCAATAATTTGGAGACAGATGTGCTCGTATTCCCATAGATTTGATTTCACGCAACTTGAAATAAAAGTTCGCCCTCGCTCATAAAATGTACCAGTAAGCTGAGTCTGCTGTGGGTACGTTATTTTGCACATGGAAGGAGGGATCAATTTCAGATTGTTATCAAGGATTGTCCAAAGACTACACATGCCTTCACTGCTATACTGGGGTCTTGGCACGTCAGTATATTTGCACAGTTCTTCATGCACACCGACAGACTTATGGAGTCAGTCACACTATTACATTTCGGTTGCTTGTATGCCAGTAAAAATGTTGTATTCATGTCTTCTTGAGTATGCTGATTTGGCACTTTGAATTACAGACCCGCGCAGATCAGATCGTTTTTGGTGCACATGCCCAAGGACTTGTCAAGATATTATACCAAAACATGCTCATATGCTCAAGTAGGTGGAAAGACAAGGATTATTCCCCTGACCTATTCAACAAAAGGGTTGTAGACAAGCTTGTGACTCCAGTGCAGTGTGGGCAAAACTCTCATCTCTGAGCAGATGCTCTTTGAGGTCTTTTCTTTTTTTCCACTGATGCATCACCAGTGAGAGATTGCTATGATTGTTTGCTTAGTGTTGAAGGACAGGCAGAGGTTTAGAATCCTAGTTGGATCTTTATAATATACATGTAAATGCTGTGAGGAGCAGAGGGTGATGTGGCAGTTTTTATTTGTACATGGATCAAAAACATTCTACAGTTTACAAAGCCTTCCTAGCTGTATATATGTTTGAGTGTGAACATGTCCAGCCCAATATTGATGTATATGTACTTTGCTCTTTGAATTTGTAGTCAGACTGAATATGTGACTTTGGACCACAGAGAAGTAAACCACAATAACAGTACTTTATTCTTTTAATCTGTTTTTCACTGTTATCCACAATATGTGATTACGACCTCCTTATGTAACTCTCTTTACAACTCCATTCTCCAGCTTCTTTGCATTATGCCCAGCATGTAAGCAGTTTAACTGAATTACACTAATGCAGAATGTTAGTTTGCCTGCTGTTTATTTGCATATTTATTTAATTTTTAATAGCAGATCAGCTCATACTTCAGCTTTTAGGCTATAGGGCCCAATCTTACGCTGACATAAAGCAGCACCAAGCATGACAGAAGTGTCTTTGCTGTTTACAGACGGATGCTGTTTTCAATTTCCCATCCAACAGGCACGTTGTTTGAAATAGCAAATGAACTTTTGCCCTTTGTGCAATGCAATGTACACCCTGCTTATTAAACGCAGGGACAGGCGCCATCACATAAACATGCAAAAAAATTAAAAATTAACTTTACGCATTGAGCAGGTCAATTTCCTCCGCAGAAAAGTGGTCTTTCTTACTACCTGGAATATCCACCATTATCATATTTTTAATGTGTACCTAATTGTTGTCAACCAAATAGAGTATGATTTAGGGATGTTATTCCATCGTGATTAATCCAGTATTCCAGATTTTCTGACCTGAAAATGTGCCCCACTTGAATCATGCTGATTGTTAAAAGAAAAATTAATAAAAAGATGAATAAAAATAAAATGCTGTAAGCCTGTCGCTTTCGTGCATTAGTGGTACATTGTTAATTAACAAGAAAATCATCATTTTATAGAGGTGAATCAAGATTATTCCTTGCTATATGTCGGAAGTATATGTCTAAGATGCAGGTCTACAAAACATGTTGCGAAACAGTAGGCTAGTATTAAGTTTCAACACAAATTAATAGATCCCAGTAATGGTAAATGAAAATAGTTGTGCTATCAGGTGTAATGCTAATAGGAAATGAAATTCCTATGTTAAGTTTTGGTTTATCTAAGGCTGAATACTGTAAATAAATGAATTTGCCTCAAAACTGACGTCATAGCCAAGATGGTCAGCGTCTGTTAGGAATTTTAAGTGCTTGCAGGTATGTGCATTCGTTCAGCTGTCTTTTTGGGGGGAAAACAATGTTAAAGTAATCTCTGAAGTAACCTGTGATCATGTTGCCATCATGATGGCAATATAAAGTGTAAACCACTTAAAGCGATCATGGTTTCAGTGATCAACCGCTTATATTGATCAAAAGATTGGGACAGAATCATTCCTATACAAATGTCGTTTAAATAATTCTCTCATAGTAACCAAGCAGTCTGCCTACAGTCTTTTTGTGTCTTTTCATACATAACATATGGAAAGAAGTATAAAATAAAATAAAACTGATTCATATTTTCCTGCTTTTTTGTCCTTTGCCAATCACAACCCACACGATTGCCCTGTGATAACTTTCCAGAGCAGTAAAATGCCTCCTCATAACATTACGAAGCACTTTTTGAACTGGATCGTCTTTCACTGTTTCGCTGGTAACCAAAAGAAAGAGCCCCTATCAAAGCAGCCCCTTCTGGTTTTTTTTTTTTTTTTAAACAGGACTGTTTCTGGTCTGACTATTCTCTTATACTGCAACTGACCCATCAGCTCCTTTCAGTTCTGACCCATGATCTAACAATTCAGCTCATTTTGGTGATTACATTTCAATTGACAGCAAACCTCCTTTAGTGCTCACACTTCGACTTAAAGTTCGAATCCTTCAAGTTTGCTTCCATGCTTAGAATGAACACTTTAGCTCTTTTCACTGCTAAGATTAGTCATTTTTAGCATATTAAACACATTAACTCAACAGACATACATAAATGTAGTCAAAGCAGCACCAAATCGGATCCTGTTTGCTAATATGTGTACATGCATTTCATTGTGTGTCCATATCACAGTGCTCCAAGGCTCCACCTGACCGAGAAAGTGATGTCACCCTCTTAAAACCAGATGCCTGGTACACCCAAGGCCACATGACAGCTTTATATGTCAGCTCCACCTGCAATGATATCTTCATAGGTTTTGCCAAGAGACTTATTGCTTTAACACAGGGTGTATACAGTTCATATCAAATTACCTTTCTGAGCTTTGAGTTATATTGTCAAAGGAAACCAAAATAATTCACAGAAATCTATAAAAAAAAGTTTATTTTGACAAATGGTGCAACACAATATCCCCAGGCCTTCCAGACAATAGTGCAATCTGATCATTTGATATCAGAAATATACAGTTCCAGGGAGGCATTTGGCAAATAGACTGCATATTATTGGCTGAAGGTAGTGGATAAGAGTTTTTGGTGGCAAATGACTGGCAGGTTTATGGGGCGAGATGTAATTCAATATCCATAGTGTCCTGAGAACTGATGTGGTTTGTGTCACAGCCCTGTTTGATTCATTGACATCCCATAAAAGCCAAGAACAAACCAACCTCCTCCTCACCTGATGCCTTCAGCCCGCTGTCATCGCACTGTCTCAGGCCAAAAATTTTGGGTTGATAGATTACATCAATATTTAACTTAATATCAAATGTCAAATAAAAGAGGACATTAATTGGACTTACATGCAGAATCTAATGTAATGCAGTCATCTCGAAGATGCTCCAACATGAGTAAAGTTATGTGTTAGTTTTTGTTT
Organism: Istiophorus platypterus; assembly: GCA_016859345.1. Classification (NCBI taxonomy): domain Eukaryota; kingdom Metazoa; phylum Chordata; class Actinopteri; order Istiophoriformes; family Istiophoridae; genus Istiophorus; species Istiophorus platypterus. The sequence continues at coordinate 6,076,962 of CM029119.1, forward strand.
TGTTTTGTTTTCAGTATTTGTATCTTATTCATTGGTTTGTGGCCTTTGGTCTGACTGAATTTTTTTTTTTCCTCCTAACTCCTTTACATCCAAAGGTTTTTCAGGTACTGCTCTTAGGCCACAATTCTGGTTTCCAAACAAACTCCCACTACTTCATCAAAACCTTTTGGTTTAACAGATCAGCTATCATCATTTTCCTCTTGGAAAACCACCTCTCTTGTTCCATTGTATTTTTTCTTAGAAAAAAAAGTCAGCATTTCTGTCTTTCCAACAGACCCTCTTTGGAATGTAAGATAATACCGGAAGTGAACAAGTACACGCTGGCTAAGATCTACACCTAACAGTGTAAAGGGGAATGACAGCACGAGGGCTTTTATTTACCAACTACTGCTATTGGAATTTAATCATTCCACATAGGCAGAAATTGACAACAAGGAAAAAGCCAGTTTGTTTAGTGGCAATAGAAAACTTTACCCAATTAGTTTTTCCAAGTGCTATTACTGTCAAGGCTGCTGTTGTAAAGACCGGGTTGCTTTCTGTTCTACTCAGAGCCTTCCAATTACCAACAAGACAGGACACAAAACAATCAAATCAAGAGGTAAGGTAAAGTAAAATTGTCATCGTATTATATAGAGATAAAATAAAGTTAGAGTACTCTTTTGCCAGTTCCCAGTTGTATCAATAAGTGGGCAGATTTTGTTACTTAGTGATCTAGTAGAGATAATGACAATTTTCCTTTTTCTATCACTCTCCCTCTTCAGCCTCCTTTTCTTTTCAGAGCCCTTTTTTTTTTTTTGCCAGGGAAAACAAAAGCACTATCTTCTTCCTGTTTTGGTTGCACAATGGCAGACACACTTTGTGCCGTAAATCGAGCCTTCATTTCCTCAGGAGAGTTCAGACTTGGTTGCAGGCAGAATTTGTAGTGAAAGTGAGGCTTATAGGGAACCAATCTAAACATTATCAATACACTATAACTATTACATTGTGCAACTGACCTTTACTTTATACTGATAACTTAAAGAAAAAATTTCTATTGCCACTTTAACATACAAATCTCAGGTGAAAAGAGGGAAACTGAATAAAATTATCATTTATGTGTATAAAGTGGAGATTGTAGGCAAAGAAACAAAAATCTAGTTGAGGGGAAGTAGAGATTTTTCTCTTTCTTTGACCCAAACCTGCTTCACTGAGGTAAATTTCATCTCCAGGAAAGCGAATCCCAGAAATCTTTGCCAACAGTGAGACTGACATGGACAGAATGGTCCCTTCAATGAGCCGTGAAGGCTGTTTCTAAAGTATCTCTTTTACAGTGAGGGGAAAATATAAATATTGTTCTTGAAGAAGCCTGGACCTGACTATTTCAATCAAAGATTTGTAAAACTTTCTGATGTTACCGAAATGAACTCATAGGTCAAGGAGTTGGCTGAGTGATCTGTCAGAGTCCCATGAGAGAATTTTTGTTGTATTTTACAGCCACAATATCGTTCAGTCCCTAACCATCATATTATACACTCTGCATTCACTTGCCATTCCACTTGGAAAGTATTAGTAACTCTAATTTTATACCTTTACAAGGACATTTGGGGCTGAGGAGTTTTTGGGGCCATATAAACGTTAGTTGCTTTAGAATATGATGTTTGAGTACACACTTAAGATAGTGGTAGACAACAAGTCAGAATTTTTCAGAAAACATGAAAAAATGTTCCGAAGCTGGAAATTTTGCTTTATACCTTTATAACTATAGATTCTTCCTAATTCTGCAATAAATTAATAGAATAGTTTGAGATTTTACAAAGTTTGTTTATCCACTTTTGTTCTGAGAGTTAGGTAAGTTTGAGACCACACTCGGACCTGTAGACTAAATATTAAGCTAGAGCCAATAGAGGATTAGCTTAGCATCACATAAAGACTGGAAGCAGGGGAATCAATTTCCTGACTCTGTATGAGCCACTTTCCAGACAAGATGCAGTTTTATGGGTTGTTAAGTGCTGAACTATTTCTTGGCCAAGCGAAGTGACCTCCTGGAGTCTCAAGGATATCAGAACATTTTCCTGCTAAACTATAAATGTCTCAGGACTCCAGGAAGACACTGCAAAACACTGTGAAACTATAACTTGTTATTTTTATCAGTATGTTTGTGTCCAGATTAAGCAAAAGATAATAAATTTGGTAATAAGTAAGGTTTTAGTTATTATTATCATTATTATTATTATTATTGTTATTATTATTATTATTATTATTATTATTATTATTATTATTATTATTATTATTATTATTATTATTATTATTATTATTGTTGTTGTTGTTGTTGTTGTTGTTATTATTATTATTATTAATATTATTGTTTGATTCTGGACAGACTTACACTAGCTGTTTCCGCCTGTTCTTGTCTTTATGCTAAAGTAAGCTACTCAATCTCTGACTGTAGCCTCATTTTAAGCATGTACATATAATTGTGGTATCAGTCTTTTCAACTGCCTTGGCAAAAAAGCAAAAAAACATCTTTCACAAGATTTCTATAGGTCCATCAATAATTTTATCTTTGTAATTGCTAACTGAGTCAGGTGACTTACTTATCTATAGTGTCTGTACAGAGCACAGCAGCGTATGTGTTGAATTTAATACCTAAGCATGGTCAGAAATATGGCTAAAATGTGTCCTGTAGGGCTAATGCTGTGTTTGTATCAGCCACTGGAAAAACCACTTATGTCAGAGGTTATCATTGGATACTGGACATATGGGGGTTGCTTGCAAGTGTGTAATTGACTTATGTTGACGATTCAAAGTAATAAAAATCCCATTAATTGGTCATACTTCTACTAACTCAATCATGTTGAATTATGAAAATGTGTAGCTCATTAAAACATATCACAACACATTACGGTCAACATCTTTGATGTGGGAAACATAAATGTGGATTTAAAGTACAAAACCTTGTAAGCAATATTAGCTGGCATTATTTTAATTTAACTCAAGTATCCAAAATATCGAGGTAATGTTTGTAAAAAATACAGCTAAGTATCTCCAGCAACTCTCCATCTCTCTGTCAATCTCTTTCTCACACCCACCTCCATCTCTCTCCCCAGCACCATTTGTCAGTGTGACAAATACAACTTATAGCTAAATGTGTCCTGTTGTCCCCAGACTGCACTAAACACCAGTCATGAAAAAGTCATTGCTAACAGCCAGACATCCTGATCCAGCCTCTGTCATGGTAAATGCATTAAGCTTCCCTGGCCACCTCCGCCTCCTTCCCACCCCTGTGGAGAGGGAGTAGGAGGGAGATGGAGAGAGTAAACAGGAGGAGGTATGAGTTGTACGAGGGAGATGAGAGAGGTGGATGAATGGGAGTAAAAAGTTGAGAGAAAGAAGGAGGGCAAAGGTCACCAAAGCTGGGAAACACGCTAGAAAGGAGCTTTGGAAGAAACCTGGCAAAAGATGAGGAAGAAGAGTGATGGTTATTGAGTGAGAAAAAGGCTGACAGAGGAGGGGAATAAAGCAGACATGTTGGATTGAATGTATACTAAAGCAGGGTAGCACATTGGGGGGTGTATTTGAGAGTACCCGAGGGACGACCTGGCAAAGTAGCCCGCCAAGCATCCACAACCCCTGATGCTTCCAGCAGCTGTTCCAGTGGAGCACTCTGCATGTCTTGCTCCTGGGAAACACATTTTCCCTCCAATTGTGGGGTCTCTTTCCCTCTCCCTCTCCGTCTCTCTCCCATCATGGGTACAGCATATCAAAGCAGTGTGCTGTAGATCGGGAACACACTGGCCCTCTGGGGTCACTTTCAGAAGTGATTTTCACATTGTTTTTCACGCATCTCCTAATTTCCATACATCCGTCTACAGCACTTGCGTTTCCATTCAAAGCTGATGTTTATGTTGACCGAGAGGCTTATTAAAAGAAAGTGTTAACGGAGGAGCAGTTGCCTGATAATAAGAGCAAAGGATGATGTTCTCATTGCGACTCATTGTCTGAGGAATCATTGGTATTTTCCCTGTGCCGTTCAAATGGGATTTGAAGTGCTCCTCTGCAGTTTTTCTGGTCTCCCTATTATACACCTGTCAGCCAGTCAGCCGGGTCATTTCTCCGTTAAAGCAGGTGCTTGACTGATATAGTAGGTTGTTAAATGCAAGTACCTTTATTTTTTTTCCAATTGATCTTTGGATCTGCCTTTAATGTTTTCCATGGAATATTTTTTTTTCTAAATTCAATTTAAACCACTGGTTCCCAACCTTTTCGGCTTTGTCCTTAAAACAATAAAGAGTGTACCTGTGACATGAGTTGAAAACAGTTTGATCAAAGAATGTTTTTCTAGTTTGGGATATTTTTTAATTTGAAAGATCTTTAGAGGCCTGAAGTAGGGTATATATTGAGTGTTTCACAAGAGGAAAAAGCAAAATTAGAGACATATTCTTTTTCAGGCCTTTAATCCCCTTGCAACTTAATGAATGTCTTTCTTTTTTAGCAGATTTTTTAAAACCTTGTGAATAATCTTAGAATGAAGCCAACAAAAGGCTGGATGCTGCCACCGTCTTACTAGCTCTTGATTACGGTTACTTGCTATAAATGAGTACAGCAGCACAACCATTAACTGATAACTGTGTTCTGAATACAAGAGTTGGTATATTTTAATTTATGTAAATCCATCCAGACAAACGTCCCCTTTATCTTTGCAAAATGATTTCATGGAGTTCATCATCCAATCATAATCTTAGATCACAGGACACATATCTGCCATCTGTCCTAAGCATACGAACAGAGATGATGAAGATAGCTTTCATGTTTTGTGCTCTAGCCACTTGAAATTGTTTGCAGAGAGAAATTGGAGAACTTGGTATCACAGGCTGAATACCAGACTATTGTAAACTTTGTGGTGAATGATTAGTTTACCATTTGTCTTATTTTTGCTTTTGTAATATTGACAGTTGTTTTGTAGCCTTCTTTGTGCTTATCTCACTTTAGCCTTTGTTAATTTCACCTGGTTTCCACTGTTGTTTATTTGCGTGCCTAATGTTGTATTGTACTGCCTGAAACTTGTGACGATGCACTCTGGCCCAGGTTTCCCTTAAAAAACAGGTTGCTAGTCTCAATGGGATTTCTGGTTAGAGGTTAAACAAAGCTCCTAAGATTAATTGTGGACGCTGTGGGCGATCTTTACCCACTGTTTGGGAATCTTTTATTTAAACTACAATAAGGCAATCTGCACATCCCACCTGGATCTGGGTTGGCATAGTAATCCAATGTGCAGTTTAATCGTCCTTTCCATCTATGTAATTTCAAGGTCAAGGCAAGGCAACTTTACTTATGCAGCCCTCTTCCAAAAAAAGGTTACTCATAGTGCTTAATGTAACGTGAAATAAAGCATTAGAACAACATTTGTTGTTCTTATGCTTAGAACAACAATAAAGGAAAGTAATACCAAAAAATAAATGGTTAAATAAACTGTAAGTTTAATGACTGTAAGTCATTATTAGTTTTATTTTGAAAGCAAAAAACTTAAATGTTAAATGTTAAAATGTTAAATAATAATGTTAAATAATTAATATTTATACAAATTTAAAACACCCAAGGCCAAGACACATATATTGACTTTACAAATATAAATTCCCACAATACAGAAAGCCAAGAATATATGAAGGACAAGAATGTCCTCTTTAAAAGGAACAATGAATATGAAAGTGCCTTGGATAATAGGGGGAAACACTAAGCTTAACCAAACAAAGCTGCAAAAACTATCACTAAGTCTTACCTCAGGAGAGAAAATATAAAAAGAAAACGAAAAATTTATTCTTACAAGCATAATCATCAGTTTGTGTGCAGCAGGTCATACTTTCTGCAATTCAAATTCAAATGGCCCTTAAAGAGATAGTTGTAAATATGAAAAGCTCATCACATCCCATCATATGCCTCATCACTGTGGGTATAAACAGTGTTGAGCCTCTTTGACATCTAGCCGCCCTACTCAGAGTAACTAAGAGCAGGTGACCAGGCCAAAATTCCTTGAACACTAATATTAGAGACCACAACATTTAGCACAAAGGTCACAAAGGCAACCTTGACATGTAAGACTATAATTTGGTTTTATGACCCAACATGGTTGAAAAAGAGCTAGGAAAAGGAATTTTGAATAAGTGGACCAGAGCACTTTTGCTCTAATGAACAGGTCGAATACAGGTAGCTAAATCTATAGTGATCCAAACTGTCTTACAGTTTTAGGTGAAATTAAACCCCCAGAACAAAAGTACTCGCTTTTTAAAAATTCAAGCTAGGATGCATTTCAGTAAATTCAACCAAGAAGCATTAAAAATGGGCTGAAATCTCTGAACTGATTACTCAAACCATTCTGGGAGATGGTTTCCTTCTAACTGGAGGTATTCAAGCGATTGAGCTAGATTATGAATAGTTGTTAACTACCCTGGTAAATTGCTAATGTTCTAACTAAACTGCTCTACACAAGTTCTTGTTCTGCTGTTTTTGACATTTACCAATCAGTTTCAGGTCCATGACCACTGTCCTGTGGGCTGGAGTAGAACCTACGTGACGTGCAGTTATCCCAGGAAAACCAAGAAGAAGGATGGATTCAGATTTGATATCTAGCTAATGGAGATGCATTTATGTGGTTAAGTGAAACAAAATTAAATCAGGTTTTTTTTTTTTAGTTGGGTACAAGACACTTAAAATGATGAGTGTAAATTTGGCCACAGATATAATTCTTGAATATATATTTTTTAATGATAATATATCTTTAGACAAGAATGTATTAAAATTTGGAAGTAAAGACAGCGCACATGGATAAGAACAAAATAATGGATTATCTAAGGGTGGGGAATAGAGAAGGAGCACAGCACAGAGTGCAAATAAAAATGATGACATACCAAACACACTACATAGTAATTGGTGAGTTAGTAATTGGACATATCCAATTTTCCTTACAGGGGGAAATGGGTTTTGAGGAGTGGTGAGTAATAAAGGTGCACCACTGTTGGGAAAGTGGATCAGTAAAATATGAGAATATTTCCCCCAAAGCTTTTGCCATTCATTTCAAGCCTTGCTGGCGCTGTTAACAACAACATGTCATTGAACTGCTAGCTCAAAGATTATTGTTCTTTCCAATGTCTCCAAATATTACAACATTAAATGCTGACTCCGGTAAATGTTAGGCTAAGTAACCAGCATTTCATAACAAAGCCATGGATACTGTCATACCTTTGGCTAGTCAATAGGAGATATGACTCATAACTGATCCAGTGGGCTAATAGCTGATGACCTGTCAAGGCATAATACAAGAGATACAATGAATTAATGTTTTCCCAGACTTGTAGTCTCACAGTTGAGCACTGAGACCAATTTAGAGTTAGGATTACATGTCAGAAGTTGTGACTTTGCAACCTTGACGGGCAGTGGTGCTGCCAGCCAACCGACCAACCTGACAGGAGCAGCAGCAGTCAAGCAGCCTCATGATTTCCCTGTCAGCAAGGTGAGTCAGGCCATGACTAACCAGGGAGACTAAACCACTATCGAGAGTCTACATCTATGGCACAAGGGCCAGCGGGCAGGATGTGTAGCACAGGAGTAATTCTATCTATTCTACTCTATTCTCTGCTCTCCCAGAAACATAAGCCACTCTTTTCCATCTGAGGGATGGAGGGTGGAGTAGTTTTGTTATTGTGCTGGATCCTGACACAAACCTGGAAGACTAGGAGCCACAGGGGCCAAATGTCTGGGAGTACCCAGTCCTCAAGGCACCCAGATTGAGAAGAAAGTGCCAAGAGGCTGCCTCGTCAGGGCTGGGTGTCTTCCTGGTGCTTGGACTCACAAAGGATGGGTTGGGTTAAACATGGATGGCAGGAGCCTATACTGTAATTTTGTCTAAATAGTGGCCTAAAATTTGCCATGTGTGGACAGATATGATGTTCTCACAGTTTCTACCAAAATCATCAAAACATCGTTGATATTGATCCACTGGCATCGAAGCTGACAAAACCTCATGTAGACATGTGGAAAAAGCTTCTTGTGGTGTTAACAGCAGCCTGTCATCAGTCGGACCGTTCAGTTGTTGGCTTTTCCTCCTCTTTTTCCATGATGAGACAACAAGTCCACTTTGACTTCACAATTTGACCGAGATGAAAAATTATACTTGTAGCTATTGAACTGCAATCTGAATGGTGCACCATTACAAGAGGACACTGAAAAGTAGCAAGAATGAAAACTTTCAAACAGGCGCTTGGGATTTGTTAGGATTTGCTTGCTCGCTCTCAGGACTGGCCACAAAAACAGCAGAGAAGACAGTGTCATGCCTTTGGAGTCATGTCAGACTGGTTTCAAATTGACTTTAAAGCCACGCTAATTAGTAATTTTAAACTGACAATGAGTCAAATGATTACTTTTAATAGCAGGAGTCACTTGTAGTGACAAACTCATAGACTCCTGATTTCCCCAGCTCCATACAGTGGTGTAGAATCTTCTTATTCATTACTTTGATTTTGCAGCCTGCAACTTTACTGTTTTGGTTCACTCTCAACTCCCTTATTAACCTCCTTTCCAGCAGTGCAGACAGCTGTTTTCAGTTAAAAAAAATAAAAATAAAATAAATCCACAGTATGGTATTTGCCCTGGATCAATCATCAAACAGACAAAGTTTTCAACCAGCTGGTGAAGAACATAGTGGAGTATTTAGCACCTCGATGGCCAGATATTATTCTCAGGATTTGGTGAAGACCAAAACAGGTAAAAGAAAATTCTAGAGTTTTTCTATGCAATTGCATGCAATTGATAGCGTAACAAGCTATATCAGTTTTCAAAGGTGGTCGTTTTGTGTTGACAGATTTTTCCACTGCTCTCATACGGCCAAAACACCCTTAAAGCAAAGAATAATTCTTTATGCTTTGTCAACATAGGAGGTGTTTTTGTGGCATTTTCAAGTCATCTGTCTTGCATAGATCTGACATAAGATACGCTTTCATATTAATCAATACAAGTTTCTACACAGACCACATAACTACTCTCATTTCATTTGTGAATTTCGAAATCTCCCAAATGTAGACTGACATTCAACAAATAAATGGTCAACAAATCTATTGTAGAGGAGATCAAGAAACCAATTGTTATATCCATATTATCAGAAAATCAGATCAGAAAGCAATGCAGCCAACTTTGATTAAGGGATTGAGCTTTTTGTCAATTTTCTTAATAGTAATATGGAAAAAAAATCATTATGAATCTTTCCACCTCACAATAATTAGATGCTAGTTCATTCACGGCTAAATTCAACACATGCACACCTGTCTTTGGAGGGTAATGAAAAAGCATTCTGGTAACACCTGGGACATTTAAGAAAACAAGATCAGTTGAGAATAGAACGAGTACAGAAAAGTTAAATGCAGCATTTTATTTAAAGTAATTATTTCTCTGCATTTAATGTTACAGATTATGGCTAACAGTGAAAAAAAAAGGTCTTTACACTAGAACTTTCCCGGCACGTTACAGGAAATTGGGTACTTTTCCTTCAAAGCTAAGCAGTTCATTCTTTAAACTTGTGTTGGTGTTTGCTTGTTGTTTCTAATGCCTACACTTCCAACCACATAACAGGGAGCTGCAAAAGCCTGGCCAGCCTCCCAGACATGATGTGGAATTAAGCAGCTTAACCACACCAAGTCAGCCAATCAGAAAGAGCCTAATGGGACTACATGGACCTGGGTATTTAGCTGTCACAAGGCCGTCAGCAGGAGATGGAGAAGCGACCGCGCTGTGGTGCCACGCTCTGTGATTATGCTCTGCCACCAGAGGAAAATCAAAGCACTGATTACACTCTGCAGCTTGCTGTGGGCCTGGCCTCACACACTCAGTGGTCAGAGATGACTGGCACTCAGATGGCAATAGAGGGAATTTACAGTTTTTGTTTTCTCATGTAAAGCAGCCCTCCCTCACTGATAATCACGGATTCCATTCATTTTGGTTATCCCGTGAAATGTTAATGCTACGGTGCAGCAAGCCTCCACTGTATTGTCTATACACTTCTTCCAAATCTGCTGTCAACCATGCAAGACTCAGAGAGATACTAAAAATCCCGACACTCATCTCAGACGCCGCACTGATGGAAACACTAATTACAGTGTTGTTTAGTGTGGAATTAGTTCTGCAACCGCATCCTGGTCAGAAGTGGCCAACGTTCAGACATTAATAGAGAGAGAAAGGCAGCTGTTTTCTTTTCCAGGGTGGTTTTGTTGTCACATTTACTTTTATCTTTTATTTTTTTCAGTTTTGTCCTCTTCAGTTGTTCTTCTGAGCTTATAAAGTCTATACAGTTGAGCTGACTGTGGCTGATGTTACTGTTTATGTAGCTGCTCTAATTCACTGTGAAAATTTTTACCTTGGAAACCATTAGTCATCTGGCAAATATGGCATATATTCCGGTTAATGATCTCTTAAAAAATAAATACAATATTTTAAAAGCTGCGATCATAAAAAGCCTGTTGTGCAGAATGGGCATATGGCGCAGTTTAGTGTCCTGAAAGTAATCATTTCAGATTCATTTCAGTTCTTTACAACTGGAATAAAACCACTGTTTGAAGCTCTCAGTGTTCACTGCACATAACACTAACACACTGACATAATCCTATTCCATTTCTAAGAGGAAAATGATAGAAAAATCTTTTTATTTTTTCAGCCACTTAACCTGACAAGAGATTAGCTTTGTTTTACAGAAAATTAATGTAGTTATGCTGTTTAGCAGTGAAGGCATGGCTTGCACTGCATGGCTGAATTAACCTACCAAGGTGCCCACGGAAAAAATGGAACTGCTTGATCCCTATTAGCCCATTGTTCCTCCCCCCATTTAATTTAGAAATGTATAAGCGTAAAACTAAAATAAAGAAGTCTTAAAACTAGGGTTTCAAACATGGACCCCTTTCAGGTCAGGACCTTAAAATTGGATACCGTTATATGCATGTCCACAAGGCAAAGAGATGTGAGGAAAGGATCTGATGTAAAAGCACAGACACCAGTGACACACTCCCTAGCAGCGTGCGGTGGTAGTGAGTCACATCACAGTTTTCAAGCTCCTATAAAACATAAAAAGAACAAAAAGGAAGGTGACCACAAGAGACGTGTCATGGGAAATGAAGAGTCACTACAACCCAGAGGACTGAACACTACATGTAGGAAGAAAAGGATAAGAGCGACAGAGGGTCAGGAGGTCAAAAAGAAAGCGATAAACAACGAAGCAAGATAAGAATATCCCTTGGTCCAGTAATGATAGGATGGAACGAAATGAAGCCGTTGGGTTTTTGAGGCCGCTAGGAGACTGTATCAGTAACATAACTTTTAACATTGACTTCTTCTGTGCATTACTTACTGTGTCATTTGGGTTTGGGATTTATATTTTGATGTCAATGCTGTTTGTAGCCACAATTCAGTAGCTTAATGTTAGGAAGATGAATGCTTAAAAAAATTAACTAAGGTTAAAGTTTTATTCAGCAGAAGAATAATCAACACGAAGTTACACAAAATACCTAATAATTTATTGGTATGGGCACTTATTAGTTCATTATCTCATTGATATGTAACATGGCCAAAGCTAATTTCCAGACTACCTACATAATAGCAGTGACCAAACTGTATTTTCTACAGTGGCTTTCAACTTTAGTGGAACACATTGACATGTTGGTTCATTTTAACTCACTAACTGTCTGTTGCCATGTTTTGAGCTGGCATCCCTGTTGCTAGTCACCCAGTCAATGTGAAGCTCCTACCAACAACCTTCTAGCACACAGCTGCCGTTGGTTAAGATGGTTTTGTTCATTGTGACCAGATTAGCTGTATGCTGACTTGACACGGGTGGACAGCGTGATTGCTACCAAGACAGCAGAAACAAAGAAATTCTAGTCTGCTGGTCTATAATCTAACCTCTAAAGTCAAACTAGAAATCAAGGCAAAGTTTAGACCACATCTTAAAAAGGAAAGAAAAAGGAAACAATGAAAAAAGATATCTCCAATGATAAGAGTTTGTCAGGCTTGAAATCATTTTATTATTTTTCACACTTATCTAGATGATTATGATGTTTACCATTGTAGCAGTCCTTTGCTGATTTAAATGAAAGAAAACACTGTGGTTCCCCTTAGTGGCTTATTTGGACCAAAAACACATGTTCACCCAAAGCCTTATCATACCTGTTTAAAATGACTCCTTCCCAACTCATATTACTGTTGCTGACCGTCCCTCAAACTTAATCCCTCTTGACCCATCCACAGCTGGTTAGCAGCCCGACGCCTGTGACCTTTAACCCCTCACCCAACATGGCTGCCATCTCTAACAATTATCGGCAATTGGTCAGTTATTTTCTAAGGCCACTGAAATTACCATGCTGTCAAAGTAAGCAGGCGATAAAATGTAAACGCTTCCATTTGCAGATCAGAGCTCAGAGAGGTGTGAACACTCACACATGTGGGTAAACAGCCTCACATGTGCACTCAAAGATTTTCATATTTGTAGAAATAGTTTGAACTTATCCACCACATTGTAACTACGAGTCTTTAGAATTACTATCATATCGAAATAGCTGGAAATTGCCTAAAAATATATGTATATATTCATAAAACTGCATTTCTGGATGAACATGCCACACAGTAATTCAGTCCATTGAAAGTAGAAGACATTTTAAACATGTGAACTCCGCCTGTACTGAAGGTCTGTAGCTGCCTGCAGCCCAAATTAAAGCCCTGTACACACTTTCCATCATCAGTTCCAGATTTATGACCCTTTCCAAACAATACGGATCCCCAACACAAGAATGATTTAGTACTGCTGTGAAACTATGATTCCGGTGATTGAGGGAAAAAGTGAGATGGACAGAATGGAAGAAACTATAATAGAGATGTTAATGGTGGGTATTCGGTGACTTACGTTTGACAGCAGTGATTACTGGAGTGGTAAAACAACAGCACTTAGAGGAAGCTGCTGACTCTCATCCAGGGCTGGATTGCAGGATCAACTGAGATTGATGTCAGGCATCAGCAGTGAGTGAGGGCTCTGCCATGACACCAACACTGCCAGGGTTAGGAATATGAGTCTGCGTGAAGCTCAGCGGGTAGAGAAAGGCACTACCACACTTCAGGTTCCCACTTGTTTCACGATGAGAGTGCGCTCATACTTTTAAATCAATTTGAATGTCTTCTCACTATTGTTGTCGCTGGCTTGTAGGAGAATTTTTATTATCATTCATCATTATGTTATACAGGCTTAACAGGGAATTCCATGATTTGTTGTGGCCATGTTTACAGTGATGGATGTTATACATTTGCATGGCCTACTTGAATGGAGCACATAAAGCTTTTTGAGTTTGGTGTAATGGATCTAGGTAACAAAATTCCACTTTCACATTTAGATGTAAAAAGTGTGTATTAAACGGGATGAATTATACCATCAGTCAGTGTCCTTATGTAATCTCAAAGGCTAGTACACACCGGTGAGGTGAGATGTGCATTAGAACATACACTAATTGTTTAAAATCTTGACACTCCTCATACTGCATCTGGACACTCTGTAGTTCCAGTCAAACTTTTCTCATTTCTCATTACAATTATTGATTAAATCACATACTATACCTCTTTCACCTATTTCAACAATATCAGTGCGTGTTAACTCCAGCAATATTATTCCCTTCACCAACCGGATCGGCACATCCCAGCCGCTGTAGCTTGACTACAACCTCTGTCTAAAGAGCTTCTCCAGTGGGAGCCATGTTCACTGTGTGACAAGTACTGCTAGAAGTATTGAGATATTTTCATTAACAGAAAGTAGAAGTACCACTGTTTTAGAAAACTTCATTACAAGTCAAATTTCAGCATGCGAAACTTTTGATTAAGCAGAAATACCAAAAAGTGTTCATGGAAAACTCATTAGGTGAAAAATACATCAGAGTGTTTTTCTATTGCATTAATATTACTTGTGCATTATTATGTTAACAGGGTCGTAATGTGTAATGCCATTTAAGTTGAAGATAATTATTAATAACTAATAAGTTGTTGGGCAGCTAAACAATGCACAATAATTTTGTACAAGCTGGTTATATGTTTTGTATGTATGATCATGATTTTTGAATTAACAAACTACAGCTACATGATTAACTATAGAAGGAAAAAGAAGCATAAAATGAAAATACTCACGTAATGTGCAGATACCTCATATGCAAGTACAATACTGCTCCGTCTATCCGACTGATCACTCACACCTCCATTTAAATCGTTGCAGCAGTCTACACCATCCAAGCAACAGGTCCCTCACCTTTTACCTAAACTTTATGTGCATGCCTGCAACACAAAGCATCTTTTAATTAATCAACATTCTTGCAAAGGGAGTGGCCGATGGATCTGTCGACATTCAGTTTGATGCCGCTGAACACAGAGTCTGGGAATCACAGTGGCAAGAATGGATGAAAACAGTAACAAAAGAAATATAAAAGAGCACTCGAGCTTAGTTCAAAAAGTGACTTGTGATTTCTGTATGATTTCTGATATACAGATACCAGTGATCTTTACAGATACCACTTAAGGCCTGACACGCAGTTAAAGGAAACAGTTCAGATAGATTAGGAATTAGTGTTGATGTAAGAAGGCAAAACTGAAGGGTGAATTAACAATATACTTTGTGTTCTATAGCAAACTTTGATGAATTGTACCTTGTCTGACAATGGTTTTATTTCTGAACAGAGTTGTACTGTCAGATTTTGACATAATGATTCAGCAGGAACCTGGAAACACAGACTCAGTGGCAGTGATGCCAGTGGTTTATTTACTTATTTTCTTGTAAGTGTGCGTATGTGTGTAAGAGAGTGTACCCTATTAGTCTGAGACTTGTCTGTATTTATGTTGGGATGGAACTCCTCGTGGCGCCATTTTGCTATTTACGCAACGACCTGCGTTCCGTCATGTTTGTGTTTTTTGCTGACAGGGCACGGCAACTGACGCACAGGAAAAACAGGTCTACGTGCCTCTGCTCCACTTATTTTCCTCAGTGTCTTCTTTAGGCACCGAACATGATCGCCGGACTCTCGAAAGCAAAGCCAGAGGATCTGATTTGTTTTTCCATGAAGGGCCAGTGGAGACAAATGCAGTTGGAGTGATGTCACAGTTCTCACCTTTTTCAGCATCAGCTACTGCTAATAGAGTAATTTTTTGAGTGATTGACGGGCTCATGATGTAAGCAGTACCTCTTATATTTGCTTGGGTAGTGTTGAAGATTATCTGCCAAGATGGTGTCATTTGTTTACAAAGCTAATTCCCAACGCATACTGTGTTGCTCAAATGCTGTACAAAACCCCCACTTTACATTTTCCATGGAACTGCTTACACAACATAATGTTCAGGTGAGCAGAGGGACATTTTAATGATAATCTAAGCCACAATAGCACGTGTTAATTCCCATTTTTCCTTCCATCTCTTCATCATCGAGAGTTAATCTGTAGATTTCCAAAACTCTCAACCTTGATACGAGCAAGAAAGTTTGAATAATGTTAAGGAAACAAACACACGTAGCCCAGCAGACATTTAGCCTCCGTTACCATGGCGATGTTGCAATCCAGTGGATGCGCGTGCATGCTTGCGTCCAGTGTCGCTGACTCACGCCAGGGCCACAGTCCATGTGCCAGGCGCCAATCAAATGCAACTTGTGTGCCACCGAAACCACTGAGTCCATGCCACCCTGGCCTTTTCTCTATAGCTGTCACTGCTTGGCAGGAAAAAAAAACAAGAAAATGAGAGAAGAAATAAAGAAAAGTAAGAAATGACTTGCTCTCTCAGGCAAGTGACAGCTCTCAGACATTTGGCATGGAAACCCAAGAGGATAAAAAAAATGAAATCCCCTTAAAAAAGCAAAACTGGGCAGATTTTTCATTGCTGTTCTTGTCAATAAATCAATGTTCTGACAAGAGGTTTGGAGATTTTTTTGTTAACCATGCTTCCCTCCCTCTCCTGCCTGAGAACAAATGAGAGGCAATGAAAAGAAACAAATCTAAATAAGGTCTGAAGGCAGAGGAAATCAGGAAAGAGGAATAACACAGGCTCGGGCAGTCAGCTTTCTCTGGCCCTCACAAATCAAAGCACATAAAATTGTCCCTGGGCTTACAGCAGGAGATATTTGACATGAGCATTCTCCACCCAGAGACACACTCGTGGGTACATGCACACCCCCACACTTGTGCATGCATACGTGCATATACACACACAGATGCAGAGATTGCGAGCTTGTCTCGCCTCAATAGCAGTAGAGTCAAACAAATTGCTAAGGTCTGTGCAAACAAGAACAATGTGTGGCAGGATTTGTTCAACCACCCTCTCTCGCTCACACACACACACACACCGTCACTCCCCCTTCTTGTTGAGTTACCTATATTTATTCCATAAAAAGTAAACCAGCCCACATCATGTACATGGTTTTTATTAAAGCTAAACCATGAAATTCATTTTATTTTGTTATATTTATGTAATTGTTTTTGACATTTCCAAATCATCTATAAACCTTGTGACCAGTCATGGAGCAAAGTGTTTCATCAAGCTTTATTTAGATGTGTCACATTGAGACCTGCAGAGAAATGCTGGTCTACCCTGATTACCAAAAATAAACAGTGGGGAAGAAAAGTCTGACTCATTCATCACCGCATCACATTGACTGGCATTTGATGTTCTGAAGTTTGTGGATGTAAGTGAGAATGTCTGGGATTTTCCTCTGCATTACTCAGCATTTGTACTCTAGATCCATAGTGTGTGTTTGAGATACACTATCAAATGTGATTTTATGTTAATGTACGGAGGAATACATGAATGATGACTTATCGATAGTCAGGTAAGCCTGTAACTGTTACATATCTTTAAGGATACACTGTTAAGAACCAGAGAATCATTTGTATACTATCATATTAAAGTATTAGGATTTTTTGCATCATTTCCCTACATTTCTCCATCTCAGAATCTCTTTCAAAGTTGCGAGGAGGATTTTTTTTTAAGTTCAACAGGGTATTATTGCTCCTGCATTGCATTCTTAAACACCTGTTGCATGTATTGAGATTTGTCTGAAAGGAAAATGTTTGGGTTTGTGATACAGATCTGCAACTTATATTGGATATAAGCTAAGAAAATACAGAATATACTGCTAAAATGACAGTGGAAATACTAAGTCTAAATCCTTTAAAGACATCCACCTCCTGACATACAGCAAATACATTGGAAATAACACATTATTATGTGTTGAGCTTGTGTCTTAAAAAGTGCGAAGCCACTTTTATATGAATAGTACAACAGGAGTCCCAACTCACCGTCTTATAAATCAATGCTTGTGTATTTTCAGACTTTATATAGTCGGTGGCTTTACCCATTAAATGATAAAAAAGATAAAAAGATTTATTACACGATTAGCCAGTCAAATAAGTGTGTGTTATGTGTGTACCATGAAAAAACACTTTTTTTCCTTCTTCCTGTTTTTCAGCAGTGATACAGTTTCCCTTCCATGCCCCAGGTGTTAAATATCGAGAGGACACGTGACTTTCTGTGGCAAAATATCCTGTCATGTGTTAGTGAATTTGTAAAAGTCACCCTCAGTATTTATGAAGGACAAAAAGCCATCACTTTAACAGCCTGATACTGCCATCAATGTTACATACATGTATTTCATGTTTGCAAACAGGCCAGGAAATCTGTTACTAGCCACCACTTTGTTTGAGGGAAATTTAAAC
This sequence comes from Istiophorus platypterus, assembly GCA_016859345.1. Lineage (NCBI taxonomy): Eukaryota > Metazoa > Chordata > Actinopteri > Istiophoriformes > Istiophoridae > Istiophorus > Istiophorus platypterus. Next base: position 6,094,691 of record CM029119.1, read on the forward strand.
TTTTTTTTTACATATAAGATACTCTTAAAGCAATTGAATATTGGGCAGCGTTGCATTTCCATTTTTTATAGTTGTTAGATGTGGGCAGATTTCCGCTGTAACGACTGTGGACCAGTTATTTGCTACTATTTGTCAATTTGTGTTTGCTTTCTTATGAAAAAAGACCACAGACATACTCGATCGTGTACATTTCTCTACTAGGGTCACCGGAGGACCATGTAAACACTAGGGCAAGAACAGAGCAATACACTCAACACAGAACACCCGAAAACATGTCAGCCCCCGTCTGATTCCCATTACTGCCTTGCTCCTTTTATGAGAGGGAAAAGCATATTGTGTTTCGTATATATTTCATTTCTGGCAATTCTTTTTTAGCTTGATATGTAGCTTGATTATGCATCCAAAAAAAACCAAACTTTTTTTTAATAGTTCTGTATTCTTGTACCACTTCTTGTACTGTATTCTTATTGAGAACCAAATGCAGATAGAGCATCTATCTGATTTGCTCTAGTGCCCATGATTAACAGCTGACCTCACCTCATACCGTACAAACATTTGTTCAATCCACGGTTATAAGAACTTCAGTTAATGCGCTAAATGTAAATGGGCAACAAGAACCATACAGCCACATGCAAAACAGAGACTGAATGTATATAAAAACATTCCTTTTAAACAATGCCATTTATTTTCTCAACCATAACAGATACTGTATATATTATCTTTAAGGCAGGATCTGGTTGACAGACTTTTCTTTACCACGGGTGGGCGGATTAATTAATTAGCATCATTAGACTTCTGACAGTGAAATGAGCCTCATTAAAGAGAATTAGATGAAACACACACCCACCCGTGCAAGGGAGGAGAGGGGGTGGAGCTGGGGTGTGTGTGGGTTAGGGTTGTGTTGGGGGGGTGGGGTATGAAAGGGAGAGAAATTAAGAGACTGAATGAAGTGCGATAGCATCACTGGCATGTGATCCTGGCTGGACTGAACTGAATTATTGTTGTGGTTCAGACAATGGCAGGAGTTGGACTGATTTAATAAGCCTGTATCATTATTATCAATATCACTGGCCCAGTGATGGGACTCCCTGTGGGGGATTTGCCCCCTCTTGTGGAACTTAGTTAAACTGTTACATTCAACAAGTTGGACTTTGTCCAAGAGTTTTTCCACTGTAAAAATTCAGCTCACCAGTTTGAATTCTGGAGAATTTAGCAAGAAAACAGTTCAGATATAGATATGTGAAGTTTTCTCCTCAGGCAGTGAGTGAATCATTAGAGTGACTTATTCAGATCTTGCTAATCTTCACTTTCATTTTTACTACCAGTCCCGCTTTTCTTCCTATTCACAGCAAGGAGGAAGAAAATTAATATTTTAAATGGAACCACACAAGGAATGAGAATGACACAACGGTTTGCTTCAATTACCCGTGGGCCCTATATAAACTGGGCTTGCAATGCCAATCCCTGTACCAAGGTCACACCGGACCAGAGAATGAAGAATTAGCACGAGGGCAAAAAGTGGAAGAGAGTTGAAGGGAGATGAAAGAAGGGCAGTACAATGAATTAGAGAGGAAGGTGGGACTCAGGGCTTTCTGAGACCGAGAGAGAGAGAGAGAGAGGAAAGTCTAAATAATACAGTGGTACAATTGTACAGCAGATTGATACAGAAAGGACAAAAAAATATGTTCAACTTTGTATCTTTATAAATCAACAAGGTTAAGAAATTTCGCTACCTCTGGGAAAAAGTTGACAAAGCATTAGTCAGGATTCCATCGAAGTTTATTGTTGGAAAAAAAAAAGAAAAGGTTTACTCCCAAAAACACATCCTGATTTGATTTAGTGGAGAAACTACAACACTGACTGATAATGAACTTTTTCAGTCAAAAAATTTTCTGACCATAGAGACCATATTCTGAGAAGTTCAATCTTTTTTTCCCTTTTGATGATATTTACATTCTTGACCACTGGTTCTGGCTGATGAATACGTATTGAATGATATCAGTTGTTCACAGCCTTTCAGTTTCACATTGTTTGATGATACAGGAACCCTATCATTTTATGAGTCAGTGGTAAACTAATCAAGCTTATGCTGTGGTCCTCTTTTAAAGGTATCTTGTGGTGTTTTTGACCACCACCAGCACTATGAAGCAATGTTTTGATGAATGGGTTCTTGTCTTTTTGTGTTTCGCGAGCGTATGAGAATGTGGGAAACAACAGTTGCATGCTATTCCCCTGAACGCAGTGTTGACAAAGAAGACCACCACTTTCACTACTTGAAAGCCCTTGTAAACGGTGCTGGGTTTGATATTGAAAAATTAAAAAACAAAACGCCTTTGCAAATATTTCATGAGGAAGTAACTGCACTGACCAGATTTTTTAGACCTTGACGATACACACAGTGTGGTTTAGTAAGAAAAACTGAATGTAAACTTAACCAAGAACCCGGCACACTATCCACCAAGTCTGTTGCAGAATGAATATACGGTGTGGGTAAAGTAAACTTTGTCTGAAGTGCAGTGTAGCATGTCTTTTTGGTTTGCATGGACCCTCATTCCAACCAAAACACACATTTTTTTGTATTTAAAATTTAACTCAAAGTTGCTGAACTGTTTCAAAGCCTAATCCCCCATTAGAGCCTACCCTACTCTACTTCATTATGAATGTGGTCAGCACCAAGGCTCACAATAATCCTTCATCATCCCACAGTTCTACAAGTCATTTGGCTGGGGGCACAGTGGAACACACTCCATCACACATATGCACTCTGAGGGGTGTTGTATTGTGCAGGGGGCCTTAATTGCATGTGATAATTGCTGGCTGTTTTAAGAAAATCTGCTCAGCTATCAGTCACCTAAATGGGCCGATGGAGTGGCCTAGTCTCACGCACTGCGTCTGAGCAGAGGGAAGGGTGAACGCGTGTTTTTCAGGTTCGTGGGGGTGTCGTTAGGGTCTCGCAGCTTTAACCTAGACAGCTTCCCTGGTGGTCGGCCAACAGCAACGGCATGGCCCACGGGGACCCACATGACTGACTCAGTACGTGTGTGTGTGTGTGTGTGTGAGTGAGTGTGTGTGTGTGTGTGTGTTTGTGTCCACTAACTACAGTCCTTTTGCTCTAAACATACTTGAGGCTCAGTTCACTCACAGCTGCACTTGAGTAGGCACTTCTTTTCTGAGTGCTTTTGTGGAAGTGGCAAGTCATGACTACTATTACTGCTACTCCCAACAGGGACTGACTGACTGTAGTTTTCTAAGGCTGACATTAGAATATTGCTTTAAATGATAAATAAATTGTGCCCAAAAAAACACCCAAAAATATAACTTTGCTGTAATACCAGACTTATGACAAATTGCATTGTCACTCAAAAGCCAAATCGAGCCACAAACAAACATATTGGCGTCACCCTAACTCTTGTTTCTCTTTCTTGCCTGGAAAACAAACACACTTTTCATAGCGTAAGACCATGATTTTCTACACCACAGCCATTTTCCTTTACTATTTATACATTTGTCTTTTTATTTAAAGCAAGCCAGCTTAACTTTTGCTGAGCGGCAGACACTGTGCCCACAAGTGATAATTATGGGATGAGGGCACACTGAATTTCCCTACATTTCCCAGAATTCTCTTAAGTCAGCCATCATTATGAGATCTGACAGAGCAAGTGCAGCGGGACATAAAGACAGAAGGAAGTCACAATGGCCGATACGTAACGATCCACAGAGCGCCGTGGTGAGATTGACTTTATTCTGGGACAGTGACATATGTTGACACGGCTACATCCAACAGGACGTGGTCTATTCATGAATCATCGAGACGTCACCACAACAGAAAACAACAGCAAACTTTAGACAGAGTGTAGTGTTAGTGTAGGCTGAGCACTGGAGCAGTGTATGACATCAGCTGTTTCAATCATGCTTCACCATCACTAGCTCATTCACCAGCTGTGTGGTTAACAGCTGACTCATCCATTCATATGTATGCAGATGCTCTACTTGGCCATTATTATGTGACACTTCTTCTGATACGTTCATGCCGACATTGTTTGCTGGTACAGATCCCTCCATCGCCCCGATTGATTCCTTGTGTGCTATACTTCTGGTAGTGTTGATTTAGCTTTGCATACTTTTCATGTATGTGTTTGTTAATAGAGGAATTAGCTCTCCAAGCAGAATCCTCTTTGTTGTGCAGGTTCTTTGAGAGCTCCTTGAAAAGAGCAGTGCCTCTTCTGGCATATCTTTCTTTTTACTAGAACGTTACATAGGCCCTTATTAACTAGCATCTACCATGTTAAAAATTAATGATCTTTGGTGTCCTGATTTTTGGCTTTAGTCTTATTTAATGGTATTTTTTCATTGACCACCTAGAGTAATGGAAGGGATTCCCTGCATAGGACAGATATTTAAATTTTATTCTATTCTCTATGTTCAACTTAGAATGAAAGGGTGTGCAAAGATGAATGTTTTGATTTGAACAGAATCATTTTCAGTGTCCTGCCATCCTTCCAGCGGAAATACCCTGTACATCTGATGTTACTGTATTACATCAGATGAGGCTACTTAGAACAATCTCTTGACAATTATAGTTAAGGCTGCTCTGTGGGTTGAAGACATGAAAATGTTTGGAAATAGTTACTTTACCCTCATTCCCAAACACCAACCCTGCCAATAAAATGCAATCTCACCTCACAATAGTGAGGCCAAAATGGAAACTATCATTTTGGTTGTCATCACCTTCACAGTTGCTTCTCTTGGCTGTGACTGTGTCCCTGCACGTCTGCCTCGTAAGTGTGGTTGTCGCTGACCGGCAGTGGCAGTGGCGGCTGGTAGACACGGTCTGCCGCCACATGTGGAACATCACAGTCACCAAACAGTAGTCAGCCGTGGAGCCAGAGAGTCGCTGTCTTCTGCTCCCACAGGAATCAAACCTGGAGTGGAGAACTGGGATCTTACTGTGAGGGCCATTACTTCATGTTTTGCTCACCTCCTCCTCTTCCTCCTCCTCCTCCTCATTCTGGTTCTCATTGACTTCAAGTTCTATGACAACATCACTCTTTCTCTCTGTGTCTCTACCCTAAAGGCACAGAGAAGACCAGTTTTTGGCCACACTCCAGATAGGCTCTTATTCGGATTAAGTTATTTACATGCCCTGTCGAGACCTTTGGGACTGAATCTGACCCTGTTGTCTTAAATAAATAAATCACAGATAGAAAAGCCCGATAGAAAAACAGTTTGAATAAGCAGCCACTCTCACCTACCTTCTTTAACTGAGCAGGAAGTAATATCACAGGGAAAGGATACAGTGATCCCGAAAGTTAGTAGTGCTTGTCCACCATGTTGTTTGACATTGGAAAAAAGATGCTCTGTTTAATTTTGCAAAAAGCAAGACATGTTGATGCCATGGTAACAAAGTTGAAAGTGTAATATAGAAGTAATCCAGGCATCACCGTGAAAAGGTTTAACCCAAAACCATGTTGGGAGGAGATGGCTCTTTTCCTTCTTTAACCCCACCTCTTCCTTTCTCTGTGGAGCAGGTGACACAGTGTAAAGCAGGTCATCCATGAAGCCAGGGTCCAACCTGACAGCATTAGTCACCTGAAAACAAACAAACTGCAACTAATCTCGGGACTGTTTACCGGTAAATGTCACCAGAGCAGAAACGTAAATGTTAGTGTGTGTGTCATAGCCACGCTGAGAACACCTCCACCCCCTCTCTCTCCCTACAGCGCCGATCATTTGGCTAATTTCGAAATTAATCACAGCACCTCAGGAATTTCTAATGACCAAAACAAATAATCAAGGTGGCGACTGAGAAGGCGTCTCATTTCCTCGCCAACGCCCCCACCCCGCCCCTGCCCTAACTCCACCCCATCCCCATCTGGAAACCGTAGCCAGGAATATGTAGATGGCAATTAATTGGAGAGCCCCATTTCTACTATTTTAAAATATTTTGAGTGAAAACACAGGCGCAGTCATGAGGCTAGCAAGGGCTGAGCGTCTCCTAGGCATCATGCCAGATCCCCAACGCTGACGGACTAAATGATGCCGTCGTCGGTCCGCTCGAAGAATAATTTCACCTCATTACACTGAAGGCGAGGCAGGTAGACGCTGGAATTCTTTCCAGTAAGCAAACTAGGAAAATAGAACAGAAAAAAAATAACAACGTGTAGCCTGACAGTCGCTCCTTCAGGAATTCATAGTCTGCTGTCTGGTTCGGCCAGGTACCGGCAAAACCGCTTCGCCCAAACAGCTTCCACCTGCTTGTTGCAAGATAATTCAAGAATATGATACACCTCTGCATAAAACCAATGCAACACATAATAACGCACATACACCCGCACTCCATCTCCAGTCCACCATATTTTACCAGTCTTATTTACCTTCTCTGGCTCTCTGCGCAAAGATTTATGATGTGGCAGGTACAGTTTAGTATGTGAGCAGTGAGCTGTGCAAACCACGTCATGACAACTCACACACTGCCACACGCTAAAGCAGCACTCTATCTCACGCACACACACGTGTTGCTGACCAATGGGAGTGCAGAGGGGGTGGCGAGGGGGGAGGCCCTGGGTGCCACACAGGGACGGGAAAGTGCCCGAGCGTGTGTTTGTGTGTGAGGGCTGGTTTGTAGGACCTTGTGTTTTGCCATGTGAGTGTGCATATCCTGCAGTGGTGCTGGTTAGTAAAGTGGTTGCGACAGTGGTATCTTTATCTGCTCTCTTCATCTCCTCCTCTCAGTTTCTTTCTGTTCTCAGCAATTTCACAACTTGGAAGAAAAGAAATACACTAGTTTCGGTGGAGCCCGGATGTTTTTCTGTCACTTGTACTTAAAAACATTTTACAGAAAAGACACTCACTTACCTAGCAGCCTCCATCTGAACAAAGAAAAATTTGCTGGATTTTATAATTTCTAAAGAACTGAGATGAAGCAATTATTTTTAAATAACTGATAATATATTATATCTATTGTTAATCAGGTAAAGGCTTAAGTTGTGTTTTGAAAAAAATGCCAAACATTTTAGCTCCTAATTGGGAAGATATATTGTTTTTCTGTCTCTTATGTGATAGCAAACTGAATACGAAGCAAGTATGCAAAGATAAGCAAATTAAAAACATACAGGAAACAGTATTAGTAAAATGGAAAAAAAAAAACAACTGTTACTTCTTGGAGGACTTACTTTGTCACCGAATCACTTTAATGAGTCCTTTTGTGCTTTGCTGCTGCTTTTTGTCGGCTACCACACACTCCAAATTTCTGTTCATACTATACTATACATAATGTACCCAAAATAATATAATGAATGAAATAATTTAAAATTTTGACACCTCAATGACCTGTTGAAATGACTTGTTTGTTATGAGATATAATGTATTGAGGAAACAATGCCAGGCTAAAATCTCTCCACAGAAAAGGCAACGCTTAAAGCAATGTTTTGTGCAACTTTTTTATCTTATTCTTCAGCATTTGTTCAACATAACAAGGCTATACCCTACGTAATGGTGTATGTTTATTATTGAGCTTAATGGACCCTACAGGTATGACCCCAGAGCTAACTTAAACAGACCGGCCCAGTCATTTTAAAAAACATAATTTTTTCAGTGTCTTCAGCCTATAAAATAATACTATGAACACAAAAAAATCCCTGATGTCACTGAAGACCTACTGGTACCATGATATCACAGCCTAAACTGAAACAGATGACATAAATCTGTGTGGTTGCAACTAGTTGCAGATAAATAAATGACTGAGACAGGAGCAAGCCACAGTACACTGAAACCTTTTCTTATTTTAGAACATCCTAAATTCATCACAGTGTGAAAAAATCGTCCAGTCAGTTCTGTTTTCTTGAAATTACCTCATTATGAAGCAGTGTAGAAAAAGAAGAAAAGAAAAAGAGCTGGTGTCATGTGATGACGGTATAAAATAAGAATATCCAAAATCCTCTGGCATGATCTCAGAAAAAATGTTGGATGTTCTGATTTTAAAAAAAGTTGAGGTTGCCTGAATCTGCCATAGACTGTAAAGAATATCTCCTCTATCATGCCTGTGCAGCAAAAGCAACCTTAAAAATCCACATGGAAGCACTATATTGCAGCAAAACACCCCATAAACTTTCCTATTTTTCATATCTTTCCATCATCTCACACCCACACACACAAAACCCCCACTGCATCCCTGAGTATCCCCTCTGAGATGAAATCAATAGCTGTCTGGATTGATAAAAGACACCTAATTCAATTTATAAATTTGATCAGGCAGTGTAATAAAATAGTAGCTTTTGCTCGTAGCATGTTGAAACCTAATCGTGTTTCATGCTCTTGTGCCTTCTCTCAAATCATCTGTGTTTGGGTTTCAACCTTCGAGCGCTTCTCTGAACTCGAGAAAAATGGTGAGCGGGTTCTTGCTTGAGGAAACTCAACCCACCCCACTAGTGGTCTTCAATAGTAAACGGGACTGCTCCTATAGCTTTTACGGGGATTTTAATAGCCTGATTAAGAAGTGATTAATCACTGATTTCTGGACAAAATATATACAGTTTATATGAATCAGCCAAGGGTTGACATGTTTGGTGCAAAAGCTACGGTCACACCGGGGTAAGTGATAAATATGTGGCTTAGTCAGTCAAGCAGGCAGTCTGAGGATCAAGCTGTGCCCCAGTGGACTTGTGTTCTGCTGGGTGTGTGTTACATAGACCCCTCGATGTCTGTATAGGCTACTGACCCGTTACTGGACCCCTCGTCTATCGCCTGCTAGCACGTAGCACCAGGTTGCCGTGGGGTTGACACACACAGACCCTTCAACTGACTAACGCACACATGTGTGGCCCCTTGCTCACGCAGAACATCTTGTTAAAGTTTACGCTCAATGTCAGATGCAAAGATATATCAGCCTGGATTTTATGTGCTCCGCTGTTGATCGGGAGCCTCTTGCTTCTACTAGTCTTGTATATAAAGTGTCCACCGGTTGCACTGTAGCAATTACATTTATTAATCATAAAAGAGATAATTAGACATTTTGGGAATTGCTCATTTGTTTTCTTACTGAGCGTTAGAAAAGATAGTTCCCCCCTAAATGTGAAGCTAAACCCAGCGGCTGATTAGCTCAGCTCAGTGAAAAGAAATGGGTGCAGCTATCTTGGCCCTGTCTAAAGTTGAAACATGTTCCTTAGGACGCTTTTGAGATTCTGGGAAGCTAATTATTTTTCTTTGGACAGACCCAGGCTAGCTCTTTCCCCCTGATTTTGACTAAACTAAGCTAAACTAATCTGCTGCTAGCTCCAGCTATATAAGTAAACAGTACAGACAAGAGAATGGTATCGATCTTCTTATGTGATGCTAAGCAGAAGGGCAAATGACCAGTTTTCCCAAAGCCATCCATCTGAAGCTGAGGAGGGCAAACATGGTTATTAAAATGGTTATTAAAGTGAGATACTTGATTCCCAGCAATACCTATATATATATATACATATATTATATTTATATATCTTCTATTATATTTAAATAAAATATTGGATGCTGCATTTAAGTTCCAAGTCTTAGTTTTAATTTGAATGGTTTTACATCAGTGTGGGAGACATAGCTCTTTAAACACATAGTGCCAAAAGTTTAGGGGATTAAAGTAATTGGACACTTGGCTATTAAATGGTTCTTGGACAGCTGTCCATTTAGATGGAGGCGGATTTGTCAAAATGAGTAGTGAAGCCCTGATTCTTTGCTGATAAGTTTGAGGCTCAAATACAGCAAGAATCTATCAGAGACATATCAAAGGTAGTAGTTTTGCCAAACTCAACAGTTGCGTACAGTTTTAAAAAGCAGGTGCACATAGAAAAAAGAGAGGATGGCAAACAAGCTGGTAGACCGAGGAGCTCGAGTCTTATGGATGACCAGAAAATAAATTGCATGGTTAAAAAAACCCTTTATGAGAGCACAGCAAGTCAAAAATGTTCTCCAGGATGTAGGTATATGTTTCATTGTCAACGATCAAGAGACTTAGTAACCATAACCTCAGAGGAGACGCCACAAGATACAAACCCAACAGAAAGACAAGACTCCAGTTCACAAAAACCCATAAAAAGAGACCAGTAGAGTTCTGGAATAAAGTTCTATGGACTGATGAAACAAAACTCAACCTCTGTCAAAATGATGGAAAGAGGAAAGTGTGGAGAAAAAAGCAACAGCTTTTGACCCAAAGCCACCACCTCATCTATCAAACATTTTGGTGGTTTTCTTATGTCTTGGGCATGTGTGGCTGCCAATGGAACCGGCATTTATTGATGATTTCACTGCTGATGGAAGCAACAGGATGAATGAAGCCGTGTACAGGAGCATTTTGTGTATTCAGATTCAGTCAAATGCATCAAAACCCATTGGATGAATTTTCATCATTCAGCAAGACAATGACCCTAAACAAACGGCCAAATAGCTTTTCAGGATGAGGAGCAGGAGGAATATCCTCCACTGGCCAATCAGTGACCTGATCTCAGTCCGACTCCAGCTGCTGAAGACCAGACTAAAGGCAGAGAGCCCTCAACCTGCTGCAGAGCTGAAGGAGGCTGCACTGAAGCTGTGGGGTAGCATCAGCAGGGAAGATACAAAGATTCTGCTGATGTCTGGGGATCAAAAACTTTGACTTAATGTGTATATATTCACTTTCTTTTAAACCCCTAAACTTTGAGCACTATCTGTTTAATGGACTATATCCCCACATGTTTCTTTCTATATTTATATTAACCCATTCAAATTAAGGTTGAAGACTTGGTACTTTGATATAGAATTCGCTATTTTATTTCAAATTGAATTTGCTGAAGCACAGAGCAATTTCTGGTTTTGAGTGTATGACAACATACATAATCCTATAAAAAGGTGTTGCCTAACATTCATTCCTACACTCAAAATGTGTTAAGTTTAAATTGTCATTTAGGCGTGTTAATCTTGAAAACAGTACGAATTACCAGACGACCTAAAAATGCCAGTGCATATTCCCGTCTTATGTACTATGCACGACATGTTTAAGGACAAAAGTTTTGATTGAGAGAAGGGAGGGACAAAATAACAGAGAAGCAGAAAAAGGGAGAGACGGGTGGCGTCGGAAAGAAGCGAGGCCCCAACAGCCCAGTGGAAGATTTCAATTAGTCATGGAAACGGGAGTGGCCCACCCTGCTGAAGTAGTGACAGACCTCACTTGTCCTCCTGACATACATTCACGATCTCGCTCTGCACCACAGCCACAAACTCTATACCTCTCCGATCCCTACTCCATCCTTCCTCTCCTCTGTCCATCTATTTGTATCTCTGTTTTGTCCTTATTAGATTTAATAGTTTTCATTAATTTTCCCTCATCCCCTTCTTCAATCCCCTTTTCTGCCTTTCCATCCCATACTTTCTCTTCATGCTTTCCTGCTTTGAGCTCTTCAGGCTTTTACCCTTTTTCTCTCCCTTCTCTCTCCTCCCATTTGCTCTCATTGACAGCTGAGCTTTGACAGCTTTCTACATTTCATTTTTCTGTGCCACAGCAAGAGAATAGCTGGGCATCAGGGGCCTTGTTCAAACAAATAGGCCCTGTGGTTCGCCGAGGGTGGCGGCACGCCATAACAAACCACCGGCTCCTGGCCGTTCTAGGCACACACTGCATAGGGCCCCGCCACGGCAAGCAGGGGCCAAACGGGACCTGCCATGATGGTTTTCATGGCAACCAGACAGAAACATTAGACATGGTGAAGTGTGGAGTGACAGCAGATGGGAGCTGATGTATTGAACCACCTGGTCGGATGGTTTCCCATGTATGAGATGGAATCAGAGCAGGGAACACGAAAAGGGAATTTCATTTTTGGTCTGAAAGTAACATGAAAGGTAAATATTGGACAGAGCACGAAGGTAATAAGGAAAGACAAAAGATGGAGAAATAGTATTATAATGGGCTGCACAGGGAGGTGTGTGCAGTCTTACATAGCCTCTACTCATGACATGAGTCAGGATACGTCAAGGCTGAGTCAACTCAAATATATCAACCGCATGATGGGCTTACACACACGAGATTGTCAGAAAGTACTTGATCAGAAACCAAATACAGATTCAGGGTCCTGTGACGTGTGATTCAGTGGATTAGTTTTGGGGGCCAAGACCTGGACAAGGGCCAACTTCTTTTGAAGAGTTGGATAACAAGATCATATACAGAGTTTGAGCCAGGTGATTAGCTTAATATAAAGACTCGGAAAAGGGACAAATGGGTACCCCGGCTCTTTCCTAGGTTCAAAAATGATCTACACCTCTGATGTTCACCAAATGACACAGTGTAGCTCAGTTGCTTAATCCATTAAAAAATGTTAATATTACAGAGGAGTCTTAACAGCTAAACATACATGCCTCATGTCAGCCAAAGTCCGTATTCTACAGTAACTGCTCCTTAATTCAATGAATGTAATGATATATTGTATTACTGATATATAGTATTACTGACCCTCACACGACCAACGCTGCCATCTCAGTACCCCCTTGAGTCGTCAGACACCCCAAGTATTCATAAGTTGTGGAGCTGTCGAAGCTAAAAACCAGAAAAGTACGAAAAAGTCTTTGAAATATAAATGGAGGCTACAAGAATGAGAAACGGGGGAGAGAAAGGGAAACACTGGACTGCAGGTAGAGGGTGAATTGTAGCGACATTTCTAAACAGTCCAAACAGTTTATGCCATGAATCTTGATAAGATCTCCCTGCCACAAATAAAAAACACATTAGCAGTTTGTTTCCACAAACCTCCTCGGAACTGCTACTCCCTGCTTGCACTTAGCATAGACTTTCCAAGTAAGTGGCCAGATCTGGACAAAGATTACCCAAAGACCGAAGCCTTTCTCTCCATCTCTTCGACCACCTCTACGCCCCTCAACCGTTAATTGCAGCACTGACTGAACGGAGCCTAATCACCTCCCAAGTGATGTTTTTCTTTCTTCCTTTCATTTGTCTCTCGTCCATCTAAATTGTAATGTCCTGCAAGTTCATATTTGTCAGCTACAGAAGTTATTCCTTTCTCTTTTAAATTCTTTTAAATCCCCTCTAACATGTGCATGCATGGCTTCACAATTACAAATACTGCCATAAACTTTAAACTACATTGACTCTATCTTATAACCTAGTGTTTTGCCTATGTTTCAGCAGAGACAGTTGGACAGTATTCCATAGTGAGTAAATCCAGTTAGCGATGGAGAAGTTAGATTACAGATATTTCTAAACTGATTACTCAAATCAAATCAAATGGTTATTGGAGACCACAAACCTCAGACTTTGAAAATGGAAAGGGCCGTACTTGTTAGTCCTTTGTCAATAAAAAACTCATGTTTATTTACATATGTATTTGGTTGGAAGCTTTTGTAGATTCCTGCATGCCTCCAATTATATTTTTCCTTTGCACAACCAATGGTGGTATAAATGTTCACAACATCTTTCCATGGAGATTGACCAATGTAACCTCAGTGCAGTACCACAGCTTCACTGAGACACCAAACCCCTGACTCAAACATGCAACGTAACAATCATAGTTCAGCAACCGTGACGAGACACCAGGTTTGGAGCGGGCGTCTTTTACCAAACACACGAGTGCAAATGTGCAAGAAATTGAATTAACGGTGTGTTTATCTGCTCTAACAAAAGCTAAAACATTAGCGTGTCTGGCTAACTAGACTGCTACCTACAGCAGTGACTGAGCATTATTTCCCAGGCAAAAGGTTGGCACATCATTAACTTCCTACAATAGTGTCTGGAGTTCCCCTCAAAAAAAAAGCCCATTAATGACCAGCACATCCATCATGTAAAATCTCCCACTGTGTGGAAGTCGGTTCAGAATGCTATTAGAGTTCAGGCTAACATTAGCGGTTGTGTTTTGGTCTATATTGGATTCGAGGAAGTTTACACTGAGGCAACCTCAACCAGCATTACCCAAGATAGTGTCGTATTTGCCAAACAAAACAGCCCTTGTGCCGAAAGGCTTCACCCTCATAATGTTAAAAGTGAACACATACTGTTCAAAATTACGAACGAGTATATCAGAATAGCCAGAGCTAATGTCCGCTTAATTACCTAGCTAGCGCCATGGATAAAATCTACCGGCAACGGCTGTCATTTCAGCTGGCAAAGCCGACAGTCTCTGGCTAGAAATGAGAAGCTGCTTTTATATACCTCTGTCTGAAATCAAGGACCCACTGTTTGTGTAGCTGCAGTAACTAAAGGTGGCAGCGCTTAGTGAGCGGCCAATCGACGGTGAGGTGCCTCGCTTTAGAAGTTGTGTAATGAGAATTAAGTTTTTGTTGCTGAGAGTCCAACTAATTTTCTCGCTGTCACAACTCTGCCACTATTTTCTTTCTTGGGCTTGACTTTTCCCAGCTGCTTCGGTCGTACGTCAACCTGTAACATCCCGCCCCCATGACGTGTCCTCGTTCTTGTCGTCCCTCACGGACCGCACTTCTGCGGCGGCTTTGGTTTTTTGGCGTCGGCCTGTTTGGCAGAAAAAAAAAAAAATCAGCAAAAGATTGTATGTGTGTGTGTTTTTTTTGTTGTTTTTTTTTTTTTTTTTTTTAAGTCCCGCTCTTACAGTGAACGCTGCTTGGTTTGACACCGCTGATTGCACCCTAAGGCCCAAGGAACATTGGCAGCGTTGTATGGCGAGGGAGACTCCAAGTCTGATAGATTAACATTAATATGGACTGGGGGAGAAGGCTGGGCATATTAAAGGTCATTTCCCTGCTTCACGGCCATCGGGGGAAAATGCAACGGGCCATTGACTGCAGGGCCACACACGCATGAACGAATGCGCCCGCTCGCATAGGCACGTGAAAAGAGACACAAACAGCTACATATATATATAAAGACACACGTGGAGGCAGGAAGAGCACAGGGAGGGATGTAATGGCAGGCCCACATGCATTAAACAGACACATATGCAGACGCAGACATAAACACTCACTCTCATACACAAATGTGAAGCTCCACATGAGATGGCATTATATACATGTACTGCACTGGTAAACTCTGCTGTGGCGACAGCCTATTAAAAACCTAGTGAATTTATAACTCCCAATTTGGTGATTAAGAATTGCGGATTTGCTTGCTCTTAGCTTCAGGTTCTTGTCACACAGGGCCTGTTTTCTGTCTATAAATCTAACGGCCAGGAGTTTTCTTCTCATCCCCCCACCCCATTTTATGGAGGTGATTGCTCCAGCCAATATAGGATTAAGACCGTTTCATGTACATTTTTTCACTACCTCTGGGCTCCAAATGTGAAAGCTGTCTCCCAGGTACCAACAGTACATTTCCATTTGTCTTGGGTTCACTTGTAGGAACATCCATCAGATTTTTCCCATAAGACATAGCACTGGTAGATGTCAAGTATAAGTTTTAGAGTTGTGAGAACATGATTGCAGTGAAAGGTTAGCAGCTGTATTTAAACCTTCTCAGCCCCCATGGCCCCTTTTCTTTAGCTGATGAGTTTGAAGCGTTACCATGGTTTGGTAAAAACAATTTTGAACAAATGTACTCCATCTGTCAATATTAAATTTGAACAAGCAGACTAACAAGGATACTTCCTCCCCCTGTGTTTAAGGCAGATAGATTTAGCTGCTTAGATCAGATGACTGACTGAATATATGATAATTGGATGGAGGTGTGATGAGTTCAGTTTCATTCAGGCTTAACTGCTTATCCTTGATGTTCAAGCTTAAAGTTTCCATCTTTGCTTAAACAAATCCAATCTGAGAAATATGATTATTTTAAATTATACTATAAAATCAGAATTTGATGAATTGAAATTGAGTTTGAATAACTTGAAGATCATTTTTTTTTAAATACTGAACAATTATAGGGGGACTGCAGCCAATCCCAGCTAACACTGGGTGAGAGGCGGGGTACAACCTAGGCAGGTCATGAGTCTATCAGAGGGCCGACACACGTTTACATTCACAACTACAGGCAATTTCGTGTCACCAGTTTATCCTATATGTCTTTGAACTGTGGGAGGAAGCTGGAGCAACTGCATGAAAAAGATGCAGGAATAGGGAGAGCATGCAAACGCCACAAAAGGGGGAGCCTCAGCCAAACGGGGGTTACAACCCAAAACCTCTCACTGTGAGGCAACCACCAAGCCATCGCTGCCAAAAACAAAAATTTGTGACTTGCACTCATAAATGTATTGTATTAGATCAGAGAGAGGTCCTCAGTCAGAAGTTTTTAACAGCTGTTGTGTGTGGAACAATATTTGTAGCTTCTTAACCAAGTATCCAGAGCTGACATCACAGTCAAATCTGAGAAGAGGGATTATCAGTCCTATCTTTCAGAATCATGTTTGTTTCACATTGTTTTCGGGTAGTAAAGAACCTCACATGTCAAAGCAAATCACAGTTTTTCTTTCTTTTCTCTCACCTCACCATCTGTCCTGCCTCCGCCTCTCTCCTTCTTTTTCTTCCTTCACCCTGTTGTATCTCAAGGTTTTCTTTTTCCACAGACACTGTTTACTTCTTATCTGTCCCTCAAACTTGCACTGGAAAGTAAACACCCAGCTCACTCACCTATGTTGAGCTTTCCACTCACCCCTATCTTCTAAACTAGAAGCAATAAATACATGGGTTTATAAAATGCATATCTTTAGAATAATGTAAATAAGTACAGTAACTGTAAATGGTGCAATTCATACACATACATTCCCTGGTAGGTGTTTATCTGGACTTTTGCTTTCCTTTGTGGTTTTCGTCATGTGATGTTTTGGTGGGAAAAACATGTCACATACAGCACATTTAGATTTAGAAATCATGGAGGTCAGGGAGGTAGCGGTCGCATGTGAAAGTTATTATCCATCTTTTATTAGCAGAAATAGTTTGCTCACATTTTCAGCATAGACAAATATTTTGTCATAAATAATATTAAACTGAAGGAAATTGTGAAATAAGAATAAATCCTGTCATAAATTTCTGACAGGATCGTTGCCAAGTCAAAGCAAAGGTCGGAGCACATTCAGTCCAATAAAACCATTTTTAAAGGTAGAGGCTGTTACAAATACAAACCACTGAAAATTACAGTGGCGCAAGAAGCACTCAACTCGTATCCTATTCTGTAAAAATACTTGTTTACGATTAAAACTCCCACAACTAAAATTTTACTTAAGTATAGAAATTTAAGTAGAAGAATTTTTAAAAAAGTACTAATGCAGAATGTCTTTTATTTTCAGTGTTGTAGTTTTTCAAATTGGAGCTAAATTTAACTACTTCACATATTGTTAGCTAGCTCAATGTATAACACTTCATCAGTGTTAAACTTGTTAGGAACTTGAGGTCCACACATTATTTTTGCTGCTCTAATGGAAGCAGGTTTAGTCATCATCTACCTTCTGCATGTGGTGCGGATCTCTGGCCCGTGGAATGAGAAGAGAACGTCAACGATGAAATAGTTGCTTTTGTCAGCACCAACCAGAGCAGAACCTTGCCTAACATTCTGGGGCCTGCTTCTCATCAGACGTTCCTTTTTACACAGGAAAATCCCTTTCGGTTTACCGCATGGTAACACCACCACCTTATCTTCATGAAGTGGAAGCCTGATTTTTAACTGTACTAGATAAAGAATGATTTACAGTACATACACCCCCTTAATATCACAAGGCCCTCACAACCCCTTCTGGGGCCAAGACTTGGTTCCCAATACACAGGTATGAACATCAACTACAGCGATGCGCAAAAACAAAAAGTTCAGCTCGACTACAAGGAAACAGCAAGATGTACAGGTAACAGGTAACATTTATTTACAATCAACTAATACAAAATACAAGTTATTCACAAATAGTAGTGTAAAGAAGTACAACAATATGAGGGCATATTGCATGAGACTTGAAAATAAAAAAAAACAGATGTGTGTGCTGTGCGTCATGTCACTGACTGTGCTGGCCTAAAGGCCAGCTGCTGCAGATGGGAAAAAAAATGATCAGGATCAGGAAGAGTGGGTAGACGGGCAGTCGCAAGAGGAACAAGCTTTAAAATAAATATTTCTCCATTAAAATCAGCCGAATCAAAATAATTTGGTTTTGGTAATAAAGATTTACATTTGTTAACTTTATGAAAATATGTAAGTTTTGTTCATTTCACATTTATTTAACTTTGAATGTCTAGTTTTGATTTTCACACCACTAATAGACATTTGTCATGAAATTATAAACTGAATGTCTGAACTGCTGAGTCTTCACTCACCCCATTAAATGAAGTTTTGAAAGAAATTACAAGAATTCAGTCCTTAACCCCCATACTCTTAAATATTTAAAACACCAGTGTGTAGGATTTAGTGTCATCTAGTGATAAGGTTACAGATTGAAAACAATGAAATAATCCTTCCCTCAATCCTCCTTTTCCAAGCATTTAGAAAAACCTATGGTGGTGTTGAGGTAATATAAAAACATGAAAGGCCTTCTCTTGTTTGTCCATGCTGGTCTACTGTAGAAACAAGGCGGTGCTATGTGGAAGACGACCCAATGTGGACGAGACAGGCTCAATCTAGGATAACGAAAACAAAACAATTTCTTAGTTACAGATGATTACACACAAATGAAAACATATATTTAATACCTTCTGTTTCTGCTAATGGATCACACTCAATCTTACACACTGGTCTAACAAAGTTACTGTGAGCAACCTATCATCAAAACAACTTTCTTTAAAATTGAGAAAATGTAAAAGGAAAGCAAATCTGTCTGTAAGACTGCCTGTGTGACTAAACAGGTTATATGAGTTCAGTTAACTTAACTTAACTTTGTTAGTTCAACATTTTCACAAATTTTAAAATGACAAAGAACTAACTAGTAAACATAAGTTCAGTAAACTCACATTTTTAAGGCATCAGAGGAATTTAGTTTCTAAGTTCAACAAGTAGCTATTTGCTATAGACAGCATTATGACTTACTGCTGCAAAGAATAGCATTTGTATCAATAATAAAGGCATGACACTGTTTTTAATGCAGCATATTGATTATAAATGAGAGGCAAATATTTAAATAAATTTTAATTATATATAGCACCAAACTGTAATATACATTATCTCTATACTGTTCGGTATCAGTGTAATAGTGGTATTTATAGTAACAGTGGCAATGAAAGAAGTAAAAAATAATTTTAAGAAAATGAATAATTACATTAATAATGATTATGGGTGTTGAGTATTAGTGGCAGATCTGGATCCTGCAACTCCAGAGTCAGAGGTACCTGCAGAATGAGAACAGGGAGAGAGAGGAGGGAGGAAAAGTGCTCAGTGCATCATGGGAGGTCCCCCGGAAGCCTTGGCCTATAGCAGTATAACTAAGGGATGCTTCAGGGCTCACGAGAGACAGCCCTAATTATAAACCGTATCAAAGAGGAAGATTTTAATGTTGAGAAACTAATATGGGAGAGATGTGACCTCTTTTCTGAGTTCCTGTCAGTACTCGCGCTGCAGCATTTTTGATCAACTAGAAGCTATGCATAGAGTCATCTTTTCATTCTGATTATTAGGAATTACAGTAGTCTAGTCTAGATGTAACAAATGTATAGTTTTTCGGCATATTTTTGAGACGGAACAAAAAACTGAAAAGTTGATCAAGTGATCAAATAGAGGAAGTAGTAGTGGGAAGCTTCTGTACTCCTCCTGATGAAGTGTCTGAACCAGCCATCTTTCTCTGAATTGTTTTCAGGCTGGGAAAATAGCTCTAATTTGTTCGTCTCCTCTTTGCAGCCAGGAAGGTGGTTGAACTTTGTGCCCTTCAGTGAAGGTTCTCTTGTCCTGTTACCTGACAGCAAGAAGGCTGAAGACGGATGATAGCGTTTTCCTCTTTGGTGCCTGGACAATGCAAGTGACTGCACGGGAGCTCTGAGGGAGCCTTTGAGCAAAGAATGGATGCTGTAGAACCTCCGGGGTTTCGATTTGCTGGTCAGTGTCCTCTCGTAAACCTGGCTGTTGCTTTGTCTCTTGAAATAATAGTCAGTACTCATCCCTCGGCCCAGCACATAGTTTGCTGGCTGGCCCTGAGTTCCTATGATGAAACTGAGCACCACACAGTCCATTTGGTTAGGGTAGAGTGGGCACCATGAGACAGGAGCTGGAGGGAGCATTCCACAGCTGCAGCTGATTGGAGGGATAAAGAGCACAGGCGTAAGTGATCGGCTGTCTTATTGGTTGGTGAGAGGATTTGTGAGAGGAGTGGAAGCTTTAGGCCTAATTGGTTCAGTAAAGTGAGTAAGGCAGGTTTTGCCTCTAACATTTTAAATTAAAAGAGAACAGAGTTAAAACATATTGTTAAAACATATGAATGGATACTAACCAAGAACTTCAAATGAAAGGGTGGAAGCCTCATCATAAATTGCAAAAGCACAGAAGCCACTGTCATAACTGAGAACATTTTGTTTATGGTTACAGCAGTATAAAACGAAATAACGATGTAATAATATTATCACACACACACAGGCAGTCTGAAGTTTTGCAAATGATCTTAGTAAGCCAGCTTTCATTGCAGGATATTAAAAGCGTCAGTAGGACGCAGGTTCAGGTTCCATGTCTCTGTGTGCTGTGGCCTGTTTGTGTACTTTGGATAAGCCATGCATTCCCTCTGAGAGAGGAAAGAAAATCAACCAAACAAATGAGGAAAAGCTTAAGAGTTCTTATTGATTGGAATTAATTGCTAATGGCGTCAGGGGCAGAAATAACAAACAGGTTAGTAAAGACTTCATTATATGGTTCAGCTGTTTTTACCCACATCAGCACTGTATAGGAATAGTAATTATTAGGCAGGGGGAGGGTAACTATGTTTATGAATTACAGTGTGTTTGTATTAAGACAGAATGAGTCTTAATTTTAATATAACTAATTTTTTGTCCTTTTTTGCTTTTTCCTGTTTTTGCAATTAACTTTTTTTCCTTTTCCCGTAACTTGCTACATAACTGTCATATATTGGCCAAAGGCAAGGTATTGTCTTGCCAAGGGTCCTCTTTATATCCTATGGTCCATCTTTTCTTGTCAGTGATCTACAAATTAATATTTTGTATGCAGTCCCATTCCCTCTTTCTGCACCACTGCATTAACAAAAGTATAGCCCTGGCTCATAGATATATATTGTTTTCTTTGGTTCTGCTCCCATCTAAGTCTTGCTTATTTAAAAGCCACACAGCCTCATACATTACCTCTGGAGTTTGAATCTTAACATTATGTCATCAGGGGATTGGGGTTCTGCCCCTGCACTTAAAAGCACCCTGATGATAGACAAAGGCATAATCAAACGAACTAGTAGGAAAAGTCGCCTACAGGACCTCGCTCAGGGCACACGCTGCACAATGGGAACACACACGGTAGATGTATGTGTTTAAGATTGAAACTCCATTAAGTAATTTTGCACTTTGGCAGCCCCAAGTGGCAGTAAGAAGAAACTGTTTGAAAGCTTTACTGTGAATATATAGAAATTCTGCCAATAAAAAATGTGAAAAACCTGTACCCCTGACTTACCTCTCCTTAGTACATCTGAAAGAGAAATACTGTCTACTTTTAGTCCCAGTCCCTGGTCCCTTAGGTGTGTTTTATTGTCTTTTACTAAAAAGATGTAGTTTTTCATAATAGAAAAAAGAATAAATTAGAGAGAAGCTACAAAAAAAAATGTATGATCTTGCAATCTGTTAGATTTATCTTTCGGGGTCCAGATCACAAGGTTAGGAACCACTGTCTTAATGTCTGATGGTAAAAAAAAAAAAAAAAGCAGTGGATAACATTTCATTGTGACGTTTGTTTTTCTCATTTCAACATCGAATACTTTGCAAAAGCTTTAGGCACTTTAGATGTTTAGATTCTTATCCATCACACAGATCCCGAACAAACAGCCAGAGCCATGATGGACTATCTTCAGAGACAGGAAGAGCAACAAATGGTCTGTTCCCCACAGATCCTTGATCTCAAAATCATGGAGTCAGTCTGGGATCGAATGAAGAGATAGAAGACACTGAGACTAAATCCACAGCAGAACCTGGCAAGTTCTCCAGGATGCTTGGACCAGCCTCCCTGCTGAGTACCTTAAAAAAGTAAAGTGAGTAAGTGAACTAAGTAGAACTAGTTATGCTTTAAAGGTACATCACAACAACACTACACTTCGTATGAAGTTAACTAAATAACTAAATAAGTCACTGACTACTCAACTCCACGACATAGCTATGTTGGTTACCAATCTTCATTGTATTGATTAAACCTTTACAGTGCCCTTGAAGTATCATCAGTCCGTTGTCCACCTTGACAACATTGAATGGTATGGGAGCATTGATAATGTTGATACTGTACAGTATAACATGGGCAAAGAGGAAGAGGAAGAGGTTCCTGAGAATATGTGTTTTAGTGAAATCATAATGTTAGAAATGCTGACAGAACAAGGAATGTGGTAGAAAAGATATGCCAGAGGCTGAATCAGCCAGCGTGTCCAGGCCAACCGTCTGACCAGAGTCAGTTGTCACTGTTGCATGTTTTCTTCTCCAGAACCACCACGGTACCAATTAACTACAGTGTAGTCAGCTCAGAAATAATAACCCCACTCTTTTCTTTTGTACTGGTTTTACAGACCATGACAAAATAACCATTTTTATCACAAGTACACACTGTCACCACTGGACACAGAAATGCATTGGCTTAGTGGTTTATAGCTCCTCAAGGAAAGCAGTGATGCTGTTTGCCCAATGCTGAGGCCATCTGGGTGGTCTGGTATGAGTTTTTCTGGGAAAACTTGGTGTCTCCTCTGTTGCTGGTGCTTTATGGAGATGGCTTAGACTGCAGTAGGCATAGTGTAAAATAGAAATGAAGTTCTTTGCAATGGACACAACCTGGCCTTGTTCAGTGCAATTTACTGGTTTTGGCAAAAGTCAGTCTTTTACAGAGGCAATGATTATTTTTAATCATCCATTTCCTAATTGTATCATAATATCATGTTATATTTAATACCACAGATTTAGGGACATGCATATTTTTTTGGATGTGTATGTATTTGTCTGCCTTTAGAGGCAAGGAGCTGAGGTGATTCTGATGTAGTCTTTCTCCTGGCCTCCCTTTTCCGAAGTCGGACAGACTAAGGGCTTTATTTTTTCTGAGCATGACCAGCAATTTTTTTCTTTTATCAGTTTTGGTTACCACAGGCACTGAAGCAAACCTGAAGCACACTCGATGCAACCAGGCACAGCTGGGTCTGACATGGACAAGAGGCTGAACACACTGTTAATAGGACAGATATAGAGTCAGCAGGTGGAGTAGGGGCGATTTTCAGTAATGACCAATCATATGAGCTCTTCTTTAAAGGCAGCAACAGAGGGAGTGAGGTCTCAGAGAGAGAAAAAGGTCATCTCCACGAACAACCTGAAGTTCCAGAGTAAATACAAATGTTGTCACTCAAAATTTTGATATACATCACCCCAAAGCCGACATAAATGGTAGAATTAACAGGCAATTAATGCCAGTGTAGTAGCGGTTTTAATATTAGCTACTCTGTTAATACATATATACAATACACATAGGTTTATTTGCAATTCTTATCATAACATTTGATTATAACATTTGAATCATTTTTTTAATTCTACATGTATTGAACCCAACAGAAAAAAGAACAAAAGTGAAACATTCCTCTAAAGGCATCTTTAACACAAAAAAATATTAATTTAAAAAAAAAAAATTTTTTGATCGTGTATTACCTCTTGCCATGTGAGTCCTGACAGTCTCCGGAGCTCTTATCTTTGCTGCCTATTAGCAGCTCTGAGCCTGTATTTAATTATGGGTCAGGTCAGGTCTTATATTAACAGGTCGAGGCAGGTTGGGAATTGATTTAGAGATGATTGCAGGTAACAAATCGGTTCACGTTGAGCTTTGCTGGTGTGAGGGTGGTTTGCAAACTATATTTGAGCGGGAGTCTGCTCCAGAGATAAATAGCATTTGTGAACCTGTTTTAAAAATATTGTCAATAGCATGTTTTATTTGTTCACAGCGCATAGGACAGATCATTTTGTGGTTTCACTGATTATATGAATATGCTTTCAGTGCGTATAAGTCACAACTGCAAACATGAACGAAAGTGGAAAAATGGAGAAGGTACTGTGATAATCCTTTTCAAATGACAGAAAAAAAATATTTTGGTTTGGAATTTTGGACTTTTGTTTTTAATAAAAATGTCCTGACAGATTTGACAGGGCTCAGAATTTATCCTTAGGACAACTGTGTTACTCCAGATGATTTTACTGTTAAACTTGGAATCTGTGAGGAATAAGCTTTCCAATCTGATGTTTAGAAAAACACAGAACAATATTTACTGTTACTTCCTGATCTATCCTGTCCGGATATTTGAATAATTTATAGTCATTCTGCTTTTCCATCCATGTGTAAAAGTCCACGGAGACCCTCTCAAATCAGACACTGTAGATGAAACATGTGTCTTTCTGCTGTTTTGTGATGAAAACAACTACAAGGAAAATATCTGACATTCTACAGGTTGCTGTGGTCAGCAAACTGTTTCCCCATCTCACTGCAGTCTGAGACAAGACCACCATTTCATCACACGGCATCTGTATAGAGCGAGTTTTATAACTAATAGGATAAATCTTGCCATCAGTTCAAGTGTTAATTTAGTATTTTCTACATTCTTTTGTCAAGTTCAAAAAATGTTAAACCTTTTTACAACAGTCAAAGTCAAGTCTCAAGACCGAGTCAAGATTAAAGCGTTTTTTCTATATCATTAAAGTCTTATCTACAAAAGCAACTTCGGTCAAAACGGGTTTAAGTCATTTAACTCAAGTCCCCATCTCTGACATAAGATTCATGAAGAAATAAACATTTGTTTGAGCTCACAGCTGTTAATGCAAATTCAAAATATCCACTATCCATGGCAATGAAGGCAGGAGCCTTCCTTTTTCCCTGCCACACACACATACACACACGAACACATACATGTTCACACACGTGAACGCATGTGCACACTGTGCTGTAACAGGAACCTCTGGCTGTCAGCGCAGCCCTGTGAAAACAAATTAGTCCAATGATTAATGGAAGGGAATTAGACCCAGCAGATCATCCTGCTGTGAAGATGGGACACCCAGTGCAGAGCAGCATGTGGCGTACAAGCCTCATACATACACTCAAACACGCTTTCATTACTCAACTTGTGAAGACATATTAGATATTTATTTCTTCAACCCTGAACCATGATGTTGACCTTCACTGTTAGAACCCTATGTTGGACTCTTACGTTGATCTAAACACCTTCATCTTATGAAACAAACATAAGATAATATGCAAACATCAACTTAACGTATCTCAGGAATATTTATATTGTAACAGGGAAAGGTGCCCACCACCTTCGAGCATCAGTACTTGTCAAGTCCCCTGCTCTCATACACAACGAACTTGATTAGAGTCACAAGATGTTCACATCACAGTTTGATATCAGTCTCACACCCTGTCCCTCTCTTTGCCCCTGTGGTAGAGTTTTCCGCTGTTTGCTAACTCCTGCACAGTAGTATGTTTACTTTGTACCTATGGTAACACGGCAAAAATTATTTGATAAAGTCCAGGATTAGGATAGATTACATTCAAACAAAGGTAAATCAAGCATAAGAAAAATAAATTACATATTATTTGACAAAACTATAGATTAAGGTCAGTGCATGAACTTACTGACTTAATATGAGGTCAGTGTTGGCCTGTTATTGAGTAAATAAAATCTCATATCAACTAATTACATCATGTTCTGTCAATTCAATCTTCATTAGAAGGCAATATTGTGTCTCATAGTTTCTCTAGAATTCAATAGGTGCGGTTGGTCACGGTGCCTTACAGAAATACCATCACTAAAACAATTTCATGGTTTTCAGTAGCGACTTACAGTGTCCATGGTAATTGAAATGCTTTCCCTTTAGCTTTAACACATTGACAAGTAGGATATTCAGGGCCAACTGTGATGTACAACTAGCACTTTTGTGGCAAAATGGACAAATAGCAGTGAATATCATTGGAAAATGCAGGCAGTTCTTCATATTAAGGTCCGTTTTCAGCCAATTCCACTGTCTGTTTCCAGGCTTTACTTCTTACCCTGACAATGCTTGGGCAAAATGGATGGCAGTGTTGATGGAGAGAATCAAATAACTTCTTGCCAATACCACAGATTAGTGGAACATACGAGGGAAACGAGACTGATTGGAGAGAAGAGCTAATTAGATTAGAATTATTTTTCATTAACGTCATTTGTGTGGTAGATTAAGAGGGGAAACTATACAGTGGTGAGAGTGATCCTTTCAACGTGCTCTGTGCTAAGAGCTGGCAGCATTTGACACCAAAGTAAAGAAATATCCCTTTCAGAAAATTAGGCCCTGGAAGTGATCATCACCAGAGCAAATATTGACGGCTAATTTGGATAAGTGAAAGGGGGGAAAAAATAAATACATTGTGAACTTTTACACCATATGCCGATATTCTCCATCCTCTTTATGTGTTGAACTAAGCCAGAATGACCGGCCGCAGTTTCCCCCTCAACATTTATCCTGGAGCGATATACCAATTATTTTTAATGGAGCTGAAATAAGAATGGCGCAAGGAGCTAGTGAGCAGTAAGAAGCATAAATTGGCTTTGGGTGGGAGCAGCAGTGATGACCTCATACAGGAAGCCAAGGCCTTCTTCCCCTTCAGTGTCTGAGAGTGACGGAATACAAGACAGGATTTGGATCTGGATGTGCCGTTGCTGCACAAGCACTTCGACTGACCCGTGTACCGCAGATTGACAGGTGAGGGAGCTGCAGATGTCTCGCCTGTCAAGAGGCATATCGCTAACACGGTGAACGGTGACGGATGGAAGAAGCGATGGATGAGTGGAAAGGAGAAAGAATGGCCCTGTGAAAGTGAAGTTTAAAAAAGGCTGAAGAAATGGGATTTGAAGAGGAACGGAGGAGGGGAAAAGTTGGAAATATTAGGGGATCCTTTCTGGAAAATGACAAAAGGAAATAGAGTCAGGAGGGCAGAGAAGTGAAGGATGTAGGGTGAGAGGCCTTAGTCCCTCTGGGAGCTAGAGTGGATGTAACCTAACCAGCAGGAGCAGTTAATGACATTTTATATAACTATTAAGCAATTATTGAATACACAAAGCCTTTTTATAGCATCCGAGTTCCCTGTACGTTGGGGACTTAAACAGCAGAGTGGGGCAAAGGGTATTAAAAAAATAGTGATAATAAAATCATTCGATCGTGCAGGCCAAAACCTACATTTTCATTTGGTAAAGCAGTCACGGTTGTGCATAATCCACAGCGCACCTCAGGTTTCATATATGACTGGGGCTTGTCCAGAGTGGCCTCAGCTACTCTCTTTAACAGGTACAGAACTCTCTGCGGGATCCCTCAATGAGGCCATATAGCCGACCACCATTCTGGCTGCCCCCCCCCCAGGCTTCCAGTACAGCTCACACAGTGGAGGGACACCCTTAGTTACTCAGGTGATGGGGCCAAGCTGCCCAAAGGCTTGAAGGTGTGTGGCAGGATTCTGAAGAATGACTTTACAAAGTCCTGTGACAAATGAGCTTGCATGGATCAAACATTCAATGCCAGAAAATGTCATGGGTCAGACTACATGATATCAGAGCATGACCTGATAGGTTAGGGGCATCTGGAGCAAATGTGAACATACTGTGCTCAAAGTCCTAGTAAAAAGATTAGCATCTCAGTCATATATATAGATATATATACATTTTATTTATTTATTTATTTATTTAGCCTTCTCTTTCAAAGTTTGACAACATGCTCCATGACCCATGGGAGCATGCAGCTCTCTTCGCCACATGCCAAAGCAGAATTGGGGGGGATGTTTGTTATGCTGTCAGGTGGAATGATAAAGTCTGTTCCAGGCAAACCCTTCCTGATCACCTTCCCACTTCACACAAGTCACGCAAGCTATGATTGATTGTGGCCTGATGTCTAGTCTGCAGTATCCGTTCGCCAAGTCACGGCAAGAATTCAAGACTCTACGATTGCGTCATCTGATACTGACCATCTGAAAATACAAAAATAATATGTAGTCTGGGTCTGTTGTACTAGCTGCTATCAGTTTAGGTTGAGTAGTCTTGCAGCTATAACAGCTACTAACAGGCTAGAACGGGTTCCAAATGTCAGAAGCTGCCAACTGTGAGCTCTATCGTTGCATGTAATTTACATATTTACCTCCAATGGCACCGTTATTTTCTCATGCTGCCACTATTCTGGTTTGTTAGAGTTTTATCACAGGAAGCTGCTGACTGTGCCAATCTGCCTCTACTTCATTTTGATTGGATTACTTTCACAAATTTTAGCTGGAGTAGAAAACTCTAACTCTGACTCCTGTGCGTCAGAAAACATTCTCGACTTCTCCACATTGCTTCCAAGGTAAAGAGACGACAAAAAAAAAAAAATGCAAAAGTGGAAGAGAATACCTAAGAATCACAAGGTAACTTCTGAGTCTTGAGTTTTGATGGGCGGTCTCAGTATGCTTTTTGAATTCCGTTTCATAATGAATGGTTTCCTGGCCTTGTAGAAGTTCTTCTCTGTGATTATGGGTAGTTGTCGATGTTTCAGGGCATAACTAAATGAGAGCGGTATACACACACACACACACACACACACACACACACACACACACATACACAGTCTCTCGGTTATTATTGCCACATTAAACAACACCTTCAGAAATCTGTGTCTAATTCTAGCGCTAAACCAAAATGCAACTGTAAATCATTTTATTCAGATAAATATGGAATATTTGCTCTTGGAGTGTTTCGATGTGTTTATGTATTCCTGAATTAGTTACTGAATGTTGCAGGGGTATTAATCACCAGTTTTTCTTGCCAATGGAATGAAGTTGTCAGTAAAAATCTGGGAGCTGAGCAGGATCTGCACAGATCTCACTTATATTTATTCTCTCTACAGTAGCACCATGGGACCTGCTGTGAAAGCAACCTCTGTCTAATCAGGAGAGTATATTCTGGATCACTTGGCTTTAATATTTCATCTGCCTACAGTCCACGGAAAGGGATGTTTTGGTCAGAGTAGAGGAATCCCCTCATGACTCACGATGAGCCCACAGTCATTAGTGAGGAAATTTAAGTTTCAATAATTGCTGGCATTTGTTTATATGGCATAAAAGTTCAGTTTCAAATTCATGTGGATTTTCGTTTAAGGTTAATGACAAAATACTGGAAGTCTAACACAATAGTTAAAACCCGTTAGTAACCATATGAAACACAATATGGTTGTTTGACACCTGAGGTTCATCATTTCTCTGAGCTAAATTTTATATCCTGTCAGACTTGTATATTGTTTCTGAATAGCTACAGATTTTATGCTTTTCTAAGCAGGTTTTACAGCGTAATACTGATTGTGGCTTTTAAAATGCTCCCCAAATATGAATGTTTACTTTTCAGGTCAGGTATATTATAGTGAATACCTCACGTGTTCCATTAGAAAACGAGAAAAAAAAGGCCACATTCATCATAGCAAAATAACATATAATTCAAGTCACTTTTTCATTATTTACAGAATAGAAATCAGAGTTATTCTGTGGAACAAGGTGCACCTTACTTGCCATAAAACAAACCAGGAAAAGGCAACTAAAAATAACTGTAAAACCAAATCATAATATTTTCTCAGGGTACTGTACTTGCACATACACGTGACAGGCTGACACAAGGAAAATAGACAAAGAAGATTTTTAGAAGTATTTTCTTTAGACCTCACTCCATTTCCTGTGAAAATATTGTATGTGTGAGTACACGAGGTTGAACACATGAAGTAGGAATGAGGTGCAGGAAGTTGGACACAGGGGGTACTTCGGTGAAGGAGAAAATTCTGTTAGAGACGTTTATATATCTCCTTATTTATATTTGGGACGAGATATACATCTGAATTAGATTTTCTAAGCACTATAGAAACAGTTATAATAATATAGTGGTAAGCAGATATAAGGATTTATATAACCAATCAAACTGATCTGCAGTAAAAAAATAAAAATAAAATAATTAAAAAAAATATATATAAATATATACATAATATTAAAATTATTTTTTAGGCATGTTTTGGTTACAGTGACAAATACATTGCATTTGCTGTGACTTCTTCACAATAAAACCCATCTTGTGTTGTGCCAGTTTAATGCTTTTATGTAACATGGTGGGATGTTCTGTTTACATCAGTGGTAACTTATTACTGCTCTGATACAGCACAGAGAGTGTAAAAACACAATAATAAATGATATAGAATAGAGCACAGTTACAAAATATAAATACAAAATATTAAGTACATATGAATCATGATGACGTTGTGTCATAACTAGAGCATCACTCTTTGTTTGTTTTTTAACCTGAAAATTGAGCTTTCGTAGCATGACACAGAGTTCAAAATGTCACATTCAAGTTGTCCCCATCTTCAAGGAACGAATGCTCCCACCTGATCAGATATTCATTAAGTTATATTACATCTAGTTTGTGCTGTTGTGCATTATAAAACTTTCTTACTGGATATATTATCCATTGCAAAGGCCAAAAGGCAGACCCCAGCTATCAGCCATGTTTATAAAACAGCACATACCTGGCGGACAGCATTGCCATTCATCCTGACAGCTTAGCCGGACAAGACTGATGGAGTGCTGAAAGTGAGGATGGATGGCCACGGAGGGAAGGAAGGAAAGAAAGACGGAAGGAGTGGAGTTTGGAGTTTGGTGATGCCAGATGGGTGGAGGAGAAGGAGAAGGAGAAGGAGGAGCAGGAGAAAGGTGTGTAAACTGGCAGCAGACGGACAAATGGAAAGTACAAGGCAGGGAATTGCGCAAGGTGTGTAGGGTCAGTAAAGGGGAGTATAATGGGGTGTAGGCTGATGGCGATCCGTCGTGTGCGCCACAAGTCTCCCCTGGTCCAATGATAACTTGTGGTTTTTGAAGTATTCCTCAAAGCCACAAAGAGGCCTAAGAAATGGTTGGCACTTGGCAAGAGGTGGACTGTTCCATCACAAACAGGGACCTGGGACCCTCACTCTAGAAGAAGGAAATGTCTCTAAACCATATACCACCCAGTTTACTCTGGCACCATTCTGGAAACCAAGACTTTTATATGCATAGCTTTAACATCGGCTTTTGGAAACAGAGCAGATGATGGACGAGGGTGGAAAGCTACCTGCTGGTAAAGGAACACCAGGCCTGAAAAGAGTGCGCATTTCCCTTCATTTGTGACTTCTTATACCAATTAAAGGATTTAGGAATCAAAAATAGGGAGTTTAGTTGCATGTCTATTCGTATTTAGCCACTCGTTGGTTGTGTTTTGAGCCCATCGGGCCGTAATTTGTGTTTCTGGTTTATGCTTAAAGCGGTCCAGAACACGACATGGAAACCGCAGATCACAAATACCACTGTAAGGAGACAAAATGGGCCCTGTTAAGGTCTGGTAAGAGCCAGTCACAAGGAGGAAGGTAAGACAGCCCCGGCCTATGCTGGTTTTATTCTGGGACTTGCTTATAGAGCCATGTAGGTGTCATTTTTAGAATCTGCTGTAAATGTAGCAGGGACTGCGGCTCCACATCCATACAGCTTTTCTTGCAGCAAGAACATTTTTGTCTGGAACACAATTTTGAAGTTCATTAGTCTGTACCTGTTAGGTTTCTTGTTAGGGCATTTTGAAGAGCATATCTTGTCAGTTTGCTCATCAACCTCACCTCATGATGCTCCCTTCTGTGATGCACATAGTAATTTTCTGTGAGACCAACAACTGCTAACTGCTCCTTCTCCCATTCATTTGTTTAATCTGTCCTTCCCCTCGGTCTCTACTCTTAAAAATACTTATCTTCTGCTACTCACCATGTGCTAACTCATATCATCTCAAAGTTGCTACTTTTTGTACTTTGAAACAATCTTAGTTTTAGCGACTAGCCTGTTGTTCTGTTAGTTTAGCTCTTTGCCCTAACCTGTGTGGGGTAATGGCGAGACGTACGGTCGCCTTACTTCACTGAGCTGCCGACTGGGGCGTTCGTTCTGTCTGGCCTTCCTTCTGGGGTCACAACGATCTGCTGGAAGCAGACAGCCTTCATCCTGCTCAAATAAACGCGCCTATTTCATGTAGCAATATAGACAGGAGTATAAGCCATGTTTGACATTAAGGAGACTATGTAAAACTATTCAAGGGAAATATCCCTTTAAACAAAATTCACAAGGTAATCACAATTGTGTCTCCACATCGGCGTGCACAGGCCGTCAAAACTTTCTAATAAAAAGACAAGGTTTCTGTTCTTAATAAATATATCATCTAATAGTAGCCCTACAGGTTTGCCTATTACTAGCTTCATCTAGAGCAAGATCATTATTTACTAAGGCTTCACTGATAAATGATTTGATTCTTCAGCATAATCTGGATTTGATAGGCTTATATGGAACAAGGCTTTTCCTACCATTAAATGAAGCATCCTCACCTGAGTAATATCAATTCCCACATTGCTCAGGCTTCTAAAAAAGATGAATATGTTGCCTGAATCTGCAACTTTTCAGTAAATTGAACATTTGCAGACTAAGGTCTTATTCTTTGATTACATCAGGCCTGGTACCTGTTGCCCTCCTCCAGCTGGCGGGTTGGTCTCATTCTCAGTGAATCTACTTAACCTAGTATATGCAGTAAAGTCAGTGTTGTCCTCCAACAAGATTACTATAAACTCTGTGATAACCACTGTATCTCTCTGCATTTATTTATTACCTAGAGCACATGAGCATTCAGACTGTGCACCTTTTTTATCTCTCTCTCTCTCTCTCTCTCTCTCTCTCTCTTTCACTCTGTGACTTTCCCTATCCCCCTTTTTATTCTCCTCCATGTCCTCTCTTTCACTCAGGCTCTCTGCTGGACCATCAGCTGTCCTGGCCTGTCTCCTTCTCCTGGCTCTCAGTGCCTGATTCCAGATGTTCTGGATCTGGATGTTCGTCCTATAGGTGTCTCTGCCTCCTCCTTGTCTCTCTCTCCCTCTGTGTGATTGTTTCCTTCTTCTAGACATGTAAATGTTGTGCTTGGTTTTTGCCTCTTGAAACTTTGTGTAGTCTGTGATCTTTGCAGGTCCTAAAAATTTTCTTTAATGTTTGCAATCAATAATGTTGTCATCCTGATTTTCCATACTCTAAAACTACGTTGTCACTCTACTCTGTACATGCGACATGTAATGCATATCTGTCCATCCTAGAAGAGAGATCCTTCCTCTGTTGTTCCTCCTGAGGTTTCTTTCACTCTTCCCTTTAAAGGGTTTTGTTGCTGAGTTTTTTCCTTCCTGTATATATTTTTAAGCCCCTTGAGGCAAATGTGTGATTACTGATATTGGGCTGTTTAAATAAAATGTGACTTGACTTGTTATACATGCACCCCCCCCCCCCCCCCCCGAAAAAAAGACATGCATTCTCTAACCTAATCCTTCCTAAGTGTTTACAGACCACTCCATTTCTGAAAGGGGGTCAGCTGGTCTTTCTCAGACAAGCTCATCAAAAACAGATGAAAGGCAGTGATGGGAGAGGCTGGCAAACTTGATGTTGAGAAAATGAACACAATACATTTTTTTCATCCTTTACCATAGCAAATATGGCCTTTAAGCAGAAAAGTGTATTGTCCTCCCTTCCTTCTTCAAGTGATTTATATAATGAAGTGAGCAGATTGGTGCTTAAGCCATATATTTTATTTTTCCCCAAACAGCTGTTGTAGAGGCAGAAACAATCTTATTTGGTTTGGTATCAACATGGCATCTTTGGCATTGCCGAAGTTGTGATGAGATCAAAGTAGGGTCATACTTCAAAACTGCAGTTGTTTTGTTCGTTTTTGTTCTATGGGCTAAATACTAAACTCAGTAAACTAACATGTTCAAAACTTAACTTATTGTTCTAGTATGTTACCATTTGCCAATTTGCAAAATAAGTACAGCTGAGGTTAAGTACTGGAGGAACTGAAATGTTGACCTGATGATAGCATGAGACAAAATGTGTCACTTTTGTCACCGATCTTATTACAATTCATTCAGTGGGGGCATGAATATGTTTTAAAAATATTTAGGCAAATCATCCGTTAAATATCAAGATATTTAGCTAAAAAATAGAAATGTATTTTATAGTGATCCATCCAATAGTTTTATAAATATTTTAGTCAGAACCTAAGTATTGGTCGAAACCATTACAGAGATCCCTCAGGTTTCACCACTGGTATTGCTAAAAAATGATGATTTTTTGCCATTACTTCAGTGAAAAAGATTATTAAACAAAGGAGGTGAAATATGTACATTCACATCTCTGATGAAATATTTTAATTTAAAAATTCAGATGATAACATTTTGGTAAATCATTCTTTCTTTGGGATAAACCCAGCGATGATCAGGCCAGGGACAGGTGTTTCAAATCAGTGAGTTCAACTAGCTCAAGATTAAGACAGTTATGACTGTCCCAAATCCCCTCCTTTCTTTAACTGAATGTCTACCTACAAACCAGCTCCTCATCAAAATAGATGTGTGTTTATCTTCATTTATTAAAACAAAAGAATAGAAGCACGAGAGGTCAAAGGTCAAACAACAGGTTGGGGGGTGAGTTAATAGCAGGGAGGAGTGAGAATTCGGGGGATCACACAAGCAAACAAGGAGTAAAAGGTGAGAAAGGTCAGGTGAGGGAGAGTTAGAAGGGAAAGAGGGAGTCCAAAGAGAGGGGTGTGTGTGGAGCGGCTAGAAAATGAAATATGTGTGAGTGTTTGTGTGTGTGTGTGCGTGTGTGTGTGTGTGAGTTCAGCTTTGTGGAAGCAATGTATGTTTTTCTGTCTGAGCCATGGATCAATGCCGGGACAGCGAGAAGGGAGGAAACGGTATTGTCGGTGGGATGGGACGGGATTAGAGGGAATCTGGCGGGCGGAGGTCAAGACTAAGATTTAGTTCTTTACTGATGATTGTAGATCATAGGAATAGCTTTCAGTGTGTGGGGGTTCTGAGTGTGTATGTGTGCATGTGTGTGTGAGACAGAGAGAAACTTAGAGACACCGATATAGCAGTATTGTGGGAAGCAAAGTTGAGTCCTACCCAGATTCTTCATGCCTTGCCTAGGTACACAAACTTTGCTTGATTGCCTCTCATTCGAACCGAAACCTCCAACACACACATGCACAAACAGACATGCAGGGATACATATAGTATGAGCTCATGCTAAACACACATGCAAGTTTTACTCTTAAATCCAACACAGCCATATGCTCCTACACACGAATACACTGTTAAATTCTTTGCATTAAGACAAAGCTTGTTTGTTTTTAGAGTATGTGAATAACTCAAAGATGTTTGAAAAGCCGTGTGTTCAATCATCCTGCCATTTAAAGCCGACTCCCCCTCTGCTTATCTGTCCTTACCTGCCATATCTCTGTCTCACTAATGCATGACCTCACCCTTCCATCTCTCCCTCCTTATCTTTTCATCTTGATGTAGTGATCACTAAACACTCTTCCTGAAGCTCTGCTTAACTTGTATTTATCAGCCGGTGTCTTCCAGGACACACACATCCATGCACTGCAGACGCCCTGGACCTGGAACTTTTTTTCCAGGTTAACTCTTGCCTGCCAGGCACAGCAGTGTAATTTATGAGTTGTAATTATTGAGGCGTCAAAAGAACAGAAACAGTCCCACCGGCATAAATAAGCGACATTCTGTGTCCGACGACTTCCTGTTTTTTGCCCTGTTGACCTTGTTGGTTGACCTATTTCTCTTAATTAAAGGGTACAATGTGAGCGCACACTGACAAACACCAGAAGTAAGGTCCACCATTTGGAGATTGCAAAGTGCTCTATAATGCTAAAAGTAAATTAAATTGTGCAAGTTGATGAGTAATTTAAATCCATGGTTGTCAAAAATAAATCCTCTACCAACCAGATATTTTTTTTCTTTGTGTGGAAATGATTTGAATCTTCAAAACATTGCATGGAGCACAAAGTAGAATAATGGCAACAAATCCATAAAATGAAAGGTGATCTATATTAGAGGGACAAGATGTAAAACAAGAATTCAACAAGAAAATCATATGTCTAGATCTAGAGTCATGTCTTCAAGGTACCGCTGTCACTTTATGGGGATATCCAGTTCCCACTGGGGTCATGAATGCCAAAAATGCACACAAGCCGATAAAAGTATCCTAAATATGATGATTTGATCTGGGGTCATAGTTTTCATATCTTTGATCTTTATGTGCATGTTGACAATGCGTATTTAACGACAAAACGTCTTCCTCTTCCTTTTGTTCTCCATCCGAACTCTCTTTCTTAGTCTCTCAGTGAACGAAACCCAGATGGATCAGGGGTCGGTGGTGTCACAGAGATCGGGATTACAGATTTTAGATCTCCCATGGATCGATGGTCACTGGCAGCAGCAACCACATATCAGGTCTTGCAGAGTGTTGGCACACGAGAGGAAGGTCAGACAACAACAGATCTGCCAGGTAAGTTACTAAGAGAGACATCACCTGACTGCTGTATTTGAAAATGTCATTGTGATGCTGTTTAGATCCATCTAAACAACAAAGTTACTTAATGCATTAACGTAGTTATATGTGTGAGGGGGACGTACACTTTGTCATCTTCTTATTGTGAGTTCGTTTCTGGAGCTTCACTGCTTGTGAATCTGCTCTGAGCAACTGAACAACTTGTTTATAACTGAACTATGAGCGGCATATTCACCCTTTTTTAGTTCTTGTATTGTGTTGAAATCTGAAATCTGATTTTTTCACATCACATAACGAAAAAAGACTGAGTCTTATAGGTAAAAGATTCTAACCTGGTTACAGGAGTTTAGTGTGGGGTGGTAGCTCTGCAGGTGTGCTGCACTGTACTGTAACTGGGTGGAAGACTGAGTAAACTATTTATCACAAATGTAGGTAAAGAGTGTGTCAGAGAAAGCATGGGTTATAATAATTTTGAAGATTTATGAAAATGAAAAAAATCAGTAGAGAAGGAAAGAAACTTAACTACAAACTCATGTGAAACTAAAATACTAAAGCTAATATTGACTGTGAACTTGGGCAGTAACATAAAGATTAGCACAAAAGGTTTTCTACTTTATTTGTGGGAGGCTTCGGTTAGGTAACCTTTAAAAGGGTTTGATCCTATTGCAAATGCAAGTTTCTGTCACCAAAAAGATGCTTTTTCTGATAACTTGCCATGAGGAATATAAACATGTTTTCATACAAAACCCAATTTGTAGGGCAGCCCTGGTTTCCTAGTATTTACCGCGTTGACATCCTTGGTTTGAGTCCAGCTGGGAGCCTTTGTTACATGTTGACTGCTGATTTTAAATTACCAACTATTAGACATTAAAACAACCCACAGGCAGGCATTCAGGGCCAACTTTAAGTAGTAGACAGTTCTACGGTTCGGTGCACCATTGGAAGTTGCAAAAAGTCAAATGATATCTAATCGGTTGTGAGAGGAATTTCATGATGCTCTTGAGGCCCGAACAGATGCCCAGAAAACGAGGACTTGTACAACATTGTACTGGCTACCTGTCATGACCTGCAGGAGCAGTTGTCTCATCCAAACCTTCACATGGATCATCACTTGGGTTTCATTGTTTTTCTTTCTGTCTGTGGTAAGATGACATGCTGTGTGGGGGAGGCAAGGGCTTCATCACTGTTTACCTTCTCCATGCTTGGACTATACTAAAGCTGTGTGTGGGCCAGACCCCCGGTGAGACCGTTCGTTGGAACTACTGTCAGCAGTGTGAACAACACCAATATCACCTCCTGCTGCATGGGCAGGTTCCGCACCATTATCTGGGTGACTTGCTAACCAGAATTCCTCATGTGTGAGCAGTAAAAGGCCTGTAACGCTTGCCGATTGGTAGATACTTTTATCCACAGCACACTGAGTGTAAACAGATGTAACTGATGCAAGTGTCGCAGTCTCTGCTGCATGTTTTCCAAAATACTGCTGCACTCTGGTGGCATCTTCAAGTGGAAAAAAAATATTTGTTTGGATCTCTTTGGAGATCCAGTCTTTATCTTTGCTTTGCATAGCTTTGAAGTAGCTCTTTGTTGATGCTAACCATTTTTAATTTACTGTTTGTTTTCCATCTTAGTTAAAGTGAATCAATTTTTTTTTCCCTGTTAAAACACTATGTGTTACAAGAGGTTTTTCAGACTAAGCAACCACCCTGATCACTCACAATGAACACAAACACTGACCAGTCATTATGAGTGGGTTTTGGGTTTGTCAAATCCTTTTGACATTGTTAAAATAACACTGAGAGAAACGTCAGAATAGAGATGGATAAACCTAATTTTCTGCATCAGAGTTACCTAATGATCAGATTTGTTCTTTTCTATCAGCTCATAAGTTCAGAAGGGCAGAGTAAAGGAAGCTTTAGCTGTGATGCCTCACAGTTGCCAGGGCTGCTTGCAGCAGTAACAGTTCCAAGGATTATGGCTCAGTCAGACCATGATTTATAACAGCACTATTCAGGACCAAAATCAATAGAATCACTGCAGTCAGTGGATGAGATGGCAGAGCCGAAGTAAATCTCTGCAGTTCTTTTAAGGTTAGTTAAACTCGGAAAACCAAATTTGTGCTGTTGATTGCAGTTCAGTTGCAAACAACATTAATAGTGCTGCACTTTAAGGGGAACATAGACGGTCCAAAGTAGAAGCTGCTCTCGTGTTAGTTGTGTCTCACGAATGTGAGCAGTCAAGATATAAATTTGTCTGTTTTGAAAAAATTCAGTTCTGGATGGAAAAAAGTAGTTGTAAAAGAGGTAAAATAGAGCAACAGCCATGTAGACATATCTAAACTATCCCCCACGGACTCTTGTCTCACCGTGCAGCCGCGAGAAGCCTGTTTCATCTTCCTGTTGAACCAAACCATGACACACATTTAAGAATTCTATATTGTCTCTCGGTTAAATATATGACAGGTATGAAAACACAGTTTTTACTTTATGTTGAAATCATACATAAAAAAGTACATCAAAATGTAAGGGCACATATGTGCACACACAAAAATACTAGTGCAGACTTTACTGTTTTGGAACAAACTGAGCATCGTCTGAATGGACATATTCAGTATATTCTCTCCAAAAAACTGTTGGTAACATTTCTTTGGAGAAAACATTATGATCATCAACATTAACAACTAATCACTGAAATCAAATATTGGCCTAAAATCAAGCAGCAAACTCTGGTTGACTGTAAAAATACATACTTGTGATTAATAATAATAATAATAGACATATAAGTATAAAGCCACAAATAGGAACAATCTTTAGCAAATCTTTACGATAACAATTTCTGTTCCAACAGTAAAATCTATAAATAAATAAAAACATAAACACTTGAATTTGAACTCTAAATCACACTCATTTATATTCTCACACTGGCTGACCACTGACATGGTGAATTTTCCTTTAAACTCGACAGTAAATGAGTAAACTTCTGCAGCCTTGATGGGTTACATTGCTGAACATGGGCAGTTTCAAAGATGAGTCCTCATCGTGACTTCCTGACACATCCAGGATACCAAGAACAACTCATTACCAGTTTCTTGAATAAACCATCCTCGTTTCATTAAATCTCAAGCAGTAACAGAACCTCCAGACAATGTAACCTGGGCCAGTTTCAGGGCTCAGATGGTGGTCTCCCTCATTGACTTTGTGTTTGCTAATGATTCTGGATCGCCATTATAAAACACAGATAAATGTTTACTGTTGAAGGATGACATCATAAGAGTTAAGGTCTGTACAAATATACAGGTGCTCCGCCACCCCTCTGATTCCTCCACTTCCTCAAGTCCACATTGCTTTGATAAAAACAACTCGAAACGCCAGCGTCCAGCGTTCACATTTGCTCTGTTTCATTTATTTTTTTGGCCGCTGAAAACATAAACTTTTACTTAGCTCTGTGTTAGTAGAATGTAAGCTTTTTTTCCATGGAGGAAGTTGGAGCTGGTGGCCGAGTGTGCGTGTGTGTGTGTGTGTGTGTGTGTGTGTGTGTGTGTGTGTGTGTGTGTGTGTGTGCGTGCGTGTGCGTGTGTGTGTGTGTGCGTGGGCATGTCTGTATTTCTTGACCTAAGTTTTCCTTCTCTGTTCTGTCACTGATTACTCCCCGTATCCAGGAACTTGTTTTTAAAGGCATTACATAAAGTATTCAAACATCAATAAATCATTACCATGTTAATCTGGATCCATAATGTATGACGACTGTAACTAAACAAAAGCGTTGCAGAGAAGACTGGCAACCTCTGACTCCATGTTCCATTTTCATTTTGTGATGCTGGATTGGTTGAATGGGAAATTTGACGGTTTGATAGTTTGTGGAACAAAGCAGTCAGGAGATGTTACTGAGTATATCGTTTCAATGTTATCTTATAGCAGAGAAATCTCTCCTCCCTGTTAGCCAGGACTTACTGCCCTTGCCTTCAAATCAAATGCTGTACAGGGCTGATAATTAGAAGCATCCTATATGTGGCACGATATCCAATTGTAGTATCAGATTATGGATCTCTGAAAAAACTTTTTTTTGAATCACCTTTTGCTGTCTTAAAGAAAGTTTAGTATTCTGCGTCTCTTTTCTTTTCTCCTGCTTTATGCTTTGCTAAAATAAGATTAACATGTCCTGACTAACTTTGTGCTTAACAGACAGACAATTTAGAATCAATCTTTTCCTCTAAGAGATGTAAAGTTTCAAATAGAGGACAAATAGCTATGCCATCTTTTAAAGTTTTATTGCAGCTTGTAAACCTAGATTGTAAATTGGTTAATGTTTGTCAGTGCCCAAGCCATTATGCCATGTCTCATGTGTTCATATTACACTCAGACACAACTATTATTACTACCTCTTCTTGTCTTGTAACTTGTAAACATTGTTCTAAAGCTCTTTCTGCCTGTTTGCTGAGTTCGCAGAGTTATTTATTTTTACATCCCAATCTATGGTGTATTGTTGAAAACAAGCTTTCCCATTCTTCCACAAGAATTTTACAGAGAATTGCCAGGTAATTCTTGGTTTTAGTTTTTTTCTTACAACACACTGATTAACCAATGCAGCATGTAACATTTGAAAAAGACCTCACAGCAGTGCCACTGCTGGCTAAAAGCAGGACAAAATCACAACCGCTAAAACGGCTACTACTGTGTACATAATCTTTTCTGCTGAGGTTTCATTTTCCTCTGAATCTCATTGCTGTCACACCCGCTTCTCAAACAAGACTGACATCCTCCCTCGTTAGACATTCAGCAGCCACACAGTAACCCGAACCCAGTGCTTACACACACACACACACGCACACACGCACACACACAAACACACTCACACACACACACACAAACACACACACACACTTATATTCACTCAGAGTGACCCACTGCCACCACACTCGTATCACAACCTGTCTACCTCTTATACCAAAATCTGAGTATTTCTGTTTGCAGACAAAGCCATGCGCACACATGTGCCTCAGCTGTAGCCGACACTTTGTACCAGCCAGGAATATAATACCCCCCCCACCCCCCACATTGGAAACACATGTGGAAGTCTGACAAAAGCCGGCATGTTCCCTGTGCCATGTATGTCAGCAGTCAGTCAGTCTCCATGCTGTCTGTTCTGCAGGCCGCGCCGTGCTCTCCAGGGCTACACAGTGCAAGCCCGCTTTACAATGTGAGCAGGAGAAGCTGTGAAAAAGGCCTGTCTGCTGTTGTGGTTTCACTTGGAGCCTGGTGGTATTTTCACTGACATTTAATGTCGCTGAATTACTGTTTCATTCGTATGCATTTGGACACTTGTATTAACCATGACGATTTATGGTTTTTTGTGGTTTGAGCTATAATAACACGGTAACGGTATAATATGGTATAAAAATCTTTTTTTCTTTACTGCATTTGCATACTCGCCGAACTGCACCAGTAACTAAGCGCTGTCCTTTAAGGCCTAAACACAGCACAAAGCAGGACAGTAAAATTCGTCTGCACATAATATTTGGCACTAGAAGCATGGTGGCATTATGATTGCTCACAGGACTTGCTGGTAAACTAGCCAGTGGGGAACATGTGAGTGCTTATTAGTCAGGCATGATTGATCCAGAAGCCTATTTCTGTTCTACTGTACTTTGCCTTTTACTCCCCCGGCATTTTGTTCTCAGGATTGTACATCAAATGTTTTAAAGAGGAAAAAGAGCTTAGCTTGCTCTCCAAGCTAAAAGGCATGCAAACAACATCGCTAACTGGTAACAAGCTCCTTACCATGCTAATGGGACAATAAGGATAAGGAATATTTGTACTAAAGCAATTTAAATCTAGAGGTTGTTTAAGAAAATAGTATGATGCAACACAGCTAATGAGCTACGTGACAGTTTCTACCCCTCAACCAAAAGTGAATGCCTGTTATGATGACGTTTTTATTACATGAAGTTACATGTCAAAGGTCACCGAAATTGAACTTTGAAAATTTTCCCCAGAATTAATAAATCCACTCATTGCCAAATTTCCACAATAAAATGAATGAATTTTGGGGCAAAATTTTGCCATATTAAACGTTTTCTAGACCTGTACATGAGAGAAACTTCCAGTTTCAAAGACCTTAGTGCAGCACTGGCAAGTCAGTGCATCTTCTAATTGTCAGACATTCTGTTATTTTAAAGAAAGCTGCTCTCTATGCCAGATCTGTAAAAAATAAATGACTGTTCTGTCAGTTCTACTTTTACATCTTGAGCAGCTACAACAACATAAATGTGTATTTATTCAGACAATAATTGCTATTCATGCAAAATGTTGCTGGGCACACATGGAAATAAAATGTTTTCTGTTACTGAAGTGTGACCCATTTAAAATGTTGGCCCAGTGTGCACCAGAGTATCCTGGTTATAGGTACCAGGCAGGTTTGCTGTATTTGAATAAAATTGACATAATTTGTTAGTTTTAGACCAAGTAATCCAAAATCATTTTGCTGAGTGTACAGTGATGACAAAGTTCCTGCAGGGAAAGCAGAGGTAAGCGGCTGTTAGAAGCTTTCATTTCTACCTCGAAACCTTGCACCTTCCCAAAGTGCCAAATTTCCGCCCTGGTTAGAGCAGACTGGCACTCGTGTTTTTGGCCTTTGTGAGACTGGTTGAGCTTTACTCAGCTGCACGGACAGCTTGTCTTTAGCCCCAGACGCTCATGCAAGCTAAGCTGTCTCCATTCTCTTTTACTGACTGTCCACTGATTTGAATGATTAAATCATTCGCTAACCATACCCGACGTTCAGTTTTCTCAAGCGGCTACTAATCAGTGGTCCTTTAGTCGGAGGAAGTAATCAGGTAGGGGCAAGGAGTTTTTTGAGAACCAGCAGGTTGTGACAATCTGTTTTGGCGCTTTGTCAAAGCCTTTTGTCACCAGAACAAGTTTGAGAGCTAATAGGTGGTGAAATGCCTGGTTGGAGGCCCAGATGAAGCAGATTATTTTATGAAGACTGAAGGAGAGGCGGGAGAGACATCCAAGCATTAGCATGTGTGCTAGCCAGAGTCTGTCCCAGGAGGGAAACCCAAGTCTGGCCGCGGTGTCCCGACGGACATCCTCTGCCGAGGTTAGCATACCCCTGTTTCGGCTGAGTGGCTGAAAGTTGTTGTGTGTGTGACTGTGTATTTGTGTGTGTGTGTGTGTGTGTGTGTGCGTGTGTGTCCATGTGTGTGTCTGTAGCCGCTGAAAGATTTGTTATTTGGAGCGGTGAATTTTAATGACGTTTGTCAACTCTAATACACAGAGCTGTCCAGCTGTGGACAAGACTGAAGTTTTTTCAGCTTGCTTTGAGTTTATTTAAAGGAAGTGCCGTTTTTTTTTAAGAAGACTACTGCATCTTATTTCTGGGATAAATACATGTTATTTCTAGCTAGAGACAGAGATAGAAGCAGATGGATCCACAGACTCATAGTCAGCCTGAGAATCATGTGTTTTCCAGGGATTGCTGGTGAAGCCTGGTAAACTGTCATCACTTGTTATCAGATGAAAAGTTGTGGCAAACTACCTCCACCATCACTTGTTGTAAATCTATTTATTAACCTGGGGGCATTTATTATATCTTTGTTTTTCACTAAGGCCCCATTAAAATCAAAAAGTTGCAGACTATCTGATAGTGCAGATAGTCTCTTATACTGTTATTACCAGTGCAAATACCATAAGTTAATAAAATGGACTTACAGACATTCAAGTATTGTCTGTGAAGGGTTATTTTTTTATCAATTAAGATACAAATTTGGCCTTAAAAGCAA
Organism: Istiophorus platypterus; assembly: GCA_016859345.1. NCBI lineage: Eukaryota > Metazoa > Chordata > Actinopteri > Istiophoriformes > Istiophoridae > Istiophorus > Istiophorus platypterus. Next base: position 6,138,934 of record CM029119.1, read on the forward strand.
ATTAACTTAGATTTAACAAGTATTGTAACTGCGAAGTGAAAGATTATAAATTATGAATGTTAAAATAAAACAAATATGATATTTACTCAACCTGTTGCCACTAATGGTCCAATCCATGACCTTTTGAGAGCTAAATTCATGCACATAATCAAAGTGATGAAAGTTAAAATGTAATCCAACCTTTAATACCATTTTAAAAGAATTTGTATCCCAAATTTGACCAAGTTGATGCCTAGTGTTTGTGCTTGATAAAAGACTTGAAGAGAGGCTCCCCAAACATTTTAGTGGGTGGTCTTCTGTATAGCTTGAACCATTAAAGCTGGTGGCAAATATATGAAATATATATACTCGAAAAACATTATTTTTGACATATGTTTAAGATAAAAGGAAAATTAATGCAGATATTCAGGATAAAAATGTGTTTTTATTTCATAACTGAAAACAGCTACCTTTTTAAATATCCTTATTATTAAGTAGACTAATGTTGGGTCAGGGTTAAATATCATTTAAAACCTTACTAGAAGGAAAATGTATATATTTAATTTAAGATGAGGTAAGCAGTAAAACATCTATCTTACTTCAAGCTAACAAAAAATTCATGCACACACAGTTTTTCAATAGATTAATAAGACCTTCGTAAACAGTTTACAGTCCCTCTTCATTCATGATTGGTAAGAATCAGTTTTTGCAGCTCCTAAGCAAAGTGTCTCTGAAAACAGATAAGAAATCTGCACTTTTTATGTCCGTCTGGAATTTGCAGTGAGGTCTGATTCTGAGCCCTGTGCTGTTGCACAGACAACATCGCTTGAAAAAGAATGTGGTAAACATGCTGCGTTAGCGACGTTCCAGTGTCAGTGGGAACCTGGAGGAAAACATATGCCACAGATTATGCTCCGCTGCATAAGGCTGACTGCATGCCTCTGAATTCAACAGGCTGTGAAATGTTGCCCTTTCAAACTCCGAATCCCATAATTCAGTGGGATGGCCTTACAGCACCACCTCCTCCTTCTTTACTTCTCCCCGTCCAGACTCATCAGCTGCTTCCATCCATCCTGAACTAAGACGGGAGCAGTGTGTTCATTCACAGTTCATCATCGAGTTAAGATATGGTCAAGTGGCTTCTTTGCCGTCTCTGTATACACTTGGCTGTGTTTGTGTGTGTGTGTGTATGTGCGCGCCTCTTTCTCTCTGTGACCAGATATAATGTGTTTATAAAGCGCTCCCGTGTGCCAACTCTGTGCAGCCACGATTCTTTGTGCCAGCGTGGCCTGTCAGCTGGGTAACACACATAATTGCTCCCTAATTCTCCCGTCAGTGGCTGGATAATATCTGATTCCCAGGTAATGAGCCACATCCCTTTCAGTAAAGCCCCGCCTGTAACCCTGTCTGACTGAACTATCCCCCGTCTTTTTTGTCATTTATTTCTTTTTAAAACATAATCGCCCCTTCTCTGTTCCTTTGCACTGTAGTGACAGCATGCGTCAAGCTCGCTCGACACTTTCAAGTCTGGTATTTCTTCAAAATAATAAAACAAACAACTGTTTAGACTGATTCAAGGATAAATGCATTCACATTCTCCAGCTAAAATATTTAAAAGAATTCGATCCCTGCAAAAATCTACTCGTAGTCAAATTAGTCTAAATTGAGACTTAACTCAATCCAGCAGTGCAGTAAGATTATTGTACACTGTTTTCAGTGCAAAACTATTTGTTTCAAGTATTTTCTGAATTCAAATTTAATGTCTTTTACCTTGTAACTCTTTCTACATTATAGTGTTGTGCTCCTTTCATGATGCAGTTTTTGAACAGGCTCATTTGAAAAGAACGTAGGTGGAACTACTCTCACTAACTTTTTTCACTTGTTTTAACAAAATTTTATGACCAGATTATGGATGGAATTATCATTATATCCCTGAGTCATTTGAACTTTATTAAACTGAACCTCCCCCACAGTTAAAAAGAAGTTAAAAATAGCTGTACCTTGACCAGTTACGACAGTAAAATGTTGCTTAGATATGAATGCATCAGGAATAATAATTACCCGTTTTTCACCAATGAATATCAAGTATCTTACTGCAAGATACTATGTTGTGTGTACTTGTGTGTTGTGAGCCACCAAGAGCCTCATAAACGGCTTCACTGCTCTTTGGCATCTATTCTACAAGTCTGTGAAACTCTACTAAACGGGATAAACAGCATTCTTCCCATTTCCAGGTTTTTTAATGCCCACAGGTTGGTCTCAAATCTCCCATATAGGCGTTCGCTTCAGTAGAACTCCGGGGACTTGGAAGTTCATAGTAAACTGTGTAATTCATATTATTTTAATGTTTTTTAAACCATTCTTTGACAGTTCCTGCTCTGTTGATGGTGGCGATATTATCCTGGAAGAGACCACTCCACTACCCCACCACTATTGATTGGAAGTGACCCCTTATTCTAAATGGGTGAGCGGGCCAAACCATATTAGGAAACCATTACAGAGGGCCTCACTGTAGAGGCTCCACGTGATGAGAGTATGGTGAAAGATGACTCATCTGACAATCTGACTAATCACTTTTTTACACGTCCCTGCAGTATAGGCCAGTGCCCATGTTCTTTGACCACTGAACTCTCAAATGTGCATTTGTCTTTGTAATTAGTGGTTGTGCGCTGAAAACCTAGTATAATATCCCTCTGTATGTAGTCTGCTAGTCTAGTCAGATCACGTCACAGCTGGATTGACCAACTAGCGGGCCCTGTGGCAAAAATGAGCTGCGGTCTGCCACACCACTGCCATCTCTCTGTGCATTATGTGAATCCTTTCCATAGATCTACTCAATCACTGCTGCTGTTCAAGCATTTGCTAGTCAGGCAGTCTTTGTAAGAGAAGATCCTGCCATCCATCCCACAATAATAAACCCTCCCTCAAAGTCACTGAGGGCTTTTTCACTTTCGATTTTGACCAAAAATGAAATTCAGTGATGCATCATCAGTTGACCTCTGTTATTTACGCATATCACAGAGCAATATGAGATGTTGCTACTTGATTGGATAAAAGCATCTGCATTCATTCTGTTTTTCTAGTAAAATTTCACCTGCTGTGGCAGCACTTAATTTGTTGTTGTTGTTGTTGGTGCATTTCTTCCAGCTCATTCTTGGTTTGGTGAAAATAGTACAGACTACTGTATTTCAAGGGGAGAATAGGATAATGCCACTCCTACTGATAGTAGTCACAGATAACAGAATGAGTTTTTAATGCTTCTTGGAACTGACATTGTGTTGAATAACTTTATCGAGACAGTTTGGACGCAAACCCTTCCTCGTTACCTCAAACAGTTTTAAAGAAAAATAATCTCTGCAGAAGCAAAACAACAAACAGACAGAAATATGTGAGACTTGTGCAATATTTTCATCTGAGCTGTTCCTGATGGATTCTCACACAGTTTTAGCTGTAAATGTTGGGGAAAATAAGAAGCAAAGAGGGCATAACGCAGCGACTCTCAGATTGTTTAATACCCCGTCTGATAGGTTTATAAGCTTCAGCGGCAGACCAAACAGCAATTTTTGCTGCCATAATTGCTCAATTTATGACCCAATGCTTAGATATGAGAAGTATTGTGCTGGATATTTATGCCAAAACAAGTAAACTAATCAGATTTAAGGGGCAGTACAATTGGAAATGGTTTTCATCGTAAATGATTTATTTAAAAAGAGATCGGGTGATATTTTTTGATGGTTGAAATAATCTGTTGAAGCTCTTGCAATGAAATGCACTTCCAAAGAAAACAATACAGTTTACTGACTCATTTGTCTTTATTTTTACTGTAGACATATTCAACATTTGTACATCTCTATGTACAGTGTGTGCGAATGAGTATATGTTTGAATGCACATACTGTAGTTACACCTGAATGCATGCTTGCACCTCCAGGATACTGTATATGCATGTAAAGATACACAGCAGGATCTGAACTCTGCCTCCTGCCAGTGCAACAGTACCTGCGCTTGTGCCGTACTGAGGCCATGAGACAGTGGTATCAGGGAAAACGCTCGGGGTTCAAGACCTCTGGAATTACTCTTAGAGGAGGTTTTTTTTTTTTTTTTAAATCGTATTAGATTTACTGGCACAATAAAAAAGGGCGCTGCCATGACTGTAAATGACAGTCTATGACATCTGAGCATCTGAGTTGATCTTGGCTGTTGTCTGCTGCAGGGAGGATGTGTAATGAGAGGGAGACCAACTCAGGTCAAGCACATGAATCGCTCTTGAAACCTCATGCAGAAAGCCTGTGTAAAGAGATTTAATGAGAATGGTTCTAGTAAGTTTGACACGTAGAAGGGCTGATTTATTAAAGCAGTAAAATAAAGATTATATTAGATTTCTAGAATTATAAAATAATAGACATCAGTCATTCTCATGCAGACATTTAGAGGCGAACAAGCAATATTATTTAGCCACAAACGGCATTGTTGCTTTGTTAAGTAATTTATGAGTTGATGTGGGACATGAAGTGTAAGTGGCGAAAGCTGCACTACACTTGTTATATCTCATCAAATCCACAAAGTTCAAAAGCAACGCAGAAAAAACTTCAACTGGAATTTCTTTTTCTTTTAATTAATTCCAATTTTGTTTTTTTCTTCGATAAAAACAAAAGTAACACTGTCCAACAGATACCATGAGGCAATTTAAAAATACATTGAATATTTAAGTGTTCCCGCCTTCATGGCCAGATTAAACCCAAAGATGGCCAGTACGGTCCTCCTTCCATGCAAAAATGCATTTCAAAGTTAATCTGAAGTGAATATGAGCCATGAGCAGTCTGAGTTAGCAAATTTAAGCAATTATCTTCCTAATTTACAGTCACTGAGGCACAAAATCCTCCTTTTGTGTATCTATAACTCCACTGCAGCTCAGCAAGCAAACACTGTCAGGGAATTCTGTGTTAAAAAGACTGTAACTTTGGAATATACTCACTAAAACTGTTAACCCAGATTGCAGATGACTCATTAGACTCAGATAAACTTAAAAATATGAGGACTGTGGAATTTGTCCTCCATCACTTACAGCACATTCAGAAAGTACAAAGACCCCTTCACCTCCTCACAATTTGTTATGTTGCTGTCAAATGCTAATATCCTTTAAGCTATTTTTTCCATAAGGACAGGGTTGGAAAAAAATTGATTTTAGAAATTTTTGCAAATTTGTTTAAAGGAAAAACTGAAATCTCATATTGACATACGTTTCAGACACTTTACTATAACACTTAAAATTTAGCTCAGGTGCCTCCCGTTTCTCTTAATCATCTTTTAGATGTTTCTACGGCTTCACTGGAGTCCAGCTGTGGTAATTTCACTTGACTGGACATGATCTGGAAAGGCAAACACCTGCCAACATAAGGTCTCGCAGCTGACAATGCATATCAGAGCTCAGAGACAGAATTGTGTTGAACTACAGGTCTGAGGAAGGCTACCAAAACACGCACTGAATTTTCCCAAGATGCAAGTGACCTCAATAATTCTTTCGTGGAAGAGGTTTGGAACTTCTCCCAGACTCCCAGAGAAGTACAAAGACAATATACTTCTACATACTATATATATGCATGTAAAGATACACAGCAGGATCTGAACTCTGCCCCTTGCCAGTGCAACAGTACCTGCACTTGTGCCGAACTGAGGCCATGAGACAGTGGTATCAGGGAAAAAACACCCGGGGGTTCAAGACCTCTAGAGTTAATCTTAGAAGAGGTTTTTTTTGTTGTAGTTTTTTTAAAAATCATATTAAAATGACTGGCACAATAAAACAGGACACTGCCATGACTGTAAATGACATCTGAGCTGATCTCTTGTGTCTCTTGTTTGTAAAAAGACAAACAAAACAACCACAAATGCAGGCAAAATGATCGATGAGTGGTCAGCTTAGCTTAGGGTAAAGCTGGGTTCAACTAGCCCCTAGTTTAAGAAATGCCTACCAAAGCATCTAAAGCTTAATGATTAAATATGTTGTTTATTGTTTGTTTAATTTGTACACAAACAAAAATGTTAAAAAAAAAAAAGACTATTTGTAGCTGGAAAGGGAAGGTAGATATCTCCAACTCTTTTTCTGACTCTTCATCTTTTGGCTATCATTGGTCTCCATTGGGAATTGAAAAGTTTTATCTCATTACCACTCTAATCAATCCTTGATGCCATGTGTAACATAAGAGCTGCAGTTCTTACGGACTTTAAAATAAAATATCTACCAGAGTAATCACTATAACCGCCGTCATCCTAGCTCATCTTAAAACTCAGACCACAGATGCTCATCCAACAAGATATTAACAAGTTATCTTTTGTCTGAGCCAGGTTTCAAGAGTGCTGACAGCATGACTGGCTTTTGTCGTGTGTGTGGCCACAGAGCTACAGTATTTCAGAGTCTTTCTTGTCCTTTTAAAAACCCAACAGCCGCCTCCAGCCTACAGGATCACTGCAGAAAGTCAGCAGAAGAGCGAAAGATAATATATCTTATTTTATGCGTTTTGGGAAGAGAGAATGTTAGCGTGAGTCCATATATTACACATAAATCCATTTAAAACTAATTGAATACAAATACGGGTCAGGGTATAAAATAAGAAAAGTGGGCAAAGGGACATATCAGCTATTAATGTTAACTGTTATATTTTTCCTACTAGTAGGTGAGATATTCTATGTCCAGACTATTATAAGAAGTAAGCCCCCCTAACATATTTTTCTTGGACAGGGCCCACACACTACATACACACCACATACACACATCCTCCACAGAAACCCCGTGTGCTTGGAGAGGAAAGGTGGACATTTCGGTGCAAGGGGCTACATTATACTATAGTAGCGGCTTTTATGAGACAGACAACACGCCTGGCTCCAGCGGGAAAACCTTATGATGGACAGGCACTTTACCTGAGCCAAGAGCAGGCAGGCTAGGAGGAGGGAAAATGAAATAAAATCAATACTTGAACATAACTTTTTAAATAAACATTTGCACTCCATGGACATTGTTGGCAGTGGGAGCCGGTAACCTGTCCCTATTGGTGGAACTCAACACCAGACCGTTCGTGGAGCACTGGCTCCCATCGAGGTGATGGCTACTGGCAAGATGTGACGTGAATAGCAGGCTATGTTCTGTTTATCCAAGGTAAAAGAAGAGGGGGGTGGGGGGGTAGACAGGGCTCAAATCCCACAGTAAAGCTGCTCTTTCCCTGAGCAAGGGTTTTCACGGCTTGTTGATCATGCTAAAAAGCTGCCTTAACCTCTGCAGGAGCAATGCCTGGTAGCTTTAAGCAACAATTCTCCTCCAAGAGGGAAGAAATGAGATTAAACTATTTCAACTGCAACAGGCCTGTACCTCCCCTGAGCAACAGTTCATCTTGCCTAAAATAAAGTCATGCATTGAATGATAGACACCCCATTGGAATTTAGGTATTATGCCAATGTATCATCAACTCAAGAGGTAAACAGAATTAAAATTTCTATTTCCTGGCATGGTTTTGAATTCAGGGTCAAATAGGGAAAAATTTGCTCCTATAAATTCTGAAATTGAAAAAAAGCTGTCATTTGCCAGGGATAATGCTTTTAGGAGCAATTAAAGGGTCCATATAACTTTCTATTTAAGGAAAATCTATGAAAGCTCATCATTATGTATTGTGCGGATATTGGATAAGCCATGCTGCACCAACTGGGTAGAAATTCATCATAAATCCCAAGTTCCTCTACTGACTTATTAGACTGAAAAGCATGTCAGCTGTGAGACATGCAAAATATTTGATACCATTGCCATAAGGGCCTGAGTTTCGATACCAATCCGAAATATAATTTTATTGAGTCCCTAAGTATCATTGAAGCATATAATAAAAGTAGATAACTTAAGTAATTAAAATTACAATTTAAAAAGATCAAAACTACAGCAGCACTTATAGTATCAAGAATAACTTTATTCTCAGACAGAAATTATGCATTCTTAAAAAAAGAAACATAAAGGCCTTGTAATAAAGCCCCCCCGTTTCCCTTTTCCATGTGGTGTGCATCTGGAGGTGAAGGTGTGCCAGAACCCCAAAAATTATGATTAAAATCAGAAATGGTCAAATTGAAGAGTAAGCAGAAAAGGAGCCTGACCAAGCATTAGATGCCAACTCTCATTACTTTAAGGCTGCACTAACCAGTATTTTTATATGAAAAATGGGACACAAGACTATATGTTAAGTGAAACGTGTCAATTGTAGTTAAGAACCAATGGAAATTTTTTATCCCACTCTTAAGTTCCCATCAGCTCAACATAGCATTTTAGCATCTCTCAGCTCTTTGTTTTGGTCTTAGGGCTCGCAGGTGTAATGTTGTACTTTAGTCTCATTGCTCTCATCAACCTTGTTTCAGAGAATAAAAGCTGTGATAAACCCACAGTATGTTACTAGTCCAGCATTAAACAGCATACAGCCAAAGCTAGAGACTGGCTTGTGAACACAGTGGAACATTTAGTGGCTAAAGAATAAAGTAAGTAATAGAAGACTGAATACTGATCTGGTATCCCGGGGCCAGAATCACAACTGAACGTTGGATGTGTAAAGAGGCAACTGATTTCTAAAATGTTCACTCTATTAACTTCATAATGTGATAATGTATACGTGTTTTCCAGCTTGTTGCACTGTCCCAAACGTCCAAAAAATCAATCAATGCAGCTTCAAACTTTGCAGCTCTCACTGTAACAGATACATTTTGGTAAATCCAATAGAAATGCTGAGATTCATTACGTAACCCCAAATGCACATGGAGGGTTGATTAAGAGACATGGCCCTGTACTGGGAAAATTGCAACTTTATTTCATTTGCTCAAATGCTGCTGTCACTCTCTCTGCCTGGATGTGTTAAACAGCATTTTGGGAAATGTAGGCTATCAGAGGGGCAGGTTGCAGGGAAGCAGCTTGTGGGTAGGTGCAGCAAAAGAGTGAATTACAGCACTGCTTCTCAAATTAACTCTTGGAATGCAGTGAGCATTGCAGACTGATGAGCAGTGTAAGAGTATCTGAGGGGGATTTTTCCTTAAAACAACAATAGACAGTCTGGGATTAATAGTCCACAGGATAAAATGGGTGGCCTGGCCTGGCTGCCGGTGCTGCCCTGAGCTGGCCCAGGTGCTGCTGACTATGGTGGAAAAGACCTCTCACTCTCCTAACAGCTGGCTGGATGGAGACGCACACACACACACACACACACACACACACACCTACACGCACAGCTGGTTCCCTCAGCTGCCCAGCTGCAGCAGCTGCCACACTAGAGTGCTAGGTGTTCTGGGTCACAATGAAACACCTGGAGGCAGAAACAGTCAAGTTATGGTGGGGTTCAGACTGAGCCTTGGCTAAAGCAAAAGATCTGATCAGGTTTCACATGTCTGAGTTGCTAAATGGGACGTCTGATAGTATTTGTCATTTCGAAGGGGAAAAAATTGCATTCAACAACATAAACATTTAATTGAATTTTTTGTATGTTACATTTGAATGAAGGCTATCATATCAGAATTTTACCTCATGAGGTTTTTGGCAATAATATCCCAATATTATGATCTTACTGTATAACAACAACTGTTAGTGAAATAATAGCAGCTTCTAGCACGCATCTCCTTTGCATTCTTCTTTGGTGCGAATATATATAAAAAGAAAACCTGCAGTTCAAAATTATAAATATAATAAAATTATATATTTTTTTACTGTCAAATTTTTTTTACTGTGCTAAATCTTCTAAATCTCAGCTTTCAACCATATGCTGTGGCCTTCTTCATTGCAATTAGCTTGCACAGGTATAATTAACCAACTCTAATCCACCCATGGCTGGGCCAGAATAATAATCCAGGGCAGGAATCTAATTTCAGACCAGGTTAGTCTCAACACATTCACAACCGACCACGTATACTATAACCTGCTTGTTGGAATAGTTTCTTTCTGTTTACTGTTTATGCCCATAAAAACATTAGTGTTGTTACTGCACAAAAAAAAAAACTACTTCAACAAACATCTAGAATAGTTAAAAGCAGCCAAGTCTCTTCATTGTCAAGGTTCTCTCCCCTGTGCTGTCCGTTAGGTCCACTAATGTCCTGCACTTAAGTCAAGTAATGACACCTGACAAAGTAGAAGGCAGCTTTGGGACACGATCGAAATCTCTGGTTATTAAGAGTCATTTAGCGGAGATAACGAGGCAATGACTTGAGAACTGACTGAGTTTTTTGTTGCTGCTTTGCCATCTCTGTCGCTCCATTTTCTCACTCAATGGAACCGCCACCGGGTGGAGGGAGGAAGAGGTCTCAGACTCTCCGATTAATAATAAAATAATGTTTTGTCTGACTAAGCCGGGGGGGGGGGGGGTGCTGCATCCTGTGAATGTCTACGTAGTGCCAGTGTGTATGTGATATGAGACGTGCTGCATTTGCTCTAAACATGAGTGGAAGATATATGCAAGTTTACTGTGATGAGAAGTGAATAATAAATTGGATTAGGTTGTAAAAAATTACCGTCTTTAGTCTGAGGGGTTTTATTCCCTGTGGTTTATATTTCTAATTATTGTTTGAGTGAAAAAACTAGCAGAGGGCTGTAATAAGAATTATGCCAATCTCGTGATTTGTCAGACAAGCCAATAAGTGAGCTACGATATAGATCTGACCAATGAAAGAGCAGAGGCTGGACCTCACACACGTGCTCTAAGCTCAGTAGGTCATATTTGATGATCGAGAAACGAGCAGTGTATTTGTTTTGTTTTGTTTTTTTTAGCTTCGCTTACTGGAAGTGAGGGAAGGGAAGGTGTTTTAATACTGTCTGACCGCTGTGATTCAGATGCGGTCTTGCGGAGATAGATGACACTTGTGTGGATACACTCGTCTGCGGTCAGCACACACACCCACACACACACATTTATTGGGCACAAGGGCCTTTAAACACACTCGAGATGACACCAAATAAACAGTGAGCACGGACGAATGCACACAAGGGTCTCTCTAGATGTATTTTACATCATCTTCCCTTCTCTCTTGAATTCGTATTGGTCTTTCTGTCCTCCACACCCACACACACACTGACATACATCCACCTGCTACTCAGTGTTGACGCAGTTCAACCTCACACAGCACTGGCTCCATACACACCGCTGTGAGTGTCACAATCGAAGGAAAATATCCACAAATCTCTCAAAACGTCATGTTCCATTGAGTCTTTTCTCATTAGCTGCCTCAGAGCCTTACATGTAAACAAAAGCTGCCATATGGGATGATCACAATGGAGAACATGACAGAGGATACACAACTCTTCCTGGAAAACTAGCGGGCAGAAAAATAGGAGATTTACTTAGGATGTGGATATGATTAATAGAAATTTCAGAGTTGAACTGCCGAGGCTGCAATGCCAGGAACAGCTGCAAAAACCAGGCCAGTGTGTGTGTGTGTGTGTGTGTGTGTGTGTGTGTGTGTGTGTGTGTTTAAAGGGAGTGCGTTGCCCTTAAGCAAGGCACTCAACCTGCTATTTCTGCTGTGCGTCCAACAGTAGAGGACTGTGGTAACTGGGCAGCTCCCAGGTGAGAATGTGCGGAACTGTGTGAGTGTGAAGCAAACTTAAATGAAGCATATTGTTTTTGAAGGGAGAATGGGAGGTCCACTTGTCCTGGTGACAGAGGTTGAGAGCAACGCACAGCGGCCAAGACACAGGCCTGAACAGCCTCAAGAGTTGGCAGCTATTCATTTTTATTTATCTTCACACTAAGCATGAACAATTTCACACTTGACAACGCTGACGAGTGAGTGACAGGTCAGCACAGCCCTTACTTTTTATTGATAAATAGTACATTTCTACCAAAGAGTACTTAACACAAATGTCATCGCCTAGACCTGGTCCACAAGAAAAGGGAATTTTGTTTACGAAGTGCATTTCATAACTCAGAATGCTTTACATTACATTACAGCATCAAGTAACAGGTACTGTACACAAATTATAATAAATAAAATGCAAGTAAATGCAATAATAGCAAAAAAATAAAAAAAGACAATACAGTGTAAAACCCCACATCCTCCCCACAGACCTAAAATACAGATGCAGGCAAGAAATAGAAAATCTTTCATTTTGGCTCATCAGGCAACAAAAAACCATGTGCAGATACCAATCATATACAACTACAGTTATAGAGCCAGCACAGACTCTTTAAACTCAGTCTTAAATGTGGCACCTGGCTCTGATTTTTTTAGTATCGCATCTTTGGTGAAATATGTGTTAGTTTAGTCATATTTTTTTAGTTTTCATCTGTGAGATTTTAGTATTTTTGTCATGCATTTTCTATTTTTATGTCTTCCAAACTCAGGCTATACCTGTCACCTGCTCTGATGTGTACATTTACCATGGTTCACGCTCTGTCTGTAACAAAGTCAGCGGAACATGCTCAATTAATCTTCTTATAGTGAGCCGTAGTGGTTCACACACACATACACACACACACACACTCACAGTTGCCATGTTGTGTATTGTTGTTTGCTCTTATTTGGGATAGATGCAGCTAACTGTGCTTTTGACAACAGATTATGATCACTCATTTCAACTGACTAAATTCCCATTCACTCCCCGGGTTCAGCTTCAGGTAAGCAGCTAAAATGTCGGACAACATTAACACGGTGATATACACTAGCAAACAAGTAAGGAAGATTTGTATGGTCATGGCCAACATTTTCTGGTAAATTTTACTTTTTTCATGATCTTTTTTTTTTTAAGTATTGCAGTTGGCAGGACAAATTGTTGGGACAAAGAGAGAGCAGGGCTGACTCACCTTGCCATATCTGGCTCTATTAAAGCATCCATGGTCCAGCCGAGTGAATCACAGCAAAACGAATATGGTTGTGTTTCAACATAGCGACTGGATCCAGCTAAATCCTACTTAGTGTTGGCCAACTGAAATGCCTCAGTCAAGGTCTTTGGTAAAGGTTCAGTAAAAATCTGAAACTTCAGATTTGGAGTTAAGTGTTGAGAACTGCACGTAGACTAACAGTCTACATACTGACAGCATCTACATAACAGGAGAGTTATAAGTCAGCATTTTAGTGTGTACAGCACCATCCACATCCATTTTGAAGCACCAGACTTGTTTTGTGAGATTTAATGACCTTAAGTGGAATATTCCATGCAACTTTCTACAGCTAAGACTGGAGAAAACACAAGTAACTTATATTTACACAATCCTCCACATAATCATATCTGGGAAACCTATTGTTTACAGTCAATTGAGCCAAGTCATTTTGCAGTCATCTGAGACCTGCTGAAGCCGAGGCCTTCAAGAGTCCTGCCTCCGGGCGGGCCAATCAGCATGAGAGTTGTGGGAGAGGACGCGTGGCTGGCAGCATGGCAGCAGCGTCCACAGCCACCGCGCAGCTTATGAAGGCCTCCATTCACCTCAGGTCACACAATATTCATGCAAGAGAGAGACTTCCCCAGCGAAAACAAGCCGCGTTTAAAGAGAAAACAATTACCCCTCCCTGACAGATTCCTGCTAATTTGCCAGCACCGGAGAGGCAGGAGAAGAGCGACGCAAGTGATGGACGCCTGCCCGTCTCGCTGCAGTGTGTCTTTCTGTGTGTGTTTGTAAATGTGAGTGTGTGTGTGTGTGTGTGTGTGTGTGTCCCTGTGCTACTACATGCCTAAAGGGTGCCAGCTATTCCACCAGTCTCAACTTTGACACATCCCTGATGCATCCTGTTCTGGAGTTTCACTCGTCAGACTTCCAACATCCCTTTCCTCCGAACACTTACCACATACCTCCTGTTCAAAAAATAAATGTTTTTCTTTACTGCTTTTCTCATCTTATTTTGTATTTTTTTATCATGTGCTGGTTTGAAAATTGATCTGAAAGCCTCAAGTGAATGGGTATTTTCTTCCTGTTTCATCAATCATAGCACAAGAAGCGCACGTGAATGACTTGTTATTGTGTTTCAATTTAATACGCAATGCAATGTGACTCAGGGTATAATTTGACTTTCCATATTTATTTTTCTGCCTTATTAGAAATAGTGCTGCTTGTTCAGCAAAGGACTGTGAGGGCGCACTGTGCTGCAGGAATATGTTCCAGCCCATGTAGGGGGGTGGAGGAAACCTTGTCTCACTTTGTGTGTGGAAGGTGCTTGTGGCAACTGTGTGTGTGTGTGTGTGTGTGTGTGTGTGTGTGTGTGTGTGTGTGTGTGTGCATGTGTGTGTGCTTGTGTGTGTGTGCTTGTGTGTGTGTGCACTGCTAATCTGTGTGTTCATTAAGCAGGTGGGTCTCGTCTTTCACACTTTGGACGTACGTGTTTGTTTGTACGTGAGGTCCAGGTGTTATACGATGTGAGACAGAGAAATGGAGGATTGGCACAGTGTGTGTGTGTGTGTGTGTGTGTGTGTGTGTGTGTGTGTGTGTGTGTGTGTGTGTGTGTGTGTGTCTGTGTTTGTGTGTCTGTGTGTCTGTGTGTCTGTGTGGGCGTGCTACTGAAAGTCTGAGGCTGAAGTTGGTGGTTGAGGTCTTTCATTGAAGCATCTTGTTGTGTATTAATCATTGAATCTGCTGACTACCAAATATTTCAGTGAAAAAAAAAATACTCCTTTTCTCACTTTTGTAGGAATAATCCTAATGAGCCATTCGCTTACTGTTGCTAGACCCATCGAGCTTTCATGCACTTATGCAGTTTACATAAAAAATGATGAAAGACTTATCTTTGAAATTCTTAGGAATTTTTCATACAGTGGTTCCTCGATGTCAGACAGAGAGCCAAAAGTAGCTTCTCATTTTTAGCCAGCAATCTAGATAACTACGCTAATGTTAGATCCATTAGCTGGTCGAAAGCGCTGTCTCTGGCTGAATTTTAATGTTTATAGCTGACACCTTTAAAGCTTGTAGGGTGAACTTAAGGAAGCACTTGAGGACTAAACACAGTACATGATATTATTACAAAAGACTGAGGATAAAGCTGCATGTCCCAGCTAAAAAGCTAAGCAGCTACGCAAGTGGGCGTTTTGCTGTAAAACGGTGAAATGAGTATGGGTAAATTAAAGGTTGCATGCGTAGGGGTGGTGCTGTCCATAGTACTGAAATGGAGCACTTAATTTCGGTTTCCTAGCCTGCTAGCGATAGTTGCAAATAGAACTTTCAGGCCTAATTCCATTCCCCAATTGTAGCAAACCACAGACAGAAGGGAAATACCAGGGAAATGAAGGGACAGTCAATGAGAGAGAGAGAGGAGAGAGAGAGTGCAAACCATAAACAGCTGTTTCTCTGTGCCTCCCCCTGCTGATTTCGAGTGATTATTGTTAATGCTCTGAATAATAAATAATGTTTTGTTTGCACTGACAGTTTTGTTTAGTTTTGACAGCTCGGGGACTCTGTTGGAGTCTTGTGTTTCTGAGTTGACGGCGCTGTTGTTGGACTTGAAGGTGACCTCCACCTTGACGCACCTCCTGTTGGCCTGAGTCTTGAGCTGGACTATTTTTCTACCATCCCTCCATAGTCATTCCATGTGAAAGCTAGCGAAATTGGATATAGCTGCTCAGTTAAGCATGGTACTGTGGCACAACAGTGTCAGAATGAAAGAGGGTTTTTTTGGGTCCAGTCAGAAACTCATGTGCACACACAGTTTAACTCTCCCAGACGCACTCAATAAAATCTATTCTAAGGCAAATTATATTGCTGATGCAGGAAAAGTAATGTAAAAAACATTCCTCATTCTAAATTATTTTTTTTTTTTAATATGTTATTTAATTTCATTTCTCAATAACCATCTGGAGATCCCAAGAAATGAGCTCACATTCCCCAAGCTGAGAGGCAAAGCACCGCAGGAAGGTGAGATGCACATAGAATGGTGAAGCTTGAGGAGGATAAACTTTGCACTGGCAGGGAGGTGTGAAGGAAACTAGGCAGTCATTTATGTGCAATCTCCAAGAAAATTAGGAAGAAGATGGAGGGAAAATCTTTTTAAACAGCCGGTACAATGCTAGTGCTACTCTTCAAACCATTCCTCTCTCTCTCCTTCTCTCTCTCTGTCTCTCTCTCTCCCTCCCACTATAGTCATAGTATATAGCTCGGGAGCCTTAAAGTGCATATAACATCAGTGCCTAAATTCAGTGGTTCAGCATTTAAGTATAGATGCTGTAGAGTCATAGTGAACAAATTTGTACATCATTCAGTATTTATCTTAATTACCTTAAATTTCACCAGGCATCTACTACCCAATTAAATCTGAGGACACACCTACTCATACACCACATAACAATTAGTGAGGGAGTTGGTGCTTCCTAACCTCATGAACGGGGCTTTCTGTAACCCCGCAAAATGTCATAAGCTAGTGAAATGCTCTTTGTCCTTACAGGCAACACAGCGTTAGGTGACTACTATTGTAGGTGGTAATCTCTACATCAGAGTAGAGAAACTGTTTAATACAGTCCCTTCACTCTTGCTTTTGTTTTTCGGTTTTGTAAATGCTAAAAAACAACTCTTTAAACATAGAGTATCACTCTTATTAAAGCCCCGTTCACACTGCTTCAGCCTGCAGAGAAGTCCAGGTTTGACACGCTAAACACGCTTGGTTTCGGTTGCTATTCTGTGACCAGATGTTCACTGTGCGGTGCAAGCGATAAGCCAGTGGTCAGTTAGAGAACGTACATCACAACTGGTGTGATCAGAGGTTAGATGGTTAAACTCAGTGTCGATAACCATCTCCCCCCTCTATCGCTTCCCCTAATCTGCCCCCGACACATCCCCAAAACTACACTCCCCCCTCAACTTCAACATCCCCCCTCCGCTAACTCACGAGGCAACTCTCCTCTCCCCTTGCGCTCCACTCTTTCCTTCCTCCTGCAGTCAGCTGGCATGGAGAAGAAGGGCTCTTTGACTCATGTGGAGGGGGGAAATGATGAGGGTTGGGGAGGGGGGTCCCGGTGCTCTTGGAGTCTGATAGTCTGGCTGGTTCTTACAGGTTTTTCCTCCGGGGTTTTAAGCAGCCAGAGAGGCAAGGAGCGAGAGGAGATTTCTGACGGCACATCTCCACCATGTGGACTGCTGACAGGGCCGCCACTGAATCGCTGCAGATAGGCGATAACTCGTGTATGGTTGAGACAAAGATCTTTAATTAAAATGAGTAACAGGTGTCCAATAACACTGAGACTATGGTTCGTTTCCTGGTACAGTCAGAGGAGGTTGGTTGATATTGCTATAACCTATAATAATAGAAATGTAACAATTTATTTTATCTCTTTAATCCCTTCATCATGTCTGGTTGTATTAGGCATTTGCAGGAAATGTTGCAAATCAATGAGTATATCAGTTTTTAATTTTGCATCAATGCCATTAACTACTGTGATCTCCTGTTTACTTTATCTACGAACAGTGGGACTGAATTTAGAAAAAAATGTACTGAATCACAATACATTTTGGTACTTTTATATAAATGATTTTTTTCATGTTCATATTTCCCACTCCCAGGTTTACAGCTGATCTACAATCCCAGGAAAAACTACAGCTGCAATCAAATAAATACCTCTAAGGGAGTCATTTATGAGCAAAATACAACTGAATGAACATGAAATATTAACTTTAACCTGTATTCATTTTTGAAACATTTCTCAGCAGCAACTTGGGTCAGATACAGACTTAGGTGTGTCTAAATCATAGACTAGACCATTAAAATGAAGGTACTCAAATGACCAGTAGATACATTGAAAATGTTTGCTTGAAAAACCTTCTCTCTACTCTAGAAACACAGAGTTACCTTAATTTTTTCGTCCATGAAGGACTTTGAAGGCTCAAGGAGTCACGTGCTTAGAGGAGCCTATTTCATCACACTCAGCATTGATCATTCCCCCTTTCTCATAGCACCTTGGCTTCACCCAGGCTTTTGGTTTTTCTCATCTCTGTCACTGATGAGGATGTTGGTGAGTTGTAAACACGTTCCAGTTTTCAAATGATTCTTCAGAAATATGGCAGAACTGTGGCAGATTTGCGGCGCCAAAAACATATCACATTCAATGCAGAGAGAGATGACAGAGGGTGTATGATGACAAAGGACATCACTCCATATACAGTACTAACTCCAGCAAACTCATCAGCCCCCCCCCCCCCCAGCCCAAACTCCCCCAAACACTATTCAGTAGCTGTAGACCCCCATGCTGACACCTAATCCAGAGCCTCACTACCATAACATTTTCACAAGGGTCACGAGCTGCGCAATAACAGCTCCACATCAATTGGTGAACTGCTCCTTTATAAGAGGAACGACACACACAATTAGCGTTGACTGGTGGAAGCCTGCCGCCACTTTCTTCTGTGTATTTTTACAAGAGTTGAATATAATCCTGAGATACTGCATATCTTTTAGAGAGTCTCTGTGTGAAGTTATATTAAATAGGAACTCAGAGCAAATATTAAAAAATAACAAAATGACCATTTTGTTTGATCAAAATAAAATATCTGCTCTCTAGAGGCAGGGTGAGTTTTTTTCCCTCTAAATATGGCTTTACAGTTTTTAGGAATAAAACCTTTCAAACAAATATCTCCGACAAGCCGACTCAGACGTCCTCCCTTTGCCTAGCAGTAAAACTAATGACAAAACTGGAACAATCTGTTTTTGAATGGCGACTTTTATTCCTTAAATGTAGCAATCTGCAGCCTAATTTGTCCTGTGGGACACCACACGCTCCCTATAAAGCCCCATTAGGGCTCCAGTAGCAGGGATAATGAATATGATTCAGACAAGGTGCCCGGCAGCAGCTCCGCCCTCCCAGGACACAAGGCTGGAGCAGCTCCAGTAACTGAGAGCAAGCACACAGACGCACGTGGATGCTTTACTACATTTAACATCAAGGTCACTGTGACCACTTCCCCAAAAACAATCATTTTCATGCTGTTTAATTGAAAATGCTGATTATCTTTTCTTTAATTGATGGTGACATCATTTATTGCTTTTAAACACAAGACTGATTTCATGTTAGATGTTTCCTCTTAGCTTTAATCAGCTCTTTACTGAACTACAGGCAAACTTTAAAGCTGCATGAGTTAGACTTTTATGTAACATTGCATCTATTTTATCAGCCTAATTTAAGAGTTGAAAGTGCCCCGAAGGATTTTTTTGGAAACAAAATATTGTGTTACTCAATAGAACAAAGTATGTGTATTCTGAAGACCTTACAAATATGTTGAAAGTATGCAATTAAAATAAAATGTCCAGACTTTTTTTTACATCGATATTTACATCAGCTGGATCTCCCCTTCTTCTCTGCCTTACGCTGGCATACGGCTACATTTATTTGGCACGTTATCGCCATCAACTGTTCCTGTTTACTATTACATACAAACAAAACAAGACCTGCTCACTGAAACGTTGCTACATAGAACCAGTCTTGACAACTTGGAAGTGTCTCATCCCTATTAACTGAAACACATTTTTTTTTTTGATGAGATTTGTGAGTTGAATGTCACAGATTTAAAAAGTTCAATAGTGTCCTGCAGCAGTATAGTGAATTATAAGAGGAGGACAAGTCGGTGATATCATAGTTGATCAGTAGTTTATATGATTTGTAATTCACATGCATAGCACTATGGTAATGACTTAAGTTTGTCCACAGACTAGTGCTACATGAGAGCAGCTCAGACATTTCACTTAGGCATACCCCTCATCCTTCAGCACCTCTGGCCTATACATCACTCAGCATCCTGCGCTGTCCTGACCAGCCTAATAATACTGTCAGTGTCCATACGCACAAACACACACACAAACGCATGCACACATAACCCATTACATGTTCTTGACAGACACAGGTTTATATGGTCTAGATTAAGAACCAATTTTTTTTGCGTGTACACACACATGGTTACACACACACCATCTGTGCACACAGTGAGGGAACATCCATCCACACCCGAGCGTGTGCCAGGGAGTTGTGTTGTAAAGATTTATATGACAAGGTGGCAGACAGACAGTGGCAGGGCTGCAATCCTACTTGTCTCACTGCTGATGCTGACAGTGTTATTGCTCTGGCTCCGCTTGCAAGTGTGTGTGTGTGTGTGTGTGTGTGTGTGTGTGTGTGTGTGTGTGTGTGTGTGTGTGTGTGTGTGTGTGTGTGTGTGCGTGGGCACGCACACGTGTGCATGTGCAAAACCTTTTCCACATTCAAGCAAATGCAAGTGGATTACAGAAAAATGTTCAGGACTGGTATGTGCTCATTTTTACCCCAAACTTAAGTTTCCTTTTCTATTATTGTCTCTACAAATCACTGTATAAATTATCAGTAATTCAACAGTTGGTACATTCGAGTTCTCCTTTTAAGAAAATTTTTGCATACCTACGTTTACTCACACACTCACATCACGCTGCTCTCTGTTGCCTTATCTGACTCTTACTTACCAAAGCACTTGTGTCTTTTAGACTTTTACCATTCAGCTCTACCCAGCCCTGCCCACACACAGTACAAGCAAAAACTACTTGGTAATTGGGGAGCGGAGGCTCTGATTATCTCTCCTTCAGGCGGTACAGGCTTGGCTGCAAGCTTCTCTCAATCCATCTTCCCTTCAATCCCTCTGTATTTTCAACCGGGGTGGCTTTCTGCCCAGGAATGACTCGCTTCATGTCGGCCTACAGTTTAGCAGTTAAATGGATACAAGCTGTTGATTTCTGTCTGCAGGGTCATATTCGCCTGAATGGACACGTGCCAGTCAAGAACCTAACAACATCTAGTAAAACACTGTGAAATACTAGGATTGACATCTAATCTCTCTGGGTTTATATTTGCAGTTTGGGAATTAACAGGTACACACACCTCAATTAGACAAAAACAGGAAACTGCTCCAACAATTGTTAGTAAGTTATTCATCAGTAACTCTCCAGTACAGTAGCACCTTTCCTCATCTAAGTAAACCTGGTTTACGGCTTTTGAAGATTTTGAAGAATTTGTTTATGCCAGTCTTAAAGTAACATCTAAACTACAATGAACCTTCCTATTCTCAGAGCTAAGCATCAATTTTCAGACATGATAGAATGCCATAATTTCTTTGTCCAAAAGACTTCAGGCGATGGGAAACACAAAGCCAAGCCATGGTTTTAGCCATCATCTCTGTTAATTTGAGCCTGTTGAAACTGGAAAACTACTGCAGTGTAATTACGCCCACCAACTAGGACCGTGTGCAGCAGTGATTCCCAACCAGAGGGCACTTTCACAATTGTGCGTATGTGTATCTGTTGTGACTGAGAATACAGAAAAACTACCAAGCGAGGAGAGAGTCTGAACAGCTAGATGTTAAAAAGGTTGAAATACAGTAGTTAGCTAAAAGTAATGAAGAAACAGATAAAATGCTCAAAGTGATCAATTGACTAAAAGTACTAAAATAACGATAAATGCTTGAAATAGTTGGCCACAAAACAACAAAAAAACAACAAAAACTGGTAGCTACAAAGCAGCGGTGGACACTGTGCCATGAGGCTTAGCTGCTCCTGTTTTTAACCAGTCTTGAGTAAAACCAGAGATCTACAACTCTGTTGACGGCGGAGGATGAGTTACTCAACTTCCTCGCTTTTAAAATCAAGACATTAAGCCAGGATGTGATCATCTTGTCGGCTGCAAACACTTTAAAGTCCAAGTGGATAGAGTCCTCAAAGTGTCACTTTACTACACAGTGGATGTCAACAACATAAAAGATGGCAGCAAAATAAAGGGTTGTTTAAAAATAAAGAAAGAGTGTGGGGACGTTACTCCGAGGTTTGTTTCTCATTACTCGGATGAACTGTTGTAGGTGACATATACCAACATGGGTGTCTCAAGCCTAGTTGGGAGAAAGGAGCAGTTGTGCACTGAGGTCTGCTCTGTAAATCATGCAATCCAGCTACAGGCTGATGTAAGTGAGGTTTTTCATGCAATCACAGTGGAGATTAATTGCTGAGTGAGTGTGTTGGACCGATGAACCGACCTGGCCCAGGACGATGGTCTGGATGTTTTGGCAGTGATGGTCAAAGCCACTGGTTTGGAAGACACAGCACTGGGAGCAGCACCAGCAGGAGCCTTGGGCCTGGGCACTGGGGTGAGGGCTGCGGCGGGGGCCTCCACTCCGAAAACCCAGGGCCACGACAACAGATAGTCCAAGTGGATTATTGTCTTTTCCAGGCCCTCCAAAGGGCCGACATCGGGCTCCAGAGAATGCTACTGTTAAGCCAAGATTGCACACTATTACCCCTCCACAGAAAAAGAAATCCGGTAACATTAGGCCCATTGTTGGCACTGGAGCTGTGGGTAACATCAAAAATGTTCAAGACTAAGCTGGTGAGTGTTTTTGCTTTCAAGTTTTCAGTAGACCGAGATGCTGAAACTTTATCTGTGTATCTTAGAGAAACCCTTAGCTATGTGGTTACCCGCAAAAGATTGACACTGTACACAGTAGATACGGCTCATTTAAAGTATCTGCTGAACAGCAAAATGTACAATCCAAAGCTCTGGCCAGAAGGGGCATTTGCCTGGTGCTATTATGAGCCATGCAGGGCTGGAGTTATTGGACCAGACACTGCACCTGCTGCAGGGCGAATGAGTATGCACACTTTATTTTGGGCACTCACTAATCTCACAAAATGATCACTCAGGTTGTTTCATAAAACTGTAATGGCCTGAGTCTGGGCCAGAACACAAGGGTTAAAGCTTGCTGATAATTGTCAACAACCTAATGGGGAACTGTAATATACTATGTATGCAAGAGGCAAATGTCATTAGGCTTGGTGCTGACTGGTGTATTACTTTACAGTTTACTCACAATGACATGGGATTTGTTATCCTAAATGTGTATACACCCTAAGCCTTCAGGATGCGGATGGATATCTAAATGGGATAACAAATTCCATGTTATTGTGAGTAAACTTCAACACAACCTCCTTTGTTCAAAACATTAGTGAGGCCTGGCACACTGCATCATGGCCGGACCATTGTATTAGTACAGCTGATGCGTATGTGTCTTTGGGGTGTAGGAACATTCTATATAGGACAACAAAAAATGATGATGTACCTGTAGCTATGTCACAAATGCATATAGTATGAACACAGAAGAACAGGACTGGTCAACCCTTGCAAAGGCAGACGTCCTAGCCTACTAAGCTCGTACGGGTAAAACCTTAAGTAATATTCATCTACGTAGAGATGCAATTATGTGTAGTGATACTAATTGTGAGGATGTGAAGCATAGCAGTGGTATCTGCTCTATGTTTAAGGATATAGTTAGAGCTTCATATGAAGGTAATAAGCCCAACTACAAACAGACACACAAAAGACACATGTCATCAGGCATATCGCCTTATTCAACTGTGTCCAAAGTGATTTGCATAAGGCATCTTTATTAAGTTATGATTATGTTACATGAGGAATACCACACTATAAGCAAGCTGGCAAATAACAAAGTGATTGGTTTAGATCATATTTCTTCTGAACATTTTAAATATGCCAGTGTGAGGACAGTTCCTCTGCTTGCTTAGTGTTTTACTGGATTTCTGACGCGTGGCTTGTTACAAGACTCAATGCTGTCTGCTCTGTCTTACAGATCTTCTTAGCTGACTAGATAGCCAGTGGTCACAGAGAAGAGCTAGCTGCTCAGAGCTGGTCAGAAAATACCTCTAAACCATAGACTGGTTGCTCATTAAACTACAATGTCTGCGTTTTTATTTCATCAACCAAATACAGAAGCAGTTTGAAGGCTTTGGCTGATATCGTTTGCTGTTGAGTAACTAAGAGAGCAAAAGGTAATAAACACATTATTCGAGTGTCTCCTCCATTAAGGAGGAAGTGGGCAGTGTAGATATTCCATATCTTTAGTCAGCGTACTGTCAAAAGTCCTAGAAAGAATTCTACTGGATAGATTAGTCATCATTTCATACGCGTTTCCAATACCTTTGGTTGTGTTAATTGTAGAAAGCTGTTTGTTAAATTGAGTCAAAGATGAGTGCCCGAATACGTTGTGAGAGTTCTGGCTTATTGCCATGCCCAACAGACACGCAAGTAAAATGGGGCAATAGTGTCTCAGCCATTTTGGGTTATCAATGTTATCAGAAATGCTGGATTTCTGTTTCCAGGTCTTTTTGATCTTCGTGTATGATCCATCCGAGCGGTCTTTGTAGGACACTGACTTTTATTCTTTTAAATCATGTTTTTATTGTGCTTTTTTATGTATTTTATTCTATTAGTCTTTTATCTGGACCCTGACTCTAACAATATTTGTGTGACTGATAAATGGATAAATGTTTAAAAAAGCTGAACATAATAGTTAAATGTTGGAAATAGATAGCTACATTAACAGATAAATGGTTGAAATTGTTTGCTACAATAAACAACCATGGAAAAAGATGAATAGATAAATGGTTTAACGTCCTTCTCTCTCACGGGCGCAATATTGGTGCAATCTAGACCAAACCGACCTAATCATTGATAAATGAACTGTAATAAAACTTTGTTGTTTTATGTAATCACCTAGACACGCTTGGAACATGATGGGTGGTGGCCAGTGAAAAAGTATTTGAACTCATCTGACCTATTGGTGGTATGTCGGACAAAAACTTTTTGGCAACCACTTATGTACAACATCCCCAGACTTGCCTTATCATTTAAATGCCTTAGAATATTTTTTTTCCCTAAGAGTTCCCATGGTTAATCTGTGCAAAATATTAGCAACACAACACCGTTGCTCGTGTGTGTGTTTATAGTGTGTGAAAGCCTGGCGCATTTGACTTGGCAGAGAATGATAATAGATAGTAGATAATGGAAAGCTCACCGTGTGACAAACCTTTTAGCTACATTTGGAGTGACACAGGTTAAAGTGTAAGACGGAGAGACACCTGATCATAAAATGCAAAAAGTCACCACCGTTTCATAACAGGGTCCGGTGCAGTAGTAATGACTGCTAATTTCTTTTTCTGACAAGTAGGAGCTAAGCTTGTGAAAGCAGCATGAAAGGCGACTGCTCAGTGTCTTTCTGCAGTTCTGCTGGGGGCTGATGCCAGGATTGAGCCACAGGCCCCTTCTAGCTGGCAGGGGCCGCTACTCTGTGGTGGTGCTCTGCACAGCTCTGCAGACTCTCTATCTGACTTCACCTCTGTTCTTTACCAAACCACAATGTGAAAAGCAACAGTTCTCTTGCTTCTCACAGGCCTCTTCTAATGCGATTTTACATGTGTTCATATTTTTATATGTTCAGTATATACAAGAGGCTCTGTGCAACATGAGATAGTCACCAAAAGGAAACTGACAAAATGATTGATGGTATAAACATAATAAATGATCATCTCTGGAAGAAATATAAAGTTATACCATAAGTTCTTACTGGTCACAATTATGACACTTTACAGAGTGTTTTCTCTATATTTAGGACACATTGAATGATGTGCATCATGATTTTATCATTTTTTTTCCCATTGTGGTCAAATAGGTTTCAAATGTAGAGACTAGAGGGAGCTACATTTTCCGATGAAAATGCACATGTGCCAACTGCTGAAATTTCGTATTTAATATATTTGAAATATATGAAATGTTGAAATACATGAAGTGGTTGTTGTTGAAGTGGCGGCTGAAATACAAATACTGAAAAAAGCTACACAGCAGTGCTGCAGAGAGCTGAAGGGTAGTTGTAGGAGCTGAAGTGAAAGTGGTAAAAGGAGCTGATGATTCATTTGAAGCTGAAACACTGAAAGGAGTTGAAATACCTGCCAAAGTCCAGGTGATAAATTTAAGAGTAGATTCAAGTGGAAGTCCTGAATGAAAGTTGAAACGCTTAAGCAGCTGAAAATTTAATTTAGGTCAAAAATCTTAAAGTAGCTGAAAAGAGCATGAAACTTGAACTGCTAAAGTTTTTGTTTTATCTCCTTGCTACTGTTGCTACAGCAGCTGTCCACATTTCAAAGATGCATCCTTAACAAGTAATTGTATCAATTAAAAGTTATTCAAATTAAATAACTGTATTGCTCCCAACGTATGTCGCGACCTTCCCACAATCCATCTATACATACCAGTCCCCAGGTAAAAAAGCTTTGCTTTATATCTATTTATAATTGAGGTTATTTGCCACGTAGGCAAGTTTATTTATAGTTCACGTATGTGAGTTCCAATACATGTGTGGCATTGATCTCAAACCTATCCCAAACTCTTGCAAACACACACACAAGTGTCAGTCTTTTTTTAACTGCCCGTTACTGTTTTCCTGCTGTGCTCAACGTCATTTAAAATGACTATTATATCCCATAAAACCCAGCAGCAGTAGCCTGCTCAGGTTTACACAAATAATTAGCTGCAGGCAGACACAATTATACGCTGGGAGAAATATGACCTGCCAGAGTGCATGATTGAAACCAAAGGTAATGACCTCATAATGCTGAATTTCTCTTAAGCTTTCTGCGGTAAACAACCAACAGAAATCGTTGTTTTTGTTTTGGGAAATCATGAAGCTGTGATTTATGGCTTTGAAAAGGGGATTAGCAACATTACATGCAACAAATGGTATCTTTCTCTAAGTCCGCTTCCCTTACTCTCTTGTTTAACTCCCCGTCTTTTAAGCCAACCACATGTCCTAAAACATGCAGGCACCACGTTTTTAAGGAACAAAACCAGCATGGTGATCTGTGGCTTTTTAACAGGGCTCAGTGCTCTGTACCTCCAGGGTTTGCGGTCCTTACTGACAGCTTTACAGGCAGATTGGAGGTGCCATGCCAGCACAACAAGGGAGGCCTGCACCCACAGTGGCAGCCCCACTGTGGCAGCCATGACCCCAACACAATTCTTCCTGGGGCAGTGCACAGCTGGACCACACGATCTTGATGCTGCAATATGACATGCAAATTGCATTGGATCAAAATCGTCTAGGCAGTGTTCTTGCGTCCTGTGAATAGGTGTAAAATTGTGTAGTGGCAAGTGTGTACACGCAACTAAAATTGGCTATTGAACAGTGTTGACTGACTCTACACAAGCATCATTCAAATGATTTAAAAAGATTTTAAAGAGACCCCCAACATGAGGGAGGTGGATCTGAATTCTGATATAGACATTTGCTCTGAAACACAACATGAAAATGTTTTGAAGTACGAAAAGTTCCACGCTCACAACAAATATATCATTTTTTGAGTATTTTATCGTCTCTGATGTATTTTCCTGAAGTTGCTTTTTTTCTATAAGAGCCTCGAGCCATGACTTTCCTGTTGAAACAGTTTGGTCGGACGATCAAAAGTAAATGTAATAGCATATGAGATAGATGAGGAAATTAGTTAAATTTGATGGGAGGAGCAGGTTTGTTTTTTCGAAGTGTGGGAAAATATTACTACCAGTATACACACGCACCTGCATAAACACACGTATATATAATTCCTTTTTGGAAGTCATTGTCAAGTATGTGTACAATATGTACAATAATTTGAAATTTGATACACGGGTGGAAACAGAAATACAGTTAATATCATGTGAATTTGAAGCTGGAATTTGGTTGAATTTGCAGTTTATGCTGCGAACTGCCAATGACTATAGAAGCTAGCTGTTAGTTTGCTAACGGCATACACAACATATATGGATGTAATGAATGTCCCTGTTTTTTTTTGGGTGACTTCATAAAAATTAACCAGGACCTCCAGGTCTTTTATTTTTCTCCAGTCCATTTGTCATTTCCTCTTGTCTTTATTCTATCGGTAACATAAAGTGTTGCAATCACTGCAAAAAAGTTGAAAGATTTTCAACTCTCTTTGCCTCAGTGGCGCTTGGTGCAAATTTGAGTCTATTTGCGCCTCCTCGCATCTAAAACACCTAAAACATTCTCAATGTCTTTGCGATTATAGGATAAACTGTGATGTTTGCCAGCTTTTAGTTTGCCTCAACTTCGGCAAGTCACTCGAATAATGTGTTTATTACCTTTTGCTCTCTTAGTTACTCAACAGCAAACGATATCAGCCAAAGCCTTCAAACTGCTTCTGTATTTGGGTGATGAAATAAAAACGCAGACATTGTAGTTTAATGAGCAACCAGTCTATGGTTTAGAGGTATTTTCTGACCAGCTCTGAGCAGCTAGCTCTTCTCTGTGACCACTGGCTATCTAGTCAGCTAAGAAGATCTGTAAATAGAACAACTTCTGAGTTCCTAGGATTTCCATTTTTTCTATTTTGGATTGGGGCTATGCGCCAGGCTAACACTTATCAGACCAGTCTCTCCAATAAATGCACAGATAACAATGGTTTTAAAACCTACATCCAGCCCCTAAAGGATGAGGTTGTACAGGGGCTGGCTCATATACAAACAGGGGGAAAAAGAAAAAAAAGAGTTAAATTGACACTGCAAATCCATGTAGGGCACCAACACACACACACACACACACACACACACACACACGCACACACACACACACGCACACAGACAAATACCCACTTATTGGAAAAATAGCACTGACATCACCTTCACTTTACCTACCATCGACATGCTCCTATTTATGCGCAGACGGCTGCTGCGTGCCACCAGGACATAAACACACACTTTAACGTACCACACCCTCACACACACCCTCATACATCCTCACATAGACACACACACACACACACACACACACACAAGCACGCACACAGCCACTCCACCCCATACACACCCATGCCTCCACCTATATACCCACCCAACGCCACAAACATAGTCACCATGTCTTCTCTGGAAGTCTGCCCCCTCCTTTCACACAACACGCTCACCTCTCAACCTGCCCAACAAACACATAGCAACCCAAACACTCGCACTTGTGTATACGTGTGTGCGTCTGTGTAGTGGAAAATTTCATTGCTCCAGAGGTGTCACCTTCCAGCATGACGTCACAAGTTTGTTCTCTTGACATTTACCGGAGGTTTCCTACTTGTTGCTGGTCTTTCCCCTCCTCTCTCTGTCTAACACTTTCTCTTTCACTCTCTTTTTTAATGTTTTTTTTCCCCTTCTGTTATTCTCTCTGCTTGCGCTTCTCCCTTACCATTAAACTTTCATTTTGTTTATTTGGATACAAAATGTGATCCCCAGGGGATTTTTTTCCATAGCGCTCCATGGTAACACTCCAGCAAGCATTGTCAAGTGACAGAGTTTTTACAAGTCTAATGCTAATCTAACTACTTTGGATATAAGTAAATTCACACAAATTGTATTAAACAATAATTCCCTACCTTTTCGGGGTTTAAAAATCATCTCGTTACATTTTTGCTCACCAGAAACACAAATAAAGCTGGAGATGTACAGTACACAGTCTTGTCATCTCTGTGAGGTTGCCAGGTTTGCTACCAGAAACTTATACTAAATCCACTTCTCAATAAACCAGGGCTATAGATGGGAACACAGTACTGAATGGATCGATATACAGCACTTTCTTCAGGCAACAGTAGGCTAAAGCACACACCTTCCCCTGAAAACCATGTACTGTAGTTTGTACATTTCTGGTTGTGTATGGATTAACAAAATACTTGTTATTTTTAAGGTGCCGCTTGGCAACTGTACTTCATTACTTTGGAGATTTCTAGGCCAACTGTGGCAAACCACAATCTTACTCCAGCTTCACACAGACATAGAGACACAACGTGATAGTAGCATCTACTTCTTCATCTCAGTCTTGGAAAGAAATTGAGAATGTAAATCTCTAAATGTTCAACACTTTAAACATTCACATTTGTGGCTTTATACGATGAATGTATTATAGCTCTTTCCTGTGATAAAAATGATTGTGGTATAATGAAAGTAACTCACTTAAGTCTTGAGACTAAATAAAGTGACTAGACTAATAGAGAATGCTGGGGGGAATAAAGGTCAGGACACTGCAGCAATTAGCACTTAGCATCAAACTCTGAGTTGGCTCTAGAATCTAGAGATCAGTGTAAGTGTCTTCAGTCAGAGAGTATCCAGACGGATTTTTCCAGGTCTCCCAGAGAGTTGTTGTTCAGTTCAGTCTGTGGCAGGGTCATTCAAGGACATTGACAGTGTTGTCACTAAGTCACTGGTCATTGTCCTGTCTGAAGCTGAACCTTTGGCTCAGTCTGAGGTCCTGAGCACTCTGGACCAGGTTTTCATGAGGTATATGTCTGCACTTTGCTCCATTCAGCTTTCCCTCAACTCTTACCAGTCAACCTGTCCTTACCGCTGCATAAGACCCCCAAAGCATGATGCTACCACCACCAGGCTTCATCAATGGGATGGTATTTGACAGATGATGAGCGGTGCCTGGTTTCCTCCTGACATGACGCCAAACAGTTCAGCCTTTGTTTCTTCAGACCAGAGAATCTTGTTCCTCACAAAGTTTCTCCCTTCTCCACACAGGATTTCTGGAGCTCAGCAAGAGTGACCATCAGGTTCTTTTTCACCTCTCTTACCAAGGCCCTTCTGTTGTTCCACACTTCTTCCAAAGTATTATTGCATCCACTGTTCTTGTGAACCTTCGACGTGGCAGAAACCTTTTTGTGGCCTTCTCCAAAACTGTGCCTCCACCACAATATTTGTGCTGGGGCAATGTCTGTTTTTGCTTTGTTTGCTGTTGGGTACTGAGTGTACACTGATGAGTCTAGACTGATGAAACTAGTTTAACAAATTTAGGCTGCATCATAGCAAAATGTGAAAAAAGTGAAGTGGTCTGAAGACTTTCTGAATGCGCTGTACGAGCAGTCTTACTAATCTACCGACACACTTCTGACTGCCTCTCTGTCCATGCCAGTCTCTCTCTTCCTCTCTCTA
This sequence comes from Istiophorus platypterus, assembly GCA_016859345.1. Taxonomy (NCBI): domain Eukaryota; kingdom Metazoa; phylum Chordata; class Actinopteri; order Istiophoriformes; family Istiophoridae; genus Istiophorus; species Istiophorus platypterus. Next base: position 6,169,627 of record CM029119.1, read on the forward strand.
CCTGGACCACTTTTATTGGCGTCCTGGTTTTGGCCCAACTGCTGTGCGTTTTTTAAAGTGTGGTCAGTAGAGTTCACAATAAAGTAGGAACATGTGTACAGACAAACACTCCCCACACTCCTTGCTACTGTTGCTACACACTCATGACGTCTAATTAAATTCAAAATGTCAGGCTTGATTATTGTCAAAATGGTTTACTCCACAGTAAATGCTTTCGACGCTTTCAAACTATCACAGAGTAATGTGTTTTGGTTCAACTGGTTTTCACTCACAACCAGGGGCATTGGCTGTACTTCTTACCATTAGGGACAGAGCCCAGATTCTTTAAAAACATACTTCTGAAAAGACTGTCCGTGCATTTTTCTCTTGCATGTAAGGACTACACATTGCTTGAAAAATGTGAAACTTATACAAGGAAGGAAGGGTTTGGTTTTGATTTATCAGCTCAGCCAGGAGCCCAAAGTTTTGTTTTATGGAAGGTGTTGTAAACCAGCTGTCCATGTATGACATGATCAGGAAAAAAAGTTGGAGTGGTAAAACAGGCCTCAGATGTTATCTCTGTTTGTATAATTACCAGACCGTTGAACTATAAAACCTCCTGGCTATCTAACATAGAACACAAGATTATCTGCCTAGCAAAGGGGAGGCACAACGTAGCTATCATCATTAACAGCTTAGCTGGCTACAGTGCAATGTAAAGTATATCAGAACTCGTATAGACATTTACACACTTTGTTTTCCTGGCTCAGCAAGAGCGGGTGTTTGAACTTCAGCTTCTGCACCTCTACCAGTAAAAAAATCTATATATCCATTTTTTCCTCCCGCTGACTGACTGCGTGAGCTAATGTTTGGCATGGTAACCTCATCAACTGAATTGACAGAGACCTGTCGGCCAATAAAACGCAAGTATTTCAACATATTTTCCTGTAAAGCATCTTTGATTGATCTTGGCTCCATTCTTGAAGATAAAATACAGCACTCCATTCACAGAAGATACAAAATTATAATCGGTTACTGGTGACACACCACGGAAAGTGGATGTTTATTCAGGGCTTAGAATTAAATCTTCAGGGTTAAGGCCTTGATTGCCAAGGCCAGGCATCACCCACGCTTACAACAGAATGAAGGAGATCTCTTTGCACCTTTGTTACCTTAACATTTCTCTCCACTTTTTTGCTATGCATCAGATATCTCCCTGATTCTTTTCTTTTCACCGTCCCTTTATCCACCTCTTCTCCTTACCTCTGATCTAATCCCATCATTTCTTAATGCTGCCCTTCAACTGTGTTCCTTCCATATCCCTCATTCCTCCATATTCCCCCTTTAGTAATTTTCCTCATGCCTCACCAACCAGCCCTAGTCTGGTTCAGCACTGAAATAAATATTTAGATTGACACTTTCAGTCAGGGTTCAGTTGGATATGGACCCTCTTTAGAGTTTGCATTATACTGTATGTGAATGTGTTGCATGTCTCTGAGGGTATAATCATCAAGGAACCATCTCTTTTGTCTGTTGGCCAAGATGGCTCGTGCTGCCGTGCTGCTGCTGCTGTGTGTGTGTGTGTGTGTGTGTGTGTGTGTGTGTGTGTGTGTGTGTGTGTGTGTGTGTGTGTGTGTGTGTGTGTGTCAATTGTTTTTTAGTGGAAAACGTGGCCATGCTGACATCAAAAGCTATGTAAGCTGAAAGTATTGCTCATTGCCTTTATTTTATGTCAGGTTTTCCACCCTACTTTGGACCCTCAATGTGCTGACCTTGACAAGGTATAACCATCTGACATTCCAACAGTATATCGTTTTAATGGTACAACTTTAACTGCTAAGAAGAAAAAAATACAGTTTTCTTTCCATATTCTACTTTTTAATTAAAATTAAGATTATATAACTACCAGTACCTGAATAATTAAACTGCTTTGGATCTCAAAGCTTTAATATTATCCATATGATTTATAAAGTGACAAACTGGTCTAATGTGCTTAACTGTCTCTATCGTGTGCAAACTGTGCTTTTTGTGCTGATGTAGAAACGGTTGGTGGCTTTCATAATGTCAAACTGTCCTCGGGAAAGATACCGAACCCCAAACTGCTCCCGATAGTTTGACTAGCAACTTACATGTGTGCCCCATGCCGGAAATCTCCTGTCCTCTCCTCACACATCTCCATTTACCAAGGCTGTTTTCTCGCCCTTTATCTTTATACACTGCTGACAGACTTTACCAACTAATAGGTCTGATACTTTAGACATAACTTGTTGTAAATTAACCTTTCAGCATTATTGAATGTACTTGTGTGTTTCCCACTCCGTCACAGTCTAGGATTGAGGTTGTGACACATGCTTCAGAAAATGATCCTGTTGAATTCAGCTGTGGGTTGAACACTACTTGATACAGATAGAATCTGGGTAAAGTTAGAGCATTGGTTACAGGGTAAAAGATGGGGGGAACATAATGGATCTGCCAGAGATCAGTCATATGTCTGTCGAAGGATTCCTACTGGGCTCTCAGACATCGTGCGACAACAGCACTTCTGCTCTCTGAAACCCATTATTGCCAATGGCTTATGCCACACAGACTGCTGTGCATACCCATGTGGCCAGTAGGAAACAGGCATCAAACCGGTCCCCACTGAGCTGAAAGTAGACCTGGAACCAGTCGCTGTGGAACAGTGCTCCATTACAAGCCTGAAATCCCCAAACTGCTCTCTGGGCCTGAGGGTCTCATGCATCCACAGCCACTTCTTTCTTCCTACTCCCCTGTTTTTTTCAAGGTAAATATTATTTCGGATTGTCTGAGGTCAGTCTATGTATGAACATAAAGTAATAAGCAGAAGAAAGCAGCAATGAATTAGTGTGCAACTTTCTTGACATTATTAGCTAGTTTAAAAAGTGGTGGGTTTTAGGCTCATATATTTTAATATTTTTGTGTTTGTTTTCAAAAGTGAAAGAGACAAATTTAACATGATAATTCAATTAAGCATATAAAAGACAACAAAAATAAACAATACACAATGAAACTGAATGAATGACTGAATGAAGACTCTGACACTCTGACACATTTAATAAGACCTTAATATAAATTTTAACAATTGTTAAAGAAAGTAATTCACCATTTATATTTACTCTGGTTTGGCAGTGGGGTAAAGGTCCACTTTATTACACATTTCCACCAGAGGTCAGACAGAAGCCCTAGCTCCCCCCAAACTTAAAAATAATCTGCCAAGGACTGAACACTGTCTTAGAAAACTAAAAATACAAAAAAGGAGCAGTTTGGCTCTGACCCAGACCCAGCTGAGCTGTAAGACACGAGCGCTGTAAATGTTCAGCACCTGACCATTTGTGTGTTTTGGACTTCCACATCCCTCCCCATTGTTAACTCAGGAGGACAGATAGGGAGGGGGGAAGCCCACCGGAGTCGTCGGTTTGTAACCCCAGGGCAGGCGGATGCGTGACGTGATTGACAAGCCTGATTCTCCCTCAGTATATTGCTTCGGATTTTTAAAAACCCTGGTCACAAGTTGACATTTATTTAGACAAGGCTCCTGCAGGACTGCCGAGAAGCCACAGAAACCAGGAGATGTCTGACAGAGACAAGTATTAAATGTGTGTGTGTGTGTGTTTGGTCTGACAGGCAAATATTAAAACCCAGTTGCCCTAAACGAACCTACATACCTGCTAAGCTACGTAGCACCTTCTCGAGGTAGTTCTAGGGACAGAATGAAAATTATGGAGGAAGGGAGGGGATCTAAAATGCGGGAGTGTTATTTTTCTTTTTTCTTTTCGCTTATGGGAGGGCACAAATTTTTGGGAGAAAAGGGGGGTGGGGACCCCTACATTTTTATTTTGCATTTTTTCTCATCCCAGACTTAGATTTGATTTTACTCTTAAATAAAACTTGGAAAAGATGGATTTTGTGAGTCATAAAGGTGCATTTAGAAGCTCACGGGAGAAATGTGTGAGTTTTTATAAACAGAGTAAAAGTGGATCTCTGTTATTGTTGCCCAAACCTTTTAGCTCTAGAGAGTGCATTATTTTAAACTAGCAGCCCCAAGGCGGCCAACTTGTCTTTATGCTTCATTTTAGAGAAAGGAGAACCACAGTACAGTTAAGAGTACTCCACAGATTTAGCACTGCACTACTATAATATTATCTGATGAGTAGATTAGAAAATATCCACACAGCAGAACCATACATATTTTTTTACTAAAGGGCTATAAAGGCTGCAACTAACAGTTATTGTCATGATAAGTTAACCGGCAGATTTTCTCAATTAAACATTTAAGAGTTTAACCAAAAAAAAATGTAAGAAAATTTGGTGAAAATGCAGATCATTATTTCTCTTCTTCTGTATTCGGATGTCTTGTTTTATTTGATCAATAGTCCAAAAAACAAACATTTAAAGTTTGAAACCATAAATGACCAAGAAAATATCAAAACCTCACATGTGAGAACCTGAAACTTTATAATTTTGCTTCAAAAATGACTAAGATTTTTAATCTCTTAGTTCTTCCTAGTTCAAAAATATAGAATGGATGGAATATTCTGAAAGCGGGTCACATCATTTTACGATTTTTTTTCCATAATTTTGTCAATTCCTTACCCTGCCTGTTTTGTGTGATTTGGGTAATACACCACCTCGTGTACTTTTAGATATTAATTGCTATGTGAAAGTACCAATTCAATAATGTCGTATTATTTTGAGATATTGGAGAAACGCATATGGTGGCTTTTTTTTTTTTTTTCTTTGTTAGTCATGGGGAAGGTCTCACTTTTAAAAACAGTTCCCCCCTGCCCTAAAACCACCCCTCAGGTCTAGCCTCCAACCCCCGGCCCCCACCCCACCCCCCCACACCCCCACCCCGCCCCCTCAAGCCAAGTAACCTTTGTACAGTCACTTAGAAGAAGAGCGAAGCAGCATAAAGAGATGGCCAGGGCAGATTGAGAAGAAGTGGATATCAACTTATGCCTCCGGTTAGAGTCTGGGTGTGATGATGTGTGTGTTTGTGTGTGCCTTGGAAACAGATGAAAAGTCAACTAAGATATAATAAGCTAGCTGCGAGAGAGTCTTAAAGTCTTTGGTAGAAAGCCGGGGTCTTGTTTCAAAGTGCAGAATCTGCTGTAAGCCCCCGCAGACGCAGACTAAACACAGCATCGGCCCTATTGTTGTTCTGCACTGTTACAGCCCTCCCTGGAGATTTAGCAGGAGCCATAAACCTCCGCAGCCTCAACAGGCAGCCAATAGCCACGCTGCTTACTAATGACCCAGCCACTGAGGTCACACCACAGCCTGATCACCAGCATTTATATAGTGCTAGATTGGAAAATGATGGGATTTGGGGTTGTTTTTTTGACAGTTTTCAGGTATGCCGGTGAAACAAATCCTGACTAGTTTCAATTGCTTTCCCAATATAAATACAAAGTGGAGGCAGGAATATGGCATAGTTTCCTTTTATGGCAGAACTGCAGTTGGTGATAATCGATTCAGCATGTTCACCATGTCTAACCATTGTATTTTAAGACGTGGACAAAATGTTTCACATGTCAATTTTTTTCCACCTAATACATGACTCCATCTTCAATTTTTTTTTCATCGGTTTCCGTCACGTGCCGTTCTGTGGTTTGAAGACCATGTATACACAAAGTAGTCGTTACGGGAAGGAAAAGGAGAGAGTTTACTGGAAGAGGAGGCCCATTACTCAAAGCATGGAGTTGGATCAGCGGATAGGTTGAAGGTCAAACAAACCCGATGCATTTGTTCCGTCGATTGCAGTGGACGTATAGGATGGTTGGAGATGCATTCAGGCTCGTATGCTTTTGTATATAATCGATGTGTGCACGTGTGCATAGAGTCTCCGCCTGGCTCTGGGTTTCATCGCCATCTTCCACTGATGTCTGTGAATCACGTAATCGGGCATGTCAAGTCTGTGATTACCTATCATTACGCCGAGATCCAGTTTCAGTGACACCATTCAATCCACCATCCAATCTGGGTGTTTACAACCTGTCAGCACTGACTTCTCTTTTCCGTGTAATGAGTCCGAGATGAAAATAAACATCCTCTCTTTACTCAGTGCACAAAGTAAGATTAACTCATATTAGCAGAGGCAGATAGTGAATATGATATGGCCATAATTTTGGAGAGAAGTTTGAGTTGGTGATTTAAAGGGCTACTGTGTCAACCAGCCAGAGAGAGGGAGTCATTACTGCACTTCTAGTGTGTGTGTGTGTGTGTGTGTGTGTGTGTGTGCATGTGCGTGTGCGTGTGTGTGTATGCACATGTACATGCACATGCTTGTATGCCCACATGAGAAAAAAATCTGTCTATAAAAGCTCCTTATATTTACAGTGAACTTGAGTTGACATGGATGTAATAACCAGGTTCATTTGCCTTCTTTTTCACCCAGTCAACATCTATAGAGGTCAAAGAGGCTACAGACTTAAAGCTGCACCAATCAATTTTATATACTAACAAAGGGTCAAATGACTATGTGGAGGAGAAAAGGGCTCACTCATAGTAGCAAAGCCACAGGGGATGATCACCCACCTCTGCAGTTCCCATCAGGTCTACAGAACATTTCAATATCTCACAGTTTATTGATTCACCCTCACCTACGATAAACTACCTGCCTGCCACCGAACATCAGATGAAGTAAGCAGCTCTTTAGTGAATTTAGTGGATCGGTGATCAGCCATAAAAGCCAGATATTTTTCACAAGAGTCAGTCAAAACCATGTTGAAAGGAGAGCGGAAATTGGACCCGAGGTGGACACAAACATGAAATCAAATGACTGCTAATGTTGATCCATGTCCACTACATCTGCAAATGGCAATTGTTTACTAACAAATTCACAAGGTTGCAGAAAAAAATAAAATAATGGGCTTTAAAACTAACCTTTTTTTGTATGTCCCGAATTTGTAGCTATGCTAGCAGGTTGCTAAGTCTGTTTCCAGCTCATCACTTATATCTAGACAGAAATACATTATGTGTCCTAATCCAAGGTTTACTCCAATCCTAATTTTCTGCATAACCATTCCTTTTTCTCTAATTTGTGTCAAATTTGAATTTCTTTTCAGTATGTTATAAGCCCTCAGGTCTTAACTGAAATGAAAATTTTTCACAAATATCATCCCAGTTGTCTGTTTTATTCTAAACAAATTATAACAACTTTGAAAAACAGGTTTTGCAAAATCATAAGAAAATGTAGATCAAATATTTAGGGATCCACTTTTGTATCACAAATTGATACAAAGGGCTTCCATTTCTTTCCTGCAGAGCAGAAATGAAATTATTAGATAGTATGTGTTACAGTATAAAGAAATCATGACAGAGACGTTTTCAGCTGCTGTGTGAACAAAGCCGTTGGAAACAGTAGATTCTGTAGATCTTATGTGAACTGCTCATGTTTCTGAAAACACAGCGGGTGGTCGGTTGTCTGGATCCTCTTTAATACAGTGCGTTATCCTGCCAGATTATGTTCCATATGTGCGTGTGCACTCCAATGAGCAAACTCATACTTAGTGTAAAGCACACATACGCACTTTATCCCCCTGCTTTGGTCACCTTGTGAGTCAGTTATTGCACAAAAAGAATCTAGGGGGGGAATCTTGACGTCTGCCACATAATGAACTCCAGCCCCCAGTGGCATGAAACACAACCTCCAGCATGCTGTAGGGATAAGAGGGAAAGGAAGTCTAGGATTACAATGAGAGATGGTGGTCGGTCAAGATGACCATGTCACAGGGGCGCCGAGATTTTATGCTTAACAGGCGTATTTTTTAAACCTTGGGTATCGAAAGGACACATGATTTTATCATATCAGTAAAATGAAAAAAAAAAAAAAAACACATGACATGTTTTGGGTTTTAAACGACCAAGATTTTTGAAAGACCCTGAAATACAACACAATATAATATCTCACGCAATGTATGTACATTTTTTTCAGTAATATTCAATGAAAAACACAAGAAATTTGATCTTCATTCAATACAAGTCTTTTATCATATCATTCCCAACCCCCCCAAGACCTGGATTTCCACCTCATATAACGTCCTTCACTGACAGGAAGTGTTAGCCCCGGTCTCCACTGGCCATTTCTTTCTTTTGGCTGAAAAGAAACATGTTTAAAGTGCTGGCGGTGCCTGTCGCCAACGCAGTTGCCAAGCAACTATTGAAAACCCACTTAAAGTGGGTTTTTTAGTGTCTTAAATATTAAAGTGTTTTTAACTGCTAGCACTTGGCAGGAACCAGCTGTATCAGAACCTACTGCCATTGAAAATAATGAGGCAAAATGAGGCAAGGGCTACAAAAACAAGGACAGGAATCATTCAAAGAGGCTCAATACATTTCAGAATTAGTAGTGACGTCCCAGGTACAACAAATACAGCAGAAGTTAAAGGGTAAACTCCAGCGGGACCTGGTTAGTTTGTGAATTAAAGATAAAAATGTTCCATTTCTGGTGATTTTGTACTCACAATAGCTATTTCCCCATATTCGCCCAGTAGTGGGACAGTAATCACATTAGCTTTTATGTCAATCATATCTCTGTTAACTTGCTCCAATCTGGTGATCCGATTTTTTGCATTGGACATTTAATGTAATAATTTTTTCTGGTTCTTCCCTTTAACATGGATAATTTGATAGCTTTTACATGTGCATGATGCACCTGCAGTTTAATTCTCACTTCTTTGTTATCTCAGATTGCTTTCGAAACTAAAAGTCTTGATTGCTGGCAAATGGTTTTGATTAGCATTCTAGCTAATTAGACCTAGGGGTCTATAGTTAAATATGGGTTGTGTTACTAAAATGGCCACCATTATTTATATGGTCTCCATATGTAAAGCCACATGCCTGTAAATTCTGCTTGTGATTGTGAGTCCTCCAGTTTCACTTCTAGTTAACCAATATTTTAATTTCCTTCTTTGCTTTGAAACTGAGACATTTCAGCTGGTTTTACCTCTTAAGGAACAGTCACATTCATTTCTGTTCAACAAAATGTAGCCACACTTAGTCCAAAAATAAGAGATGTGATGTCATGTTTCTGATAGAGTCAATGAATAAAAATGGATCAGAGTGTGTGAGAGTGACGCTATAATGTGTAGAGTGATAATGTACTGAAGACGCTAAATTAATAGGTTTTCCATTCCCCAACACAGTGCAGCAAGTTCTCTATTGGTCAAATGAGCAAATCCAATCAGTAATCTGCATACACAAGAATGTTTAATTTTACAATACATGGTCCAGTAATTACATTGAAATCAGCACTTTAGAAACTAGAAAATGATGAAATTCATTGTTCAGCCACAATCAAAACCCATTACTTTTAGTTAATGGTACAAGAGTCTTCACCTGACTATTCAACCTCCATGAGCCTCTTAACAAACATCAGCCACTGCCTGTGTTACTCGAAGAACAAATGAAAGGAATGAATCAGGCTTGGTTTCATTGTCGCAAAGTCCCCATGTATTTATTAGTTTAGTATTAGTGGGCACATTGTAGTCTTCTTTCTTATTTACCTAAATAGAGTATTATAACACAAAAGACATTTCCTGATAATTCCACAAATAGCAGCAGGCTGTTTTGATACCTTGGCTGGATACAAAACAAACAAGAAAGTTCTGGGAGAGCTGCACATTCCTCTTGTTGCTATTTTGAGCCTAGAAAATTAAAGTTTTTTCATCGTGATTTCGGGAATTTACGTCACTGCTGAGGAATATCGGGACTTTGCACAAGGCAAAAATGTGGCCTAAACTGAAAGATTTGCCCTTACTCTAAGAATAGTCGTCCTTGAAATGATTTGAAAGACAAATAGAGAGGCCTGAAAACATAGTCTCCTTGAAATAGGAAACTGTGATTATACACCACTTTTTTTTGGTAGAAATTGAGAGATTAATAAAATTAAGTGAATTTAATTGAACTCACCTCATGAGATTCAAATATACGATATCTGAATTGAGATTGAGATATTCAAAAAATAAATCAAGGGATGTAGGAGGTAAGAGGGTATTCTCCAAAAACTCTAGTAGAAGGGTATTTATAAGACAAAAAGGATGGAATAAAAGAAGCAGGAAGTGAGAGGCCATTCGATAGAGGATATGAGGCAGACTAAGAAGAGAAAAAAAGGAAAGCACGGCCCTGTTATATTGTCTGACTGAAGTCTTAGCTTATTAAGTCTATTATTTTTGGATGCTACGTGCCCTTAACCCAGCAGTGCCTCCGGTTTGGTCGTTTTTCCAGCGAACTCAATTGGTTGCGTTAGACATGCACCCGAACCTTCTGTCTGTGAGGCGGCAGAAATAACCACTATTACTTAATGCCGTGGCTGTAGCCATGGCTTAAATAAACTAACTAAATTAACATAAAATAATTAAGTGTGTGTGTAATTAGTATGTGTTAAACGGTGTTATGAATATGCCCTTTTATTTCAATAAATTTCAGGAGACCAAACTGCGAAAATATACTTTCAAAGATTGAAGAAGTCTTAAAAATACAACTATACTAGGACCTGCTGGCTTTCAGAACCTGTTCCACAGTGTCCATGCTTCCTGCAGCTTCACACATGTGCACACACATACACTTGCACACACACACACACACACGGACACACAGACACACACACACAAACATGCAAAAAAACATACAACATCTGCTTTTCATTTTGATTGTAAGTTGAAAATGGTGGAAAAGAGAGAAGGGAAAGGTGAGAAGAGAACCTGATACTTTCCTAAAGACTGGACGTACAAGGAAGAACAGACTGTTGCCCAGAACTGGATGAACATAAAAGTGATCACAGGCTCACAGTAGCCTCAATGTCATTTCCTTTTCCCATTGTTTCACTAGGCCAGTAACTGACACTAAGGTTTTGGACTCATGCCCACAAAATCAATGTTAGAAATTAACAATGAAATCATGACCACTGGCACAATATACAAATCATAATAGTAATACAATATTTTAAAACCTTTACACAGCATATTCAAATTGATGAGGACTTATAAAAATCTGTCCTCTGACGCTTGTCCTTAAGCAAGCTGACTAGAAAAGACAACAAATCACCACAGGCTAAGTCTAAGCAAAGTTTTTTTTATGACTTGCAATTTTTATTTTCAGATATAACAAGACTACTGCACATCTACATCATCCCAGCCCAACCAAACACGGAGACAAGAGGTCAACCAAAACACAGAGTGGCTTGGAAATAAAGCGGAAACGGAAAGAAAGAAAGACAGTACAATAGCAAGAGAAAATACACAAGTATAACCCACCCAACGGAAACCAATACAGTCAATTTCCTCATTCTTTCACTTGTGTTTATAAAAGAAAGTTAAACTTGTGCCTCACTTAAGGAATCACTTTTTCCTCTCCTGTCATACATCCTTTGTACCATTTTTTAATACACAGCAACTTTTCCCAACTCCTGAAAAGGAGGCTCTCCAGGTGTCTTCCAATTCGTTATAGTGGTTTGCTGTCCAATCATTATTCATCCAAAATACAAAATGCACACATATGATAACAGTATAACGGGGAAGCTTCATCTAGAATTGATGCATTATAGGGCTTGTCCACAGAGCGTGTACAAGCATACCTTCATCTCCACTACATTTCCAGCCAGCTGCAAAATCTTTTAAACAAAGTCCACAAAACCTGGGAGGCATCCACTAGTAATGTGCTCGAATAAAACCGTCCTCACTTGATTGATAAATGATAATGCTGTATCATTTAAGTTGCTGTGAAAGCAGCATATTCACAGACAGTATCAACCTTTCTCTTTTTCTGAAAATGACTGCGTTGCTTTTTGTGACTATGAGAGACTGAGAGAATGTGTTGCAGTGGATGTATTTCTGCAGTGTATACGATCAAACTTTATTAATATTGCCTCTGCCGAGGAAATTATGTAAACGCCCATGTTTGTTTGTTGATCTATTTGTCTGCAGGATTACACAAAGAGTATTGAACCAATTTGCGCTGAACTTGGTGGAGGGAGAGGGCATGGACGAGGGAGGAACCCATTAAATTATGAGGCAGTTTTGACCATTTACTATGAATTTAAACTTTTTCCTCTGAAGCCTGGTGCATGTTGTTTGTCACTGGCCTTTGCGGAGGTCTGCGCTCTACTGAGCATGGTTTCTAGTTATCACTGCAATGCTAGCGTCCCTCACCATCCAGTACTTGACTTTAGCCAGAGCTCACAGCAGAGGTGCATAACTAAATAGAGGGGAGCAAAAACCTCGGCAGTTTGTTGCTAACGTGTGTGATTTATTTACATGAGAGTGCAATTAAGGATCCGACCGTGTTTGTCGGCCTTTACTTGTGCTCTCTCAGAGAGACGCTAAGTTACGTCCTGGCGCGGATCTTTCAGTGCTGGACCACCACTCTGTTATATTTAGTGTGTAGAACTGGCTAAAGGCCAGTCAAATGTACACTTCAACGTCTGGCTACAGAAACTACCATATGCCTGCTTATGTGCTTGTGTGTGTATGTGCCTTCTCATAGTCATATGTTACAGAAGTGCCAGGCAAAACCTGCCTAAGCTGTAATATATTTTCCACTTAGATTTGTGGGTGATGATAAATCTTGATACTTGTGATTTCCTTCAGCGTTTCACCTGTACAGCATTTCTTTATGTCAGTGTTATTAACACTAACATCAGAGTGTTATCTTTGGTGTGCAGGCATGTGTTCGCCTAATAATGTGCGTGTGGTGTGCGTTTTACTGTTGTGTGCAGTGCGTCAGTTACACAGTCAGCTGGATTTGCTATTAGACAGCATTTAAAATCTAACCCAGCGTCTCCAACCTGTTTTCACATCTAAGAGCCTCGGAGCTCCATCCATCTGTGAGAGGGAGTGTGAATGCGAGGGACTGCTCTGTCAAAAGAGAGAGCGAACATGATTGTTTTGGAAATTTAGAGGATGACACAGTCTGTGTGTCTTTCCCGACAAGGCCTGCATCTCAGTTTGATTGAGATTAAAACATCCAAAGGTTTACAAAACTAAAATTTATCTGATATTCGAGTTTCTAAAAGAACTACTCTGGAAAACTGAGCTGGCTACCATTGGCTCCTAAGATATGCAGAATTGAGTTTAACTGTGTTTTAAAAAATCTCAAATATGATCAGAGCAGTTGCACAGACTATATTTACTGAGGGAATATCATCAAGTTATGATCTATTGCTATGGCTCAAACAGGTCAAATCATACTGGTTCCTAGAGAATAAAACATACAAATATTAAAAAGTGTATTCGTGTGTGTTTTGGGATGGAGGGCGGCTGACCTCGGCACATACCTGGCTTTGATCCCCACTAGTGGAAGAGACGCAGAGGTTCAGCAATGGGATCCCAGTGCGTAAATCCTCGGTTATTTACTACCTGATCAGAGCTTTGCTGGCCATAAAGCACAGAGCAAAAAGTTCATAGAGTTGTCAAACAGTTTTGTTTTTGGAGAGATCGAAGAGTGAGTCGCAACTTGTTCCAATCCAATTCTCCAGATGACAAATGAATTTCTGAAGATTTATTACGTCTCATGATCTATTGAAAGAATTACATGTGTATTCTCAGCTACTATCCAATATCAAAACTAATAGATTCCACTCAGCTACATTATAAGACATAATACACTAATTTAGCTAGGCTAGCATTCGGGGTACCATCTTGGTATAATGCCTGAACACTTGGTGCATCATGGTAGACGACTGTGTGTCTCCCAGCAATGCAGATCCCTGAATTTCAGCTGTTGCCATGGGAGACACCAACCCAGAGGTCTGAAGCTGGTGTTTCTGCTAATAATTCCAAAAAGACGTTATTCTCCTTTGAAAATGAAAATAACTGCAGTATCGTTATTGACATACATTATCACAAAGCGAGGGGAAATGAAATTAAACTTTAATTATCCCCAGTTCTTTTTTCTACATCTGTAAATTAAAGAGAAAAGAAAATATTAGAATTGGGTTCAGCTTTTCGGGTATTTTCACAAAGACGTCAAAACATAATAATTCACTTTTTCTGAACACTGTGACAAGCAGAATTCCCTCATTTATCTGTCTCACACACACACACAACCACACACACACACACACACACACACACACACACACACACACACACACACACACACACACACACACACACACACACACACACACACACACACACACTTGGGGGGGGGGCTTGACCAAAGAAAAACATGAGCAACACTGACGTGACAGATCGAAGCTAACTGATGTTGTCACTGGCCTCTACCACCAGGACAAAGTGGTATGTGTGACTGTGCTTGTATTTGTATTCGTGTGTGTGTGTGTGTGTGTGTGTGTGCGTGTGTGAGCAGTAAGGCCCATTAGTGTGCAGTAATGGGAGGGGATATTGGTAGTGTATAGGTGTAATTACCTCAAGCTAACATGGAGCTCAGGCCGCGTGGCGCCTCCAACACAAATATGAACTGCAGAGCATAGATACCACTTTGTCCTCCTTCACTGCTTGACCTGGGGGAGAAAGTTCAACAGAGCCTATAGTTCTGAGAATGCGTTTGATTGTGTGTGGGTAAGAGAGCCCTGGGAAATAAAGATCCCAAAGAAAAAGTTAGAAAAGAAGGGCGAAGAAAAAAGGGGGGAAAGTGTAGGTGTGTTGGACAATGTCTGTGCTGACTGACTGCTGGTTGTGCTTTGACTAACTTTTCTCCTGTTGTTTTCCATGATAATCTGCAGAGCTTTCTCAAAATCCTCCATTCCCATCATCTGTGTCCATCGATCCACCTCTCTTGCACTGTTCAGCCCCGACCCCCCCCCCCCCCCGATCTTTTCCTTTCCTTCTACAATCCATCAATCTATCTCCACCTCCTCCCCGACACAGAGGTTGGACATCTCACTATTTTATTTGCTTTATGAGAACATCTGTTTAGCTTTCTGGCTCAACCCTTGGCCTTGAAAAGCCTCCAATAAAGCCTTAACTCGGTCTCCATGTGGAGCACCACCACTCTGTTAACTGGGGGGCATCTCAGGCGGTACACAGCTTGCCCACTGTTAAACTCCGCAGTATGAAGCTGTTGTCAGTGAGCCAGCTAATAAAGCCTTTCCGGTGTTGTGAGATAGTCTGTAGAGGATGTACAGTACCGGGAGTCTTCGGTTCATTGCAATTAAAATTATTAAATGTAAGTTTTGCTATTGCTACATAGCCAATGTTGTCATTAATAGCTGTTTGTTTACCTGTCTAGAAGAAACGTGAATTTGGCGTCAAACTTAAATCCTCAGAACGATGAACTGGTACACAAGTGTTGGGCGGAACTACCACACATGTGACAAAGGTTGTATAAAGAAAGAGCAGCATGAAATCCACTAAATAGCCTAAATGATGTTACTTGAGGCTGTGTAGGTTGGGGCTGAAGACTGCATGTCTGAGAATGGAAAAAAATCTGGGGTGTGGAGCTAGAAAAGAGTGAGTTCTCTAGACCTCTGTAGCCCCCTCCTCCTCTTTACTGTGAGCCAAGAGCTCTGAGCTACAGTGGCCAATACAACCATAACACGCCTAAATTTCTGATCAAGCAGTGGGTAATCGAGTTGCATTGTGGGAAACTTGAGCGGCAGGTTTTGATAACAATAACATTTTTATCATGAGAATACAACTGTACTCATTGAAGAGCACAACATCTTAAGACGCGGATAGCAGGAGCAGGCAAAATGTACCAACACTGCAACGTGTATGGCTCAGCAGAGTGCAGCATCTTTAAAACTGGGTCGCACAGGATGGACTGTTTAAAAACTGAGTCAGAATTGATGCAGCACAACCGGAGATATCGCCTATTTATTTATTTCACACATACTTCTTTAAGTCTGACAAGAAGAGAAGTTGATCATAAAGCTCTGGGATGAATGATATATGTGCTGGATCGACTCAGAAAGTACAACAACAATTCTCTATCTCTATCTATGTGAAGAAATGTTTTAATCTGGATCTTCACCGAAATATTTTTTTTTCTCTGGCCCTTTGCAGCAATGTTCAGTGTACTCTATAAACATTAATGTCTTACTCCTGGCTTATTTGCATCATTTAAAATAATGTGTGAGATTTTTATGTAGTTCTAGCACCTTACAGATTCTTTTGAGGGGAGGTTTAGCTAGACTGAGGTCTGCCACTGTGTCTTTTTAGACTTCCACTGAGGGTCCCCAAAATTGGAGGCTTTCAAATTCTTGACATTGAGGCTTTAAAGTTCCAGTTTAACAACAAAGAATAATCAGAGATCATATTTTGACAGTTTTGGAAAGACTGTGACACTTTATTGTGCCATAAAACTCAGTTAATCAAAAGCAACTGCTTTGACTTTCAACATTCTAGTCGTAGATGTATTCAATTTCATGTGCAGTTTGTTGCTGTTGTTATATAATAAACCATTATCTATGCACAATCCATCTTTCAGAGGATATTATTAATGACATCAGGTATAGTATAAAATGTGTAGCAATGATGGAGGACCTCGCTGAATGACATGCTAGAAATTTACCCGTGTTTGGCCCTGAGATATTGTGAGATTGTATAAAAGCCAACTTGTTACCGTAAGGTTTCTGGTTCCTGGAATAACTGAGAAAATTTGGACTGGGAAGGTTGATGAGCAATGCTCGTTCCTCAATCAACTGGGGGTAATTTTGTGTTTTGTGTTTGCATTCACGCATGTAGCTGTGCTGGCCTGATACCAGGTGTGAATTGCATTACTGTAAAACAGGGCCACATGTGTGCTTTGTCTGCTTTCCTTACAAAGACTGAGTTTGAGAAAAAAACAACAGCAACAGCAAGGGGATGGACAGAGGAGAGGAAGATGGGGTGGGGGTGGGGCTGTCCAGAGATTTATAGAGCGTGGTGATGTCATGTTTGTGGTTTGGGACATTATGTCACACATGGTTTCTATATCAGTGGGCCGTTGCTTGGCCTGATGCATCAGAGTGGACTGGACAGGCCTCCAGATCCAGCAGGAAACACATCTGCAGATACATGCTGACCTCTGGCCAGACTGCAGATTTGGTCTCAGGCCTTCTTTGGTCAGACTGACGGAGTCTAGGGACAAGTATGCGTGTTTTCATATTTAAGTACAGCCAGATAAAGTGTTTAACATGGCAGGACACCTTCTTAAACACAGCATTCTTTTCTTTGTTTATAAGCTCTGAAGGGACAATATTTCAATTTGAACCATTGATTGGCTTTGAATGGTAAAAAAAAAGAAACACAGTACTGTTTTCTTTCTTTAATTTGAAACTACATGTTTAAAGACAGAAAATGCCATTTAAACCTACCAGCTCTGAGTTTCCAATTTAATGTAAATACAGTAGAACAGTTCACAACAGCTTAACAGGGAATTTTACTGGGAACAATGAAGCGAGTGAGTTTTTTTGATTTTCTGTTTGAGATTTGTTGAGAGCACATGTTTATCTTGTTTTATTTATCTTTATGTCTTAAACATAAATGTCACTATTTTATGTTTTGTACCAGAGTTGGGTTAGAGCTAAGGTTCATTCCTTGGAATATAGAATTGTTGCTGTGTTTTTGTACTATTGCATTATTTTCTATTTTCTATTTCAACATGGCCGGTACAGTAATGTTAAGTTGTTATTGATCATTATAGTTTTCTCCCGATTGAACAAACTGCTAGCACATTGAAAAGTTACCACCTGATAAGGTTGTTATTGTGCATTTGTCATTTGCAAACCCAGCAAAGAAGAAGCTAAATTAAAATTTATTTAGACAAGATGAGTGTTTCTACCCATCTGATAAATTTAAGTCCAATAATCACTTTCCTTTTAGTTCTGTTTTGGTCTCTACCAAACCCTGAGGAAAATATCCAGCCCTTTAGCTGCTTAATGCTCCACTATGTTCCCAGGCTAGTCACTATCTGCATCTGTGTGCAGTTCAGTGCTGGATAGGCAGCGAACAGTCGGGCTCTATTGGAGGAAACAGCAGCCTGTTGAGGCTTAAAACTTGATAAAAGCGAAGAGAGTAAGACAAAATAATAAAGTTACTGGCTGTAAAACCAATGAAAGGAGCTACACATAGTAATCTGACCCATTGTGAGATTACTTAATGTTATTGATACTGATATTTTACTTTATTCCTTAGATGATTAGTCTCCTTTTCTAGTCCATTACTAACTCAGCCACCACGGAGAAACTGGAATGCATTTGACTTTTGCGTTCCACCTGCATGCCTGTGTCTAGGACCAGCAAACAGGAGCCAAACCGGGTGGAGATAATACCAGGACAAGAACCAGAGAGAAGGAAGGATAGGCAAGGCTGTTTTCACTCACGCCCTCATTTGATCTCTATTACTCCTCTGCCAGTTTCTGTCAGCACATCGTGTCATTGCTCGGTTTCAACATACCTATGCACATATTTGTGCACCTGTAACTCATATTCATAAAGACACAGATCCAACAGAGGAGGCTATTTCTTGCCTTCTGAGGTTTGGTAAGTGGTTGGCGATGTTGATGATATAACCTCAAAAACAGAGGAAGACAGCGACACAGAGGGAGTTATATGAGGTGAGTCAGATGGAAGGAATGGCTCTTGCTACTAATCTGACTAAGAAGATGACGAAGAAGTGGAAACATTGTAAGAGCTAAGTCTGATGTACAATATGCAGTAGAATGTGGTGAATATTCAGAATCCGTGTTTGAAATCAGTTGCAAATTTAACAGCTACTTTATTGTGTCTTTAAAATTCACAACACAATTTTTCTTGTTGCTAATGCACTTTCAGTGCTACCACAAATGGCTACCACTGCACTTGCCATAAACTACCGGCCAAAGGTTTCAGAACACTCAATTTTTTTTTGTTTTTTTCATTGAAATATAAGCAGTTCATATTCCTAGATGGTCAGAGAGGTAAAACAAAAAAATAGTTTAGGTCACCAAAAAACTATTTAATCTACAGCTTCTCAGCAATGGAAGAAGCCTTGAAAGTTACTGCAAACAATTCCTATAGGTGCCCCAACTGTTGTTGATCACTTACATACCCTCTGTCCGTGCAACGGCAGTGTTGGAACAAACTGTCAGTACACCCTCTGATGCATTATGAGGATCATACTGTACTGCAAGAAGCAGTACTGTACAGTGGCATCAGAATGGTGAGGAAAAGGCAGCTGACAAAGGAAGACAGAGTTGTTGGTCAGGCAGAGATGGTGACGTGACATGATGAAGACCAGCAGTCTCCAGACCCAAACCCAGTGGAGCTGGTTTGGGACGAACTGGACAGAATGTGAAACCAATTAACCTAAAAGTGCAACATAGTTGTGGGAACATCTGCAACAGCGTTGGTACGAACTTTTAGAACAATAGTTAATTTTCATTGTAGAAAGAACATGATGAGTGTGATCAACTTCTGGAGGAGTCAAAAAAATTCTGATTCCATTTTTTTTTTTAAATCTCCAATTGTTTTATTTGTTCTATCTTTTAAGTCCAGAAACACCAAGACATTAAATTATGTAAATTTAAAGAACAGCTGCTAAATAGGAGGTGTTCTAAAACTTTGGACCTGCAGCGTATACAGGTCACATGAGGATAGGGGTGAGTTGTTCCATCAACTGGTAAATTTCAAGGCCACATCCCAAACTCCACAAACACATGGCTGTGCATATGAATAGTTTATACCCTTGATCCTGCTCATAGGGTTGGGCATTTTCTTGCCTGCAGAGGAAAAGGTTAGCAAAACCAGCTGACCCTCCATTTCCTTGGCTACCAGTGTTTACACAACCAGCCTCCCCAGCAGGCTTTATCTGCAGTAGAACAAATCAATCATGTGTGTATGCATGTGCATGTGGGTGTGCCTTCTTGAGCGTTTGAATATGCAACTGTAGCAGTCATTTCCCTCAAGCTTTTGAATTATGGATTAGTGTATTAGCTGAACTATGGTGAAGTTAGGCGGAGCACGCTCTGTGGAATAAATTGGCCTTACCCCAAGAAACCAGTGCTGCTCCTCAATGTTTAAGTTTCAGTCACCGTCGCTTGGGGTAAAGCGTTTAAAAAAAAAAAAGATGCAAATTTAAAACAGTTACACATTTTACTTCATATGCTGCAAGTAAAACAGCATCATTAAAATTCTGTTCTCATTCTGTGGTAGAGGCAGATGAACCAACAAATCATTTTCTTTCTTCCCCCCTCCTCCCTTCAGTTCTTTCATTTATCAAACATGATTATGTGTTGCTCAATGTTACTCGGCCTCCTGTGGCTTTGGCAGTTGAACTTTGTATTATTGGCGGCCTCTGCAATTGGTTACTTGTGAATAAAAACAGGAAAACAGACGTTCCATTGGTGTTGCTGTTTTTCGTATGTACTTCTGGTTAAAAAAAGAATGCTGGGGTGGGTCAACAAGGAGGGCCAGTGAAGGTCATCACAGAGACTCCTGGGACTGATTCAGTCGGACGCACTTTGAGTTGTGTACGATGCATGAGCTCTGGTATAAAATCTAATAACCTCCACCGAGGAGGTTATGTAATCAACCTTGTCTATTGGTTTGTTTGTTGGTTGATTTGTCAGCAGGATTACGCAAAGAGTACTGAACTGATTTGCAGTGAACTTGGTGGAGGGACGGGGAACAAGTCAGGGAAGAACCTATAAAATCTTTTGGCAGATCTAGATCCTTCACTACAAATCTGTTCTTTTTTTCTCTGAATGCTGGTGTATGTTGGTCGAGGTCTGTGCTCTACTGAGGGTAGTTTCGGGTTTATTACTTTTATTATCATTTTTGCCTTGTGTAAATGTTTCTAAAAATTCCCAGTCATTTTTTTTTTCTTTATCTTCAAACCCCTAAAAACTCGTTTTGAATCTTCAGTATTTCTCTATAACAATTATTCAGGACTACATAAGCAATAATCAAAGGTTGAAAACATCTTTGGTTGTTTTTAATAAGAGTTAACACTTCATAACACAGTTAATGTGCTTCATCAGGATGGTGTGGGTGTGGTTTGACAGTGACCTGGTAAAATATGACCCATCGCTGATTTTGATTCAGTCATTTCTATATATTGATTGGTGCAAAAAACTATATGATTTCACCTTTTTCTAATAGAGTGTCACTCACTTTAAAACAGTGGGAAGGGCACAGACAAAAACACAAAATTATTGAAATCTTGCATTTGCAACCAAAGCAGCCAAAATTGCCCCAAATATGACAGAAAATTGTGGGTTTATGAATGATTGCTGTCAAAAAACGAGTGACTGTATACTCTACACTGATGAGTCTTTGCAAGTTTCATACGAATTGAGTTTACACTAATATCTACTGTCTCCAGGAGATAGCTATATGCTGCACTTTAAGTCAGACACTGACAAAACCTTTCATTTTCACCCCCCTCGCCTAACTAACTACCAGCCATATAAATGAAAGCATTACAACCTTAATAGTGTTAAAAACTCACTTGAATACTGTGACAGAGTTTGGTTTAAGCAGGGCACATGGCAACAATACATTACAAAATACACACGTAGCATCAACACAATTTTCCAAGTAAGGTAAGTAAAAACAATTTTTGATTTCATAAGTTATCAGCTTTATGTAGCCGACAGCATAAATATTTTTCATACTATTTTACTTCAACTCCACATCAGTAAATCAAGTTAGTGTGGCCTGTACCCTTGTCGCCTGAAAGCTGTGCAACAACCGATACTTGCACTCAAAACACTAGATAAATTTAAAGGTCCATACTGAGGGAATGTAACATCATTATCATCCCCTTTACTAATAGACAGAAGTCACTACGGTGACAGATAAGGTCCATTTAGGTTAACAACCCAAAATGCATTACTGAATTACTTCTTTTTTAGCAATACGAAAGAAGGCAAGAAAAAAAAAGATACCTGCATGGTGATGAACATGAACAATGAACATTATCCAAGACAGTATTTTATGAAAGTGCTTGATCAGTCCATGATTGCTGAATTCCCTCAAAGCACAGAGTAACCCAGTATGTAATCATGCAATTTAATTGTGTACCGGGGGAAATCACGAAAATTTGAAGTTAATAATGACACCGCTCTTATGAGTTACAAATTTCATAACATTCAAGATAAAATTGACGGCTAAATGTCCAGCTCGATGGCTGGCTGACAGACAAACAATTACTCTGTAACACTGGACTGATATTTCTCTTTGTATAAGTATAGCAACTATGAGTTGCTTATTAATCCCAGTCAGTGGCTCTTTGGCATGTTTTCTTTCTCCAAATGTTACTGTGTTCCTCTCTGTTGTCATAGAGAGAGCAGAAGGTGGAGAAATGGTTACCACATGTTTGAATATTGCTCTGTTCATTAGGTGTGTGTGTGTGTGTGCATGTGTGCGTGTGTGCGTGTGTTTGTGTGTGTGTACATTTGTGTGCGCGTGTGTGTGTATGTGTGTGTTTGTGTCACAGAGAGCTCTGATTAATTGGTCCTATCCACTAAGCTCTGGAAACACCAGAGTACGGACCAGGCCACTAATTGTCTTAATCCACTCTCGTTTGTTTCAACTGCTCAACCAGACCTCACCAGCTGTGTGTGCATGTGTGCGAGGGTGTGTGTGTGTGTGTGTGTCACCTTCACTCTCGACAGCACATGACTTGGCATCGATATCTCTTCCTCCTCTGTTCCTCTCTCTGTCTAGACTGTAGCAAAGAGAGCACGAGGTAAACCGAGATGCAGAATGAAATAAAGGCGGAAAGAGAGAGAAGAAATCGCAGAGAAAATATGTGTTCTGCTCGGCCTCGTTGTGGCCAGACGCCTTTGCCAAATGGATCCCAGTGGATGCTGTGTTCTCCATAGATGGTTTAAACTGGTGTGCTGCTCGCTGATGCTCTTTAAAGGCTTTCAGCACATATCGCTTTGCTGATTTTGCATGGGACAGGGTCTTTCATGGTGACTTCCTCCAACCTACTGAAGTGTTCTCAAGCGAGGCACCAAAACTCCAGCGGCTTCTGTCTGTAAACTGCCTGCCTATCAGAATAAATGCATCTGTGTGCATACCCCCCTAGCTTTTTATATCAAGGATTAAAAAAAATGTCAGTTTCATTAGGTTTTGAGCATCAAAGAACAAATAGCAGATAGGAGTTTTAGAAACACTTTTATAAGGTTCGGCCGTTTTTATTGTCCGTATGAAACTCGCTCCACTCTGCACTAAAAATCATGCTTCCTCCACTCAAACAGTGATAGGCATAGCTTGGCACCAGAAACTAGACCTGAACGTTCTGTTAAACTTTGCATTTCTCTGGGTGTTTGATGGCTGTTGTCCTTTTTATTGCCCTTCCAGAACCAAAAATACACATGAAACACTGTGAAAAGAATATTGAGAAAATGTTTTCAAGTAAGCCACTGATGGCAGCATGCATGGCTAACTCGCTTTTTGCCTACTGTGCTAATTTATCCTTACTTCCAAACCCATTAGTTAGCATATCGTTTGCTATCAACAGAGGAGGTCTCATCCAGAACAAGCAATAATCTGCAAGGAGAGAGTGGTCGACTGATCTGGTGTAGTATAACTCCATCTATAGGGCAGAGCATAGGCACCGATTCCGTCGTCCACAGCACCTAAGGAGAATGCCGAGCATGCCAGCAAACAGTTGGGACCAAAATTTCATTTATTTGATAGTAAATTCCATGGTTGGTGAGTGTGTTAGTTGGTCGTCCGTAATTTCCTCTGGTGCTGAAGTTTGAATACTTTTTGTCCCAATCCCTATAGCAACAAGTCATGTGGTCTATGGTTTTTGCAGAAAGTTTATCTTGGGTGTGGGCATTGGGGCATTCATCTGCATAGAACACTTACCATAGGAAGGACATAAATCAGTGCCTATGGGACGGAGCACTTCTGGAGACAGAAATGATTTCTCTGGATGAGTTTGAGCTCTATGGATGAAGCCAAAGGCCTCAATCAAAGAGATTATTCTTCCCTCTGAAGAAACTCTGCCTCTAAGAAATGTTTCTGTAGCAAAAACTTCAAACTGCAAACAAATACGGAATGAATAATAGTGATGCAACAGGGATTAGTCAGACACACACAGTAAGTGGTGACAGATTATTCTTCACTGTATTCTTTATTAGTCACAGGATCTCCATATTTCATCGGCTGACTGGCTTGTCAGCCAGGCGGGGGTCTCTAACTGCCCTGCTAACAGTGCAGAGAGCCAAAGTTTGGCCATGATAAATGCTGCCTCTTCCCCCGTGACCCTGACAGATAGGGCCTCCTCTGAGAGAGAGGGAGAAATTACAACAAGGGCCACTCCACTCCCTTGTGCTACTCCATCTTGCTTTTTTGTTGTTGTGGAATTTGGGCTGATCTTGCTGTCACCTCCTCACCCAAATGCAGGAGATACAAACATCTGTCCTGATGATGAATGGGAGATACTTTTGTATTTGCTTATTTTGATACTGAGCCACAGCCATCCGGTTAGGGGAAACAAATGTGTCACCACATAAAATCCTAAATTCAACAGGGCATAGAGGTCTGAGGCAGGTATTCTGGGCTGTATGGAGCAGCACAGGGAAGAGATAGCAAGTTGGTGAGACCGGGGTTCAAGACATAGACGGCTATGTGGCAACACCTGTAGTGCATTTCCTCTGCATCCGTCCTGAATTACTCCTGCAGGAAGTTATTATCTGCTGCAACCGTTGAGTAAGTGTGTGCTCTAAGTATGATATATACATTACATATGTCAAATCACTGTGTGTTTGCATTACTGTGTGCAGGAGGGAAAAACTGCATCAAAATTAACTTAATGATAGACAGTCGCGCTGACTGGTTGATGACAGCTGTGTTATTTTTGTGTAGCTGACAGGTTTTAAAGGTTAAGAGATCACCAAAGTTATTACAATTCATTCTCAGCTGTCACGAATGTGTTTACCAAATTTTACAGTGATCCATCCAACAGCTGTTGAGACATTTAACTCAAAACCCCAAATGTCAACCTCACAACCTAAAAGTCAGGGAATCATCGAAGTCATCAGGATTAATTGTCCAGGCACAATGAAAGTATTTGCCAGTCCATTTGGTAGTTGTTGAGATGCAATAGGGAAAAAATCCCCATTGACTTGCCGGTGGTGTCAGTCCAGGGATCACAACAATAGGCTTCATACTCTGAAGAAAATGAGGGGGGAGAATTATAGGTGGCCACATAAGGGCACTATAGATTCCAAATACTATTCAGTTCTTCCCTGGCTTTCGGCCTAAACTTTCTCCACACTTCACTGAAATCTGTCCTGAGAACCAGCACACAATCACGACTAAATACATGAGGTAACAGGCAAACAGTGGTAGCAATTACAGTGGTCAGCATCATTTCCTCTGGTTTATTGGGCTGCACTCTGGTCAGCGCCCTGTTCTCTCCTTCCCTCTCTCTGACCTCTGACTTTGACCCCATGGATTAACAACGAGCCTGCCTCCAGTCCCCCTGACACCTCGTAAACATTGACAACAGCCCTTAACTGACAACTAATCGCTGGCCTGCGCTGGTGCGGACGGGCGACCGGGAACCCGTAATCAGAACTTTCCCACAAACGGCCGACCGGATGAGGCACCTGTTAATGATGACATGATGTCACTCTGTTACCACAGCTACTGGTCCAATTAGCAAACAGAAGTGTTTTCCTAGCCTGTTTATTGAGGGCCAACAACAAGGCTTTCTGGCTTGGCCAAGCCTGTATTTCTCTTCAGCAGTTGTTTTTGATAGCTAACAGGAACATGGAGCTACTTCCACCTCTCTCTGGCTTCTAACCCTGCTTTTAATAACACTTGCATGGAAACACATCTTGGAAATTTTAACAAAAAAAGGGGAAAAACAGACTCAGTAACATCTTTACAAAGGAGTCCCCGTTGACCTCCGTAGAGGCTGGTTTGCAGTCTGGAAGTATCCCCATCTAATTTGGGCATCTGTGAGTGTCATTGGATACCTTTTCTAACATCACTTTCAAGGACTTCTTTTACTGGCCTGGGGGCTACTCTAAGAAAACACAGCACAAGCACCACAAAAAGCAACTAAATGGCACAGCTACTCCTCACACACATTGTTCTAATGCCGATTCGAGAGGTTCACTCGCAGTTCACCGCCTGCTATCCGCAAATCGAGTGTTAAATAAGGCATTATAATCTCACCCTGGACTTTGAGTGAGCCTTTTAAACTACCCTAAAACCCTCTGAACTGCCCTTCCCCCCCAAAACACCAACCCTCCCTTTTAGATGAGGCCAATAAAATATACCTCCATTTTACGCAATAATCAGCCCTTTTAATCATGCATATTAGTCCTCCAATAACTTTAAACGTCATCTAATCCCCTAAAAGAGGCAGTGAGAGAAAGCTGGCCCTCATGCCTAATTTTACCCCAGTGGTTCTAGTCGGGCGCCTGGTCTAATTCAAACTTTACGTGGCCCCAACTTGTTTGGGAACAATGTGGAGGCCCTTTGGGAGCAACTATGGTGACAAATGACCCTAAATAGGCTTGCTGCTCCGTGACTGTCGCTGGAGTGAAAGTGGCTAATCTCTCAAAGTTTTAATGTGTTTCAGTGTTTGTGTGTGGTTTCAGACTTACCAACCACGCACACTTGGGAATCTGCAATTCAGTCTAAATCCCCAGGGTAAATTCAAAATGTCCTTTTTTTTGGCCGACCTTTTATGAGGAACTTAGTTTAAATCGTGGATGAAAATAATTACTGGTGTGTGAGCTTTTGTGTTTATGGGTATACAGTGGTAACCCCTATAGAAGGTACAGAGATGCATTTATTCTGCTTCCAATCAAATGCAGAGTAGTAGATCTAAATGACTGTAGAATGAAACAATAAAACTAGTCTCTGGCAAAAAAAAAAGCAAACTCTGTCTTTTATAATTACAAAAAATATGGAACGCAAGCCAGAAAAAAATAATTCAGAATAGATGCTTCAAAAACTTGGACTTCTTCAGGTGTAAGATCTGTAACAGTCCAACTGCCAGGATGCGTATTTTGTAGCTGCATAGTGGGTTTTTTTTATTTGTTTTCCTTCGCGTTGTGTTTCTTGACTGCAGCAGACGTCAGCGCTACTGTCTGACTTCACTTTCTCCTGCTCGTTCTCTTCCTCTCCAGATGTTGATGTAACTGGCATTATCTCCCATACCAGGGCACTGATTCAGCCCCGGGGGTCTTTGGAAACACTTTCCCTATCGGTGCCAATCACATGCAAATACGCACAGACACACGCAAATCTGAAAGCGTAAACACACTTTTACTGGTGGGTAGACGCAGTTTAAGATGCAAAATGAAGAATTTTGCCGTTTCAGGTTTTAGCACAGTCAGTAATAAACAAGAACGACTAACACTGAGCAGACCTTCCGCCTCTAAAATGTATTTATACTGTTACCCACAGGGTTGGATTTGACTGGAAAACTGCTGGACATCTTCGAGCACAAAACAGAAACTATTCAAATAAAAATTGTTGTTTGTTTATTTATTTATTTCTTTACAATTGTTAAATTGTTAAATTGTTAAAAAAAAAAATGGGTAATGTGACTGCAAAAAATGTAATTTCAATGACGGATGGACATTTTAGTGTAAATGTGCCTCTTTTATATCTACTATTATATATATGTGCATTTACATCATAAAAGATTTGCTAGCAATGAGAAAATGTTAAGATTTATTAGTTCGAGACTTGTAGAAACACACAAAGAGCCACATAACGCACACTTTTTCAATTCTTCATGCCATGTCCAGCATGGCCTATGATATTGCGCTGCCGTCCCGTACTCCCACTCTTTCCATTCTGATGTATTTTATTGAGCTCGCACTCACATTCAAACACGAAGAGCACATACATTCCTCACTAAACAACTACACTTCCTCCCTGATCCTCTTTCCATCTCACCTCCTTTCTTTTTCCAAGGAAATAATTAAAGAGCCCCGCTGCTCTCGCTGATATTCCCCTGCTGACCCACCTTGTTGAGGCCAAACATGGAGGCTTTTGTTTTATGTGCTTGCAAGGTCTGGGCATTAAGAGGAAGCACTGGGCTTGCCAGGGATATATATCTGTCTTTCTTAAACCACATCTACACTGCACACACATTCTATACAGTGGTGGCCATTGTAACAGCCATAGTTTGTGCATTAATCATGAATCCATCCGGGATTATTGCTACATACAGGAGAAGAAACATCAGTATACTGTGGTATAAATAACAATTTTACTCTCCATTAAATTGCTGATTGTGGTTTCCTGAAAATGTCTTTTTATTATTTTAAGGAAACCTTTTAAACAACCCTGTAACTGGAAAAGAATGCTGATATTAGATGCTTTTTCTAAACTCTGATTAACATTCAGTGACAATGTTTTTAGGCCCAATGAGATTTTTTTTTTTCCATTTTTGTGATTAGAGTTGTGAGGGACAGATATTCCAATCTTCCCTACACACCCACCCACCAGCCCAGCCTCCTAACCCTTCATTTTCAGCTTACTAGGGCGCACTACTTCCTGTATTTGCAGTGAATCTTTGGTCCAGAATCATCTAATATGAACACGATTCCTAGGATACTTAGCTGTACTAAGCACTTTTTCCGCTACACACGTTTTATACTTTTCTTTTGGTTTAAGAGGACACCTGTGTGAAATGTGTCTGAACTCATACACAGGTGTCATCAATTCAGACAGACAATGAAACCAAGGCACAGTTCACAGCTAGGCTCTCCACCGATGATAAAAGGTCCACCTTTCTCTCTTACAACTATAACTTTTTTACTGCAAATACATTGTGTTTTATTGTGAAATTCTTTATTTGTATTTTTTTGTTTTTTTAAGAGGCACATAATGTATTTCATTACTTTGATATTGCCATAACAGTAACTCTCCTTAATATAACATCTGATCATCAACTACTACCTTGATGATTTCTCACTATATGTGTAGATGTTATATACGTTGTAAAATGTATTTTGGTCTTGTTGTGAAAACATTCTCGGCACAAGGATCATTTAGCGGCTGTTTTGGAACTGCCTCCAATCATATCTAATGATCATTTTCGATTGCAGCCCAGTTGTCATGGACTTCTGGGGTCAAGCATGAACTTTGAACCTCAGTTATTTCCGTCTCTCTTCACCCAACAAGATCCTTTGTGGAAGCAAGTTATCACTGATTTATTATTTACTGTTTAGTGGCACTATAGACAATTGTAGTATCCCCAAACTATAAAGGATGAAAGGTTCATGTTTCACAACACTCCACATCATATGAAAAAAACACATGTGTGCTGTGCTGTCGCCTCCTCAGCTCATAAGCAGCAGTTTAATCATTTATTTGCAGAGTGATGATCATTTGGAACATAAAAACATTCAGCGGAGTGGATGGAAGTGGAGGGAGTCATTGTCTTTCTTTTTGTTTCATAGGACATTCTTAGTCTAGAAAACTTGTTGGCACACATCCCTGAATGCTAAGCTTCTGTGGGATATGAACGGTCTTGTGATGATGTGTCTCATGTAGTCTGAAGGCATGGCCACACACATCCTTCAGCGCTGTCACAGCTGCTCATGTACCCAGTCTAAGCTCATTCACTGTGCTTCCAGGCCATCTCTTCCCAGGCACTCAGATCCGCAGGATGAGCTCATACTCAGTCAGAACAAAGCACTTAAACATGTCCTTATAAAAAGATAACTATTCTCTGGGGATGTCGGAGCCAGACTTACTGAGTATATATGCACTGTTATACGGACCACAGCCCCTCCATATGCAAAGCTTTAGGCAGGGATCATTGAGATGTCTGACGCAGATCTTTTTTTTTCAGCTTTCTTTTTTGATAAGTCCAAGCTCCCTCATTACTGTACTATTTGTTACTAGTAACATTAAAGTAATGGTGTTCCTGTTTCAACTGTTATGCTCTAAAATGGTATATGCTCAACTTGTTGCATGAATCCGTGTCAACCTAGGAAAATATCTGATAATTAGCATTTTTAGCATTTTCAGAGATCTTTTGTTTCAGTAAGACTTGCCCCTGGCACAAAGTGTAGACATTAAAGCTGCAATAATGGGCATTTTTGACCACTGGGGGTCAGCGGAACAAGCTGTAAACACTGACATATTATCACCTCATAAAGTTGTTATGCTAAAAGAATCTGTTAGTAATTTAAACACACAGCAAACACGGAGTGACAGTACCATTTCTTTTAAGTTGTGTCTCTGGCCACCTGGCAAATGCTCAGTTCAACATCCACTGTTTTTTCAGCTCCGTTTTGGTCTCCACCAATTCCTGAGTTAAAATTTCCGTCTTTGACTTTCTTTACGAGCTAATCAACAACTTTTTCTCTTGCACCCTAAGGTCCTGGGAAGGTACACTTCATGTACTAGGCATATGGTAGATTCTTTTTTTTAAGGGGTCATATTCCAAAAGGCCCGAGTTCCACATAGCAAAAATACACTAAATGCTTGGCAGAGCTGAAGGGAAGTCTCGAGTCGAGTGATAATTCTGCATTCACATCAGACACAGTCATTAAGTCCACTGAGGATATAAAATGATACTGATTAGTGCAGGTGGAGATAAATCTTTCAGCTTCTATTTCTGTTGCAGACCTTCATGCAGATTTGGTCAAACAGATAAATTTTACAGAGACAAAAATACTGCTTTGCAGCCATGATTATTTAGCAATGTTACCAAGACATTAATACGTTTGTATGGCAGAGTTTATTTTTTCACTCTCCGTCAGGTTGAGTACTGCTGCTATGCAGAGTAACACAGGCTCAGTGTTCCTGCTCACTGAGCTACCAGGCCTCTGTTGTATGTTGAACACCAGCCAAGTCGGTTCTGCCGGGACTTGCGCGACCCCGGGGGTCCCGTCATGGTTCCAGCACTGGATCTTCATTAACCAGGTCACTCAGCAGGACACACACATATACACACCTCCCTTAAGGACAACTAGATCCTCTGGCATTACTGTTTGCCCTTTTTTGTTAGTGAAAAGAATGTGAAAAAACCAGACTAAGATTGAGCTTTAGGGAAATGTAAATTCTGAGTGTGTGTGTGGATTTAATGAGAGCCACACAGCCACGGCGCTTCAGGGGAGGAGCAGCTTGTTTCTTTTTTCACTTTGAACTCTAATTTACACCACTGTGAAAACTCATGGGGGATTTACAGATTCAGTGTGTTTGAGTCTCTGGAGATCTCAAATTTCAGAGTCAGAGGGCACATAAACACAGAGAGCCAATCCTTTTGTTAAAGTTTCCTTTTCCACAGCATCTTTGCTCCACTTTTATTTCTTACCATACTAATAAAAATGAGCTAAATTGTTGTTCATGGTATGTCATTCCAGCTTTGTGGTGCTCAAGTTCTTTCAGAAGAACTGAAAGGTAAACCGACATACTATAACGTCCCAACCAATTGTCAACCTTTCAACCAAACAACTTACTTTTGGAAAAGTCTCTCATTCAATGTCGGAGTCAACCTGTACCTTGTATAACAGAAAAAAGAGACAAGAAAACATAAAACTGAAATATCATTTAAACTGGAGCCCATATCATAAGCCTGTAGTGTTGTTAGTCCCAGCATCAGTCGTTTCAGTGTATCCCAGATAACACTGTACGATTAATATAAAGTGACAGTAGTAGTTAAGGTACTTTTCCATCATGAGCACAGACAGAACAGGAGACCACTATTTGGTTTCTGTTTTCTACTGGGTACATCAGTTAATTTACTTCAATTTTGTTTACCATTATAGGCTATTTCTTCTTAAACCCACTCTCTTACAACATGACTGGAGTTGTACCTATACACATACGGGATTATCTGTATCCTGTTTCTCATTTGTGAAAGTTTTAGAAGGCGCTTTCAGCTAATTTCTTTAATATTATGTAAATGAGAGAGCAGTTGTCCATAATTAGGTTGAGGATTAAAGAAACCTGATTTCTCAAGGTAGATCTCTCAAGGTGAACAAAGGTTTCTCTAACATGTATGTAGATGACCAGGCTTCTAATTGGCTTTTTATGAGTACATGCGCATGACAGAAAATGTAGAAAACTGCAAACAAGGAAAAGTGGACGTTTGAACAGTGCCTCTTAAAACAACACTTTAATTATAAGTTTCACCTGAAAGGAACAATACAGTTGCTCTCAACAGTGGAGTTGTAGCCAGTATGATGTCACGTTATTGAGCTTATATCTGCTTTAACTTATGCTTTTTCATCATCCTACCGATGCGAAATCCTGAAAGGAAATACAAAATTACCAACAACTATAAATTGACATGAGTTTTTCTTGGTTCAAAAAATTATAGCTACAACCGAGTTTCCTGATCTGTGCAGCAGTAAAGCTCTGACCAAAGTAAATCCTCGCTTCTACTTCTGTGCTTTTGCAGACCTTTAATTGTTCCACTGCTGCGGCTTGAGCCTACGGTTGGCTCCACCATTCAGAAATAATGAGATACCAGTGCCAAGCCTGAGGCCAGCTCCACCACCAATCAGGAGTGACCCAGTGACATGAGAATCAGCGCCGGATCTGATGGTTCAATCCAGATGGCAGACCGCCAGCGAAACATGTACTATGCCCAAATTGGGGTTTTTTTTCTAGATGGATAAATTGTGACAGTAAGACATAAAGCACAAAAAATAAATCAATATACTATAGACAAATGCTGAAAATCACTAGCTCATTTAGACTTTATGGGCATCCGATTTGCACGAGTTTGTGCTGGAACAACAAGAGTTTCCTCGTCCCGGAGACAGTATATCACCCACTACATTATGTAGCCAACTTGGATGAGGACACTGTTGGATGAGCTATAAAGAGAAAGGAAATAAATGTGAAATTTACTTCCATAAGAGCAAGTGATCAGTGACCAATGAGGTTTAGGCTACAGAGACATTTGACAGAGGGTGATGGATAAAAAAAACAGAAATTTATATACTCCAGGAATATTTTGTCCCACTAGTGAAAAAAAAAAACAAGTTACACTGTGGGAGATTGCTCTTATGCTACTTTGTCATTGATTGAACATGGTACATCATTCAATAAACCTTTAATAAAATAAAATATAAAACATAGTATAACATATTATGAAATCAGCATAGTGATTGTGAGTTTTGCGATGAAAAACAAGTTTCTCCAATGAATTTGTGTTCACAACATTCAACCACTAATGGGTCAGTTTTTCAGTAAAACTCACATGTAATTCCCAAAATGCCAAGGTGTAAAACATAAAACTGACAGCATGTTTTCTTGTTGCTGGCTTTGCTGACCTGTTGAGTTGACTTGTGTGGGAAAAATTAGTGCATGAATGTATTTCGTGCTATAATTATACATTAGAAAGCAGGACTGTCAAAATTTAAAAGATGTAACATTCATGCAAGGAGTAATCAATGGTTTTTACCTGCAATCAGTCAAAAAAAAAAACAAAAAAACAGATGTCCACGAACAAACCTAACGTACATTTGAATTACAGTATGGTATGGTATGGTCAAAAACATATTTCCCCATATATAAAAGACTACAAAATTCAGCTCAACTTATCTAGTGTTTATTTTTACTATGTCATTAAATAACATCACCAGCTTCAAGATTTGGTGAAACCCCTGATCATGTGCCATTTAATAATCTTTTCTGCTCCTTTAGCCCCCATGACACAGCAGTGAGGCCAGACAGTAAAGACAGGGGTTGATTGGTCCACCCACTATCACTCTGGTTTTGCTCTCCACCAACTCCTGAAGGAAATAGCCAGCTCTTTATTTGTTAAATCCTCCAGTACGTTCGCTAACTCAATGCAAACTTCGTATGTCGTTTGGTGCCGGGCAGTTAGCATCTACAGAAGGCTGGAATGCACAGCAAAGCAAAGCAAATACAGTGGGTATTTAGAACTTTTCAGCTGAAGACAGCCGCCTGCAGTGTCAGTAAGAATGTGAGAGTTAATAAAATCATTAAAGTTGTGGGCACTAAAACCAAAACAATGAGCTAAAAGATGATAAAAATGCTGTGTAGAGCTGAGAGGAACTGCAGAGTCAATCCTCACAACTGTCAACCCTCACCATATCCTAATCATGTTATGCCTCAGGGCAGCCAAAAAAACCTATTGTATTGTAAGGTTATTGTATTGTATAAGTCTGATTAAACCACATGTACAAACCGCAAACCTCTCTCAACTCTTATAAAATAAAAACTAACAATGTTTTTCTCAAAACTGTAGTCATGAATGTTTAATATTATCAAGAAAGACCTACACCATTAAAACAAGATTGTAGGGGAGCTTTAATGGATGGCAGATATTGTATATATTGAAGTTTAAACTTTAAAGTGATTTCTTGAATCTGGCATGTCCTGGGATGACTCACAACCCTCCAACACAGGATCTGTGCCACACTGAAAGAAATATTTTCATCTCTGGTGGTTAGACTGCTCAATTTGCCGGCCTAAAATAGAAGATGAGAAATATTTGGGATTTATAGTCTTTGTCAACCGACTTTAACCTCATCATCTCCTGGCAACAAACTCATAACCCTAGAACATCTGTCTCTATGTTTAGAAAAGACCAGTCACATCTCCTGTTGTCCTGTTTCTTGGCACCTGTGTGTATGTAAGTGTGTAGCAGAATGAGCCATCTTTGGCCATTGCTGAAGTCAGAGGGATGTTGACTCTGTTATTTTATTGATATCTGAAGCTGGAAGACAAATATTGTCGTCTTGCAGGCTTATTTGCTCAGACTTAGTCAGCGAATGTCTGAATCTCTTGTGGCACCTTTCAGATGTTAACTAAGAGTGGCCAAGGCCAACTGTCTGATTTCAAGGTTTAAAAACAAAGATGCAGTTGCATCATCAACCTCAGCTTTCCGTCTAGCCCTTGTCCTCACATGATAGATTGCTTATGTCCAGCTGTCAGGGGAAAACTCCCCCTCAGATACTGGTAGAGAGGCTGTTTTTCTTGTAATTTTTGTAATAGACTTCCCTCTTGCTCATCCGTGTCATATAATTCCCAACAATTCCCATTCTAAGGGGCTTACAATCATTTTCATTTTGTCAATAGATCATAATACTCTACTATTGCTAAATGCTACTGCTCCTTAAGTAAACCACTGATCTCAGGCCACAAATACTGATTTCATGGTAAACTATCCAGTAGTTGCTTAGATATTTTAGTTTGGACCAGAGTGGTGGACTGACAAATTAACCAACCAAGACATCAAGCAACTAAAGAGCCAGATGTTTCCCTCAGGAGTTTGTAAAGACAAAAAACAAAGTGAAAAGAGAGTGGATGCTTATTCTCATTAGGTTTCCACAAAAACAGCTTTCAATGAACAACAATGTTGCTCTGTAACAGCTTTCTAGCAAGTTTTTCATATCAACTTAAAAGGTGATATGTGTTTATAACTTGTTTGTGCTGCCCCCAGTGGGGCAAAAATCAGTTATTGCAGCTTTAAGGTTCATTGAAGTAAACTAAACTAAACTATCAAACTCCATTGGAGGCTTGAAGAAAGGTCAAAAATGTGAGGAACATCCTGATTAGATGTTTTTAAGGAGTAACTTGAAACCTCTCACATCTTGTTTTTGCTGCCCTCCAGTGGTTTAACCTTTCACCTTGCTGCAGTGATAAATTTGTGTGAAATCACTGAGTGTGGGTGTGGTTGCAGGTGCAACAAAGAACATTTCTGACCACACCCAGCCACACCAGAGAAGGCAGAGACGGCAAACTTTTGCAGCCTTCTGTTAAATTAGTCTTTAAATTGGTAAATGGACTGCATTTATATAGAGCTCAAGAACATTTGGATATGTGGACAGGAAGAACTGCGATCAAGCCACCAGCCCTGTAATTAACAAATGTCCTGAGCCACAACCGCCCCATTTCCACAATGCTAAAGTTGTGTTGGAAACCTTCCCCTATGGTCAGAGGCTATTTCCCTTGGATGAATATACAGCAGAATACCAAATTCAAGCAAAGTGGAAGCATTAAAATATGTTGTCTGAATGCATTTTAAGTATCTTCTCAGCTAATCCTCTAATATTTTACTGGAAAAACGTAAACCACTTGCCTCACCCACTCGCTTTTCTCAAGCTCTGAACTTCTTGGCATGTCTGCTGTTTCTCTCCCAACAGGGGCTGCAAAAACAGCATTAGCATACGTGGGAGGGGATTTTTTACCATTACTCAGAATCAGATAGTGCACAGTTGACCGTGACATAATTTTATTTATAATGGCTTGAGACCCAGGACTGTATAAATGTCATATCCGTCTATCTGGGCTATCTACATGTCTGCCCACAGAGCATGAAGAGGGAAGGCGTGGAGGTGGAATATTCAGCTCTGGTTAGGCAAGGACTGACCCACGACTGGTCAGAATGTAAATGTAATTATACAGTTGGTAGTTTTAGCTAAGCAATCTGATTGGACAATGGTGTGGTCAAGCCTTGGTGATAATTCCCATGAAGCACAGCTAGCCATGCCTGATCAAGAAATAAAGTCAGTTGCCAACTTAAGAGGCACTAAAATCTGTGGAGCTATGGATCCAACTATCTTTCATAATTCTACCATCCCCTTACCTTCCTTTCTCTGTGGCTTTCCTTTTTTCCCTTTTATCTCTTTTCCTGCATCCAGGCTCATGCAGCCACAGTGAAACCTGGGCAGCACATGTTTTAGATAACATCATTTGAGTTACGGATCAGGCCCTGGTCTGTGCTGCTTACGTAAAGCCATAACAAGGCCCATTTAGAGAAACAAAATGAGGTAAATTCACCAAAGTCATTTTCTATTTATGCATAATTAGACTAATTTCTTCATAAACGGTCAAGCGAGAGAGAAAAAGGCAGAGACTGCATTTTAGATTGCTTTTGTGGGTTTAGATCTGATCGCAGATTTACAAGCGCCTGATATGCCACGGTGGCACACATACACACAGACAGCCGCATTAAAATTAAGTCGCTGGAGGAGTCACACAGCACAGTTCAACTGAAATTTACTGTCATTTGCACAAATGCACGTTGAGATGTAAAAAGTTACCAGTGCACGGATTCAATTTTAAAACAAAAGCAAAACAATACATTTTGTTGAAATAGTCCAAGCAAAACTGTGGAGTGTAAGATGAACATTTATTGTGCATTATTATGGTTTGTGGCTCAAAGCCTGAAAAGAATCAAAAAACCAACACACACTGGAGTCTGACATTACTTGAAATGTATTTTTACTGGATAAAAATGAAGAAGACTGTCTGCACTACTGCTTGAGTAAATGCAGGATAAAAGCATTAAAGTATAGGTACAGATTTTTTTCAAGTTTATTTCCATGGCAGAGTGCCACTGGGTGCAAGGGGTGCAGCCACATCTGGGCCCATGCCCATGTGGTATGTCAAAATTACAAAAAATACACTTCAGTGCAATAGAATTATGGATAACTACAGGGTACATATGTGAAAGGGCATCTACCTTAATTAAATAATTGCTGACTTTGTTTTCCACACAGAGAAAGTCACCCAAATTGACACACAATGTAAATCGGCTGCCAACAGAAAACTGTAACAGGGGTGGATAGGTGATATTACAAAAAAGGAGAAAAGGGGCTGGGATTAGGGCAGAGTGTGGAGGACTCTGCAAAGAACAAAGCTCCATACAAAAATTAGTCATCAATGTCTATGTGTAGGCTCTCTTTTTGCTTTTAAATTTAAAGTCAAGCTGTCTCTGCTGCTATTTATATCACACACATATATATATACATATATATATATATATATATATATATATATATATATATATATGTATGTAAATATGTATATACATATATACATATATATATTTACAAGTTCTTCCCTGCAATGCTCTGTTTTGCTGTGTTTTGTGAGATAAGGTATTTGATTTTTTTTGTAGCATATGAATGTACCAGATACATTAGCGCGTTGAAGAATTATATAATATCATGATGTACCCACAGCTGCAGAATGATTCTCTTTGCTGCTCCTCTATTAAGGTCCCAATATTAAATAGATAAATAAGACATTATTGAATAAATAATCATTAGCATAAAATGTGAACATTGCGAAGCTGAGTGATAAACCAAGCTCATAATCCCACCATGGTAACCAGAGAATTCAAAGAGAGAGTTCCAAACACATATGACATTTGAGTATTTAAGTATTCCTAACATATTTTCTTAGTGAAACTTCCTCAGTGTGTGAGACACTGTGTGAGTGGGCCCTAGTCTAGAGCTGAGGCTACTGCAGGTTTAAACAGGTCACAGGTGGATGCATGTCAGGGCAAGCAGCCCCAGATGGATGTCAAAGGACACCTCTCAATTTCACAATTCTCCTTTAAGATAAATCACCACAGCAGTGAGGGGAAGGGCACCAAGGTCAGAGGAAACTTTTCTCTTTGCCCATTTCACATTTTAGCTCATTTTTTTGCACGACATATGAAATGTCATCATTTTCTCCCTTCATGTATTTCTTATCACTATGAAAAACATAAAGCTGCGCAGAGTCACATTTCTTTGAATTTTAAAGATCAGTCTGGATCTCGTTATAAATATTGAAATTTAATGGTACAACTGGAGCAAGTGCAGGTACAAAAACATGGACACGACATCTTTTTCATGTCATTGTCAGCTTGCATTGCTTGATGACTCGTGTTACATCTTAGAATGCATACAAACAGTCATCTGAAGAAAAAAAAAATCCCAATATAGCCATTTTTCTGCATCTGTCTCTCTGTGTCTTGTTCTAAAGTTTAAACTTTTTCATTGGAACTCAGCCTGGGAAATTCCCTGTTTGACACTCCGACGGCTCTGGTTTGTGTTGCTCGGGATAATCAGTGAATTCTAGAACGCAGCCGAACCTGTAATTACAAGGGAAATTAGCAATAGGCAGTAATTTGTGTCTATATACAGCCTGGGTTTGACAGGTTGGGCGGGTTCACTTGAACCTTTCCTTCAAAAAGTGTGTAAGTTACAAGGGAGGAATTGCTAGGATGTCGAATGTTCTTCATAATAATCCTGAAACATTTAAGTCCCCATCCATTATAGCAGAACTGAGTTTTCTGCATTACAGTTTATATTATAGAATTTATCTGAGATCTAATCCAGGTAAGCAGAGACGGATTGCAATGACAAAATTAATCTGCAAATCCATTCCAGCATCCCTGTATTTTCCCACTTCCTACCAAATTACCTCATGTGACTTTGTAAAACATTGTTCAGTAATAAAGTTTTGTTGGGCTCTTGAACAAAAAACTGCCAATTTCTCTTCTTAGAAGAACCAAGAATTGTGCTGTGACGCTTGTAATCTTGAAGCCATTTGGCTTGAGGAGAGCCCATATCCCAGAACACAGTTAAAACACATTCGGTCCATGTGGTTTTGAGAGCTCAAACTGTTTTTTAAATGCTCCGTGTTGTTGAATCACTACCAGCTGCCACAGTCAGCATCCTGCCAGGTTAGTCACCCACTGATGTGTTTGCAGCTGGCTGGTACCCAGGCTACTGCTGCACACAGTTTAGGTTGGTTTAGATGCAGCAGTGATAGGAAAATAAAAAATAAACAGCATCACAAGTCTCCCTTAAACGGAGAAAATCATTAGTCAAGATGGCAATCAGTGCCACTAATGGCACCGAAAACTGAAACAAGGAAAAGTAAAAATTCAAGAGATGTCACTGAAATACTTTGAATGCTGCTGGCAGATATTGCAGGATTTTAATGATGATTACAATTAGGGATGCACCGATCAGATTCTGTGCTTCTTTGAGATCATGTGTGCACAGGTACTGCTTATGCTTCCTCCATGTGCATAAAAAAATGCACTTATGTACTGTAAATGCGAAGGCAGCGGAAGTCCTTTATTGTGAAACCACAAGCATGCCGCAGTTTGCTGTCATCTGCAAAACAATTACGCCGCACCGTTTGAGATTGAATTCATTTTACTGTTAAAAATACTGTTGCTTTTATTTCATCATCAAAGTACAGCATTCTCAAGAGCTGTTCCTACAGCCAATTGCAGGACTTATATAGTGGAGCAACATAAACAATCGCAAATCCACATGAAAATGAACTTTTGAAGAATACTAAACACAATTCTTTCTATGTGGAATGATTTGATTACATAATCAACAAAGCTTTATAAAGGACTCACCTTGCATGTTATTAATAACAACCTTTCAACAGTAGTGTTTACCACTGGTTCTTGTAGCTGAGAACCGCTATGTCCGTTTCAGCCTCGCTTTACCTCACGCCACTGGAGCGTACTTGTTATCAGACCCCTTGTGGTAAAACAACGTCCTGCTACGTTTGTTGTCTCGTGTTTTGTCTCGTCCTGCTTCCCAAAAGTTTGCTACGGTATTTGTCTCAGCTCTGGGACACCTGTATGGCTGGAAACACCTCTTTGTGAGCGTGTGTGTGTGTGTGTGTGTGTGTGTGTGGGAGTGTGTGTGTGTGTGTGGGTGTGTGTGTGAGTCAGCTGCTCGGGGGATAACAGCAGCATGTGATGACAGGGCGCCCGGGTCTAATTAGAGGGGGTCTTCCAAAAGCTGCAGTGCTGATGTCAGTGGCACTGCAGCTGCGAGGGTCATCTACGTCCACACACACACACACACACACTGTGTTAAATCAAAGCTCTGTTACACACCTGGAGGGGCTGGAGCCGTGGGTGTGAGGTGTGGGGGCCGGAGGGAGGG
Organism: Istiophorus platypterus; assembly: GCA_016859345.1. Lineage (NCBI taxonomy): Eukaryota > Metazoa > Chordata > Actinopteri > Istiophoriformes > Istiophoridae > Istiophorus > Istiophorus platypterus. Next base: position 6,210,172 of record CM029119.1, read on the forward strand.
CGCCCGAGTGTCAGTCATCTGCTCTTAAATGAGGGAGATTACGTGCTTACTCAGGCAAACAGCTGATCAACAGCAGTCATTTGCTCAGACCGGGGCTTCCCCAACCATTAGCCGCTGAGATACGGGAACAGCAATACGCCCGCACACTATATTTAGGCGCAAGACGTTTACTGTGACTTTATAGTGAAAGCGTATTTAGCTTCCAAAAAAATTTGGCCAGGGATTAAGGGTCTATGACATCGCAAAATAGGTTTCCGTGTGAAACATTAAGTTTCTGGTAGCATTTTCTGCAGAAACTCACATTCATTGGGTGTGAATCATTTTACGCCTACTAGTTTGAGATTTTTTTGGAAACATATACCGTGTGATTGCTTTTTTAGCCACTGGTCAAATGAGAAGATTGATACCACTCTCGTGTGTGCTTTAAGAAGAGTGCTGGAACCAGCGGTGATTAGCTCAGCCTAGCATAGCTGGAAATAGGTGGAGTCCAAAAATGGAAACTACGCCTAATTAGGCCTCTGAAGCTCACTGATAAGCAGGTTATATCTATACGCGGACGGATATGTAAAAACATTAAATTAATGTTGCCAGGCAAGCAGCGTAAGCACTGCACAGGATTGTTAATCATCAAGAAAAAGTGATGAAAACCTTTAAACCACAAATGGTCCTTATTTTGCATTTCTGTTTGCGCTCAGATTGGACAAGGAACAGGTTGTTATTTACTAAGTGTTAAAGGTGTCGGTAGATGTAGGGATGTCAACCTAGCTTAGCACTGAATCTGCTTCCAGTCTTCATGCTAAACTAGGCTAACCGCTAATGCCAGATGTAGCTTGGTACAATCACGTCAGTGTTCTTGACCTTCTCATGCAATAATAAGGGTATCGCCCAAAAAAAATGTTAAAACTGGACCTTTATCGCAAAAACTTTGCCTCCATATTAAAAGAATTTGTGTATTTAACTTTGTGGTTTAAGTATTTTTGAACTCAACGAACAAAGGGCAAAATGAACAATACAGTCACAATTGTTCAATAATTATTCTCCTATGGTAGTGATCCAGTTAAGGGGCAGTTTCTTATCAGTGTTATGGAAAATAAACCTAGAGAAGTAGCAGTGAAGTTGGACAATTGAAATGTTTCCATGGAAAAATTTGGAAAGCAACTGAAAAGTCCCAGTTTTCTGAAAGGTCGCTTCGGCTTTGATGTCAGCATTGGATCATACATCATCCGAGCTGCATATTCAGGTTTTCTGAACATTTTTGCACCAATGCTGGGCACATTTTAAGTGTTTAGAAGGATTTGCAAACAGAGGAACCTTCAGAAATTTAAACAGAAATTGTAAGAAAGATACCGCATCTACACGGTGTGACTGACAGGATGCTGTGTCTGTAATCCAATATTTAATCTTCCGGTCTAATTTTCGTCTCAGGCAGTATTTTGTGTGAGCCTCCCACATTGTGCCCATCTTCCTGCTCCCACCCACGGAAACCCAGACTGTTGGAGCAGTACCCGGTACCACAGCCAAGTCTCCGAAGACTGACTTCCTCCATAAACACAGTAATCTTGTTTGTACTACCAATTTGGGGGTTAACAACACGATTCTGGTGTTTAACTAAAGGCCTTTTATCATTCCTGGGCTGACCTCAATGTCCCCACGGGACCTAATGATGACATCATTAACAAGCGCCAAGTGTTGCAGGCTGATAATCCCTGAGATCATGCACTGTAACTGATGAGGGCAGATCCTGACGGTGGGCGTGAGTTCAAGAGAGGAAGAGATGGAGAGAGGGAGACAGACAGAGGCGATGGTACGACTAAAAAGACTAACACAACACTCACTTGTGAGCATTTAGCCATGCAGATGGTTATGGTTATGATTATCTGTCCCTCAGATATCTGTCCTTGACATTTCCCCCTATTCAAGTTGGACGGGATTTAAATTTTGCCGCCGCCAGGATTAGAACCCAAGATTTTTAAAAAAATGAATAGTCTCTTCTACAGGTTTGTGTCCCTGTTACTTTGGATAACTGTCTGAAGACCTTTGAAAAGTTTTCACTAGAATCACTGTCCATCACTGTCACTCTATGGAAACTGGTGACAGTGAACAATGAACTGTATCTTTAAAGACGGTTGAAGAATTTTTGGTTTCTTTAACAAATTATTTTCAATTGTTCCCTCATACTACATTCATCATAATTATTCCTCTGAGCACCATGAATGACTTTACAAAATTTCATTGCAATAGTCCTTGAGATAATTCAGTCCGTACTAAAGTGGTGAAGCCACCAGCTGATCAACACCATCTGTGGACCAGTTTTGGTGGCTAAACATCTGCAATTTTAAGATACTGGTAAATATGCCACTTCCAAACAGAGGAACCATGCTAAAAACAAACGGCGCCCCCCTTCACAGTTTTCGTTCTTATGCATCTGACCTTAGATCTGAGGGACTTGCCAGCAGAAGATCCACTGGACTATGACTTTGCTGGCAAGAATAAATGGAAAGCTCCAGCGCAGCCAGAAAGAATGAAATGTTCAAAAAGCTTTATAGTTACAGCACAGCGATGGTAGAGGACGACGGGACAATGTATCGCTGTCATAATGTGTCACTGTCATGATAGTAGATTTTCTAAGACAGGTTAGAATGATCTTTCACTACAAGCTACTACCACGTAAAGCCAGTGTATTAGCACACCAAGTGATCAAATTCACTACAGAGAAGTTTGTTATAACTTTCAGGAACTAATTCCTTCAACTGATTCTCTACCATTTGGCTATCATGACAGGTTTTTATTAAGTTACCCACATCTGTTTTCTACATAGAGAAAAGTTCACAGTGTCTTTATAAAGTTTGTTCTTCTATAAAGTTTTTTTTTTTTTTTAACTCTATTTTTTACCATCTATATAATGCCTGAACATATGGCAGCTCCCTCTGAGTTTTCTTCTCAGAACGGTTTGAAAGAGTATCTCCGCTTCCTATTCAGATGGCACAAGTGTGTTTATGTGGGGAGTGGGATCTTATCTAGAAGATGTTGGCAGACAAACAAACACACACAATCTTACTTTCCAGTTCTTGTCAGTTCCTCAGGGCTAAATAAGTTAAATGATGAGCTGATAAAAAAAACACACACACACACACACACACACACACAGCAACATTGTGACCTCGGGGGAATTCAATCTCATCCCATTCAACTGAGAATTTGGAGAAGAATTTTTTTAGAGGCTTCGTATGACAGCTGTAGGATTCACTTCCATCAAAGGCCAATGATTCCTGCAGGAACTGAACCTCAGTACCTGTTGCACAGTTCTGAAGACGCGATACGCTGCCAAAGGCATGAAGCAGGGAAATAGAGAGCATATGGTGTCAATACTTTTTTTTTTATTTATTGCCTGAAATTATCTCCTTCCTGTACTGGACGTGCTGAGGGACACATCTCTTGCTACTGAGGAGTAACCTTGGCTTTTACATGGTCCTTTACCGCCTCCATCAGGTTAAATTGGGAAATGCAGAATTTTAAAACAGTGACATTTAATATTGTGGATGTGACATTTATAGGATAAATTTAGGTTGTCACCAGACAGGATACCTCAGGAGCCATTTTATCAAGTTCAAAGAGTAATAAAAAACGTGCTCCAACCTGAAGCTGTTGTATCCCGTTTGTAATCTAATGGGTTTCTCTTCAGTGGCCTGTCATGCAAAACCTCCAATCATCTAGAAAATGAACACCATTAACCTGCTGACACCTAACAATAATGAGCTAGACTAATAAATTAGCCAGGTTGATATAACGGCCGATATTACCTTATTGAAGATATAATGGTATCAGTGGGTTCAGTATGTTGGTCAGTAAGTAACAAGAAATTGCAAATTAGGTTTCGAGTAACTTAGTGCGACCATTACATACTGTAGCTTTTCCACCAGAGAGAATTTAAAAGATTATTGTTAAAAAAAATACATGGAAGAGCCCTTTTCTCTCTGAAAACCATCCCTAGCTGTATAACTGCTGGGACGAAGACAACAGACCTCAGGGGAGAAAGCATTTGACAGCAATCATGAGGACTTTTGTGATGGAGCCTTACCTCTCCCCTCCCCTGGGACGCTGGCTGTAAGAGCCAGCTGGACACTTTCACAGATTACGGACTGCAGGTCCTGCAGGCCCATAACACTCACTGTGTAGCCATACTCATGCACCTGACAGAGGAGAGCCATCTGTAAGAGAAAATGAAAGGAGTTTAAGAGAATGAGAATCTATTGGCAGCAGGGGGAGAAATATGTTAATAATTATGTGTTACTGTCTTTCAATTCCAAGACATATTTTTAGACTTTAAAACATCTTCTCCTCTTGTTTTTTGACCCGTATTGCATTCAAAGGCTAGAGTATGTTGTCCGACAGTGAAACCCAGAGATTGGCCAATAAATAAACAGAGACTTCATGAGAGGGATCATGAATTTGATAGGTCCTTGCATTACGTAAAGCTGTGGCTGCTCAAAAGCCAGCAGAACTTGGTTGTCAGTGCTTTTCACCAACACTCAAACACGCAACCACACATTACGTGGGCATGTTTTTTAAATCAGTGCATACTTTTAACAATATCACGGCACCATTAGAACTCTGACACATCTAAATTTGATTATCACTGTGATGGATTACCTATTGTAGTAATATTCAAGAGTCAGCAAATAAAAAGATCATGCAATATTTGAAACAGTCGTAGCAGTGATTTAACCCAGGATGCAACAAGTATGGTGACTAAGCTAAAAGTTTATAAACTGCTCTGACTCCCTATTAAGACCAATGTTTCTGATAAGAATAAATTGTTTTTCTTCTATCATAACAATGACTAATGAGTGATGATGATGATGAGCATTAGCTGCGCCGCTGTGGAGTCCAGGAATCCCTCGAGATCCTATTGATAGAACTGAGGAAAATGCACTCAGTGGGGAACAACCTAGCTGGTGTTTGCAAAGTTTTGTTGTTAAAAGAAAGTCTGCACTCATTTCTCTACTTCAATGACTAGCTTGCTACTTTTATGAATGAAGGTGTAGTCTACGATCTAGGTAGCTACTTATACAGTCAATCTTACTCTGTAGGTTACGTGGTTTATGTGTCCCAAATTTTGGCATGAATGAATCACATATTTAAAAAAAATAACTAAATGAAAATAAAAAAATCTCATGTTACATTTCATCTTAATTTCAGTGACAGTTGAAGTGGCTGACTGTAGTCATGGCCACTGTGGTGAGTAGTTCTCCATAATGTCTGCCATAATGTCCTTGAAAAAAAAAGAAAAAACAGATAAGTCAGCACCAGGTAAGTGTTTCCCACTAAACACTCTGTTTTGTCTTTAGTTTGTGTGAAATTGACCGAAGTACTAATCAGTGTGAGTTGTTGCAGCCTTTCAAAGGAGCCAAAGAAATCCTTTTAAAACTTACAGGATATTCGCGGTGTGTAACAAACTAGTCAGCGGGCAGTGAATCACGGCAAAATAAATTGGGTTCTGGCCACCGATAAGCTTCCTGGCTCAGTGTTCACTGGTTCACTGATGAGTAAGTCATATGCTCCCAAAGTGGTAAATGATACTCGTGTAGGCCAACATCGAAAAATTGGCTGATCGGAATCAGCTTTTCACAATGTATGTATGCATGTGTGAAATCTTTTAATGTTAATCTGATACATTTTCTTATGGAAAGAATGTCATTATTTTGTTAACAACCTCTCCCCAACATTAACAATGAGTCAGATGGCAGTATTTGCTGTTTTGTTCATTTTTTTAATAGGCTGTAGGGTCAACATTGCTCTTTTGGGACCTGGAAATGAAGGTGTTGGGAGCCAGCTTTTGTGTGGGTGTTGATGGGCAATATATAGAAATGGAATGGAGACATCCATGCATTTATATATTTATTAAACAAGCATTTGTCCATTACCCGTACTCTATTGCTATGTTAATGCAGCTGTTTTGCACCTCTTTATGAGGGAATCAAATAATTCTGGACCTGATTATATTATATTGAGAAATCTGCTCTTGTAGCCTAATACAAGTCAGATGAAATGTTCGGCTGTGCTGAATACCATTCTTGAGACTTTGAAGCTTCAGCGAGAATTAACTGCAAATATTCATAACCTGGACACAGTCACTAAGACTAAATGTCCTTATCTGAAAATAACTAATACTATTTAATGTTGATGTGTTGTAAATAATTTTTGATTAATATTTCTTATTTCAAGGACTGTTTGGGCTTTTTGTGGTATTGTACAGGTGTTATTATTATTATTATTATCATTATTAATAATAATAATAATCTTACAAAAACATAGCATTCAGATACTACTTTGGACATCAAATGCCATGGCAACAGCAGAAGCTTTGAAGCTTCAAGGCCTTTGGATCAGCCCTAATTCACTGTAATGTAGCAGCTGATTTCTTCAGGCCCCTCTTACAGGATGCCTTCCCTCTTTAACCGAGGAGTTCACCTGCATCCTTTCTGACTTGCGTTTACAGGTTATTCGGTGCTACTTTGTCTGGAAACTGAATCATCTGATTCATGTTGTCTTCTCTCTCTGTCCCTATCCATCACACATACAGGATGCTTGTTTTAGGATTCATCACGGTGGAGTATGTGATTTTGCAATGCCACTTTTTGAAGGTATTCATCCCATTCTCCCTCTTAATTTTCCTTGATTCCATATTACTCATTACATGGCTTTAGTACCTTTATTGAGTGACGTATTCCAGGAGAGTGAAGATGGGTGATGTGACTGAAGATGGGTGATGTGTGATTGATTGTGTTGGGCCGGTCAGGGTTGATTGGTTTGTCCCGGTCCAGCCCCATTAGGACACATCTCTGCAGGGGGAATAACTGTGGTTGTGTCTGGGCCTATGGATATGCATTAATTCACAATGTGTGTGTATGCATAATGTCTGCATGTATGGATTGTTTTAGTAAAGTCTGCCATGAGTGTGTCTCAAGGAACCTTCTCAGGATATGGAAATTTTTTCCATAATGGTTTTATAATTTAGACTTTGACCGCTATCAAGTTGCAAAATGTTTACGTTTCAAACTTTTCGTATTGAATGAGGAGTTGATTAACAAAGATGAATTCAAACATGTAAATATTGTTACACAGCATGTGAACATTTTATTCTTGATTTTTCCTTGTATTTTATATTATATTTTAGATTATCACTCAGAGGCAGTTACATAAAGGAACCAGCCATTAATAGCAAATAGTTATACAGTTAGATTTGTATACCCGTATGAATACGATTGGATGTTACTAGCCACACTGCTGTGAATGAGCAAATGATTGTGAACCTATGTATGCATGTATGAAAGAGCTGATTCCAATCAGCTGATGCAAGCCTGTGTTCAGTGCTGTGGCTGAACTAAGGCTATCCTTTATTTTTCGATGTTGGCCTACACGAGTATCATTTACCACTTTGGGAGCATGTGACTTACTCATCAGTGAACCAGTGCACACTGAGCCAGGAAGCTTATCGGTGGCCAGAACCCAATTTATTTTGCCGTGATTCACTGCCCGCTGAGTAGTTTGTAACACACCGCGAATATCCTGTAAGTTTTAAAAGGATTTCTTTGGCTCCTTTGAAAGGCCGCAACAACTCACACTTATTACTGCTTCGGTCAATTTCACACAAACTAAAGACAAAACAGAGTGTTTAGTGGGAAACACTTACCTGGTGCTGACTTTTTTTTTTTTTTCCAAGGACGTTGCAAATATCTACTATGTCAGCAACTTCAGCTGAAATTAAAATTAAGATGAAAACTGACATTAGATATATAATTTTTAATTTGTTATTCATGACTGGCATTATTTAGTCACATAAGCTAATCAATTATTCATGAGTTTTCCACAGCCACTCTGGGAGAAAATGTCACAACTGACACTCTTCAACAAATACCAAACAGCTGCCTTTACTCTGAATCAAATCCACCTTCACCGTGCCACAGTTCACTCTATCATGAATATTATGTGGCATTGAAATTGGATCACCAATTTTATATCTAATTGCCTCAATAAAAGATGAGATATATTTTATGTCTAAAGGAAGTTATAAGAAATTGCATTTTTGAATTTTAAAAACTTCAAACTTTTAACTTTTGTAAGAAATCCAGTGGAATGTTACCTACAGTAACAGTAGTAATGCAGAGAGGGAGTATAAGAAGTTAGCAAACAGAATTAGTCATGGCTGTTACACAGCAACATCTATCTACAGTGCAGTAACATGAGCTCTGTTTTAGACTGTAGCCACTGAGTACTAAATAAAGTCAGAGTGTGCTTGATTGCTTTATTGTTAACCAATGTTCCATTTGTAAAATGAAGTTATTTCTCTCTAAATGGACATAGTCTCCCTTTAGAAAAAGAGGACTAATCACAAAAATGATAGTGATATACAGTATACTCCTAAAATACATTATAAAATAGGCCAACCTGAACTTGAGGCAGTTTTGGTGAAAAGGAAAGAGCACACATGCCCTGAAACTGTCCCTGAGATGTGTTACTATAAAAATGAATTAATGAAACCTGATAAATATAAACAGTTTGTTTATATTGTTTTTGACACTTTTTTTCCTTTTAACGAAACCGAGAACAAGCGGTCGCCAGGCACTCTGTCCTTCCAGCCAAGCTTGGATGTTAGAGCCAGCAGTGTAATAGGATATAATTTGGATAAATCCTAGCATTTTGAACCTTTGGAAAATCAAATGTGGGTTAGACACACACACACACACACACACACACACAAGCTGTTCTTCTGTTTGCCAAATTATGCAGAGTAAGATAAAATCAGCTTAATATATTTGACAGATTTTTTATTCCTCCTCTTCATTCTTCATTTTTTTATGCTTTTATCGAGGGATCTCGGTAGGTTCGAGGGAATTGTGGAAAATGTGTGGTTTTTGGTGTTTCAAGCTTCAAACGACAAAGTTTTTCGCCACATGAAAGTGAAGTACTGTATATTAAATATATGTATATATTAATATAAAATGATGAAGCATATGCATTTCTGCTGTGGAGCTTCCCCTTTTGTTTACATGTCGTTTAGAAATTGTGCCTTCAAAAGCCTGTTTTCCAAAGATTTAGTTTGTACATAACTCTATCAGAAAACAGCAAGGTTTTCTGCCTCAACATCACATTTTTTAAGGATGCCACTTCCGTAACCCTTGGGGAAAAAAAATCTGTATTAATTAATAAAAACAGCTGCCTGCCTGCTGCTGGAAAGCAGGTTTGCAGAGTTTCCAGGCCATAAAATCAAAGCAATGATCTAAAAAAGGCTAAGAAGCTCAGTGGAAATCAGGATGGTTGCAGAGTGGGTGAAAACTGACTGTGGTTTCATCACTACTAGTCATTTGATCTAATGTTAATATAAAATTATCGATTACTGCAGGTCTAAGATTTAGTTCCAGTATATATTGATGTGAACTTGTGTAAATGTTTGAGTGCTAAATCAGGTGTTTCAAACCCAGGCAGCATATCACAACTGATTTGCATATTGTTAGCTGACTGGTGCAGCTGAATGCTGACTTTTTTTGGACCCAGGAACCCAGAAACCCACTGATTTGTCAAGAACACACAGAACCAGTGATGAAAACTGGCTTTGGATTGCATTTTAGAAACAAATCACAGAGGCAGTGACTACGGTGTATCACCGAATCAACCAACACTCTGAGGAAACAACATAAGCAGAGCTCCATTCCATAAATACACAGGTATAGTCATAAACACAAGTGACATTGATGTTAAATAACAAAACTACAAAACAAAGCTACATGACATCACCACTGAAGGGGCCCCAGGCCCCAGGCTCCATTTTGTCTTGGACCAGCTGCTGCAACACACTTATGACCCCGGTAAACTTAAATATATATTTTGAGTAAAAAAAAATTAAGGGAATATTTCATGGACAAAGTAATTTGCAACAGAAAAAAATATTTTCAAGCAACCTAATTTTAAACCTTAGATGCATAGAGCCTCATCCCATGGATAACATCTTGATCTTTATCATATCTGCTGTCCTCTGCCCCAAGGATAAGTGCACTAAGTGTCCATTTAGAGGGTTTCATCTTTAATTTGTCTTGGCTTTCTCCGTTGCATTTTCAACCTTCTCCTTTTCTTCACCTCTTACAACCGTTTGTTTCACAACCTTCATACTAATAGTTATCCTCTTCCACATTTTTGCCATGCTACAATCCAAGTGCTACGCTACAGTTCGAGGGATCTCAATTGAATGTGACCCTTTTCGTCACCACCGGTTTTAGTGCTGACCGTCAAAGCAGTACGAAGAGATGTGTTCAGTTACTGATTTATGTACTTAAGTGAATTTCAACACCGTCACTTAGGGGAAAAAATTGAATAAACTACACAGTCAGTGACTACGAATCTGAACCGAGTGAGGATCTGAATCATCAGTGATTTGGAATTTCCACGTCTATCACACAGTATTTGGCCAGTTCCGTGCAATTGGGAATGGTGTTACTGCTGGACAGTGGCTGAGTCAAAGCAAAATGTAGACATATTAGGTATTTTTTCTGCATGCACAAGATATATAAATATGTGTTAGGACTTTGAGGTTAGTTTACACTTTTCTTGTTACCCCCACCGTTTCATCATTTATTAGAAAATTCCGCTGCCTATTATATGATATTGGGCTAAACACAAAAATGGCAAGATGTTAAGCTGGGACTCTTGTTCAATTCCTATTTGCTCACATGCTGAATGTAAACCATTCTTCGGTTTCAGTCAAATTCTTCAATTTTATCAATGTAGCCGGGTTCAATAAAAATTAAAAATATAGCAAGCAGGGCTGCTGTGATTATTATTGTCATGATCTAACATTGGTTCATTCATAGTATTTAGAGGTTTATTCACTAACACAAGTGTATATGTTTTACCTCATTTAATTCTACTTAACTCACGTTAGTTTTGTGCCATGGTGGAAGATGCGTAAATGTTAACAGGTCTGAATTAGTTAGATTGCCATTGTGACCTGGTTCTTCAGACGTGAGACCAACATTTATGACACATATGACATCAACTGAAATTTTTGAAGCACTAAAATGACTGAAAAACCCAAGATTTGTTCATTTGACTGAAATGGTACCAACAGTAAGTTTTGCTAATATTTTCATTATAAATTGGTCCACATATTTTCCAGACAATCCAACAGGTATCAGTCTATCAGGCTTCAGTGATATCTGTTAAATCGATAAAACAATGATGTAACTCCGACTTCTCCCTTTCTGCTTAACTGTCCCTCTACCTGTTATGTGAGCTGTCTTTCAGTCTAGTTAAGTATTCACTTTTGGCTTCAAAAATCCATAGATATCACTGTCAGGGAAAGAAATTCCACAGATATTCATCATACAGACGAGACTCTAACCTTCTACACATCTGTCTGTCTCACCATGCCTCTTCTTTTGTCTCAGTGTGTGTTTATTTCTACGTCTCTGTCTCTGTCCCTTCAATCATCTGAGGAGTCATGTCTGCTGTTATCCTGCTTTGAATCTCAGATCCCCAATTGGAAATCAAAATGAGGAAGTCATTCCATCTTAATTCAATTTTCTTTTTCCCCGAGCATGAAAGCTTCTAGAGAAAAGCAACCCACCTCAACACCGCATCTCCTTCCTGGACGGGCTCAGTCTGGGTTCCTCTTCGGACACAGTGGGACACATGCAGTAATCAAATCAAACTTTCTTTTTGGGGATTTTTTCAGCTTGATCTTGTGGCAGCACTTCTGCATACCATTCCTGTTATCTGTTTTAGTGCAGTGTGTGTTTGTCTGCAAGGTTTCTCATAAAATGACCGTGAATTACCTGAACTTTGACAGAAGCATCCCTTTTGGCTCAAGCATTAAATTGTGGTGCTTATCGGATGAATTTCATTTTTAGTTGTAAGTATAATGCCGTGTGCCAATGGGAGTCCAATATCTGGGACCACTGATCTGTTTACTCAACAGTTAAGCATTCGCACGCTATTTTGTTAAAATATTAAACCCAGATGAACAACAGATATCAACCATTGCAATTATGAACTTCACTATCTTAAGCTACATCCTATTATTTTTAAGTTCAGTATGTCTAAAACACCCAGACTATTATTCGACTATGACCACCCAACCAGCCCCTGACTTTCATACCCTGACTGCCACTGATTTAACATGAGCATATTATTATATTTGAAAGGTTGTAGTTGCAGATAGGTAGCTAAACAAAAAAAACTGTATTTAGTTTTATATTTAGAAGTCTAGGTTGATACAGAGAGGGGATGATGAGTTGAAAGCACTCTGGACGGAAATCCATCAGTGCCACCACTCCCCAACTGTAACATCGATTCCTTAACTGGATGTGATGGGGATGAGCGAGCGGAACATAAGATTGTTTCAGCGTTTGCAGATGAAGATGTCCTAGCCTGCTCCGTGCATCAGTGAACCGGCTGTGCAACTTGTCCAAAGCCAAAAGTTGACGAGGATGAAAGCTTTTTGATGAGCTTGTCCTGTGAGCTCTAAAAATTAAATAATAATGAACAGCTTAAAATACAGCTGTTAACCCTAATTGTAAACTGGGAGGGATCACGGGTGGCACTTTCTGCCGCCTCCTTACAGCAATATGGCCCCAGTTTACATAAAAGTGACAGATACAACTGGTCCCTGAGTGTTTGGTGGAGAAACGACTGGTTACCAAAGACCATTAGTAGTCCTGCCAGTTTTTGGTCTATGCTACACCAGTTTTTGCCATGTTGCTATTGGATGAACTGGTTCAGTGCAATATCAGTACAGTTACCTACACAGATGTCTTGACATCAGTCACTGTTACAATAGATGCCACATTTTTGTATGAGCTAGCAATACAACCATAATTTATGCTCTAAGAAATTACTAGGATACAAATCAGAAGAGGTGAAATTGCTAAGATTATTGAGATACTAACTTTTGACATTAAAAAAATTATTCTTGGTTTGTTTTGGGTTTGAGTTTTTTGTTTGTTTTTTTCTTCTCATGCTTCTGTCAGATTTGGTTGTGATTTACTTTGAAAAATAAACGACATAATTTCTGAGCACCCGAGGTCATTTTTCAGCCAATGTTTGTCAGTAAAGCATCCGTGGAGATTGAGCCATCAGACCGTATTGTAAGTTTGAACACATAAATATTTAAATAAGACGATCATTGAAGTTTTGACGTGGGGTGAACTTGGTTTAAGCTGTTTAGCAAACGCAGCGGTGATAAACATTCCTACAATGTAATTATCTATTAATGAAGAAGTCAAATAACTGTAGCTGTTCCAAAGCCAGTCTTCACACCTTAGCCCAACTCATTTATGCCATGTATGTGCATGAGTTTGCTACTATAAAAAATTGGGGTTGGCAGTAGCAAAAGGTTTTTTGGCCATTAATTAAATGCAATTGCAGTCAAACCGGACTGTTATCAGCTTCTCCTCAAACAAGCATTTTGGTTGAAACTCAAGATCCTTTTCTACATTTGGCATCATCTGCCCCGCTCACACTTTATATAAACACTTTATAAACCCTTCAATCTACAAGTGTCCGCACACACACACACACACACACACTATCTTCAAGCTCCAAGCAATTGAGGCACTTATTTATAAATGAGGCCTGTCTCAGATTATTCATGGAGGCTGTGCAACAAAACCACAATCTGCCTTAAGCAAAAAGCCAGAGAGGTAAAGAGCCTTGGCCATGGTTTTCCTTTTTCTCTTTTTTTTAGCCTTTGTCTGAAGAGGGAAAACTTATAGAAAAGACATATTTAGTTTCACATGTTCTTTCGTTTTGAAATTTTAACAAGCTGACTCTATATTTGACAGAGGGACAGAATTCCGGTCAGTTCCTCATATGCGGTGTGGAAGTGAACTCTTTGAAGAAATGTGATAATTTAGTGATACTCTGTTTTTTTTTTCCTATGAGATGTCAGATTCTAAATCCAAACTCAACAGCGACTCCTTATCCAATTCATCTGTAGCAGCCTTGATAAGCTTTGTAAAACTACGAGCAGTATGACATCTGCAAACCAATAAATCGGTTTAGAGGCAATGTTCCCATCATCACATCATTAGCCTGTCTTAAAATGTGCTATTAGCTAATGGGCTAACAGCTACTACTTAGGCAACTTCATTACGATGACAGTGCATCACCAGCTACAGCGATATTGGCTATGTTCTAGGTAGGCTAGATTAATCATACTAAAATAATTGTACTCAGTATATATATGTTCTGTAAAACAGCTGTCTGTTTGCTGATAGCAATTTTCTGAAATAAAAAAAAATGCTGATTGATGTCTCATGTATTGAATGTAAAACTGTCTTGTTGTTTAAAAAAATGTAAATAATGTAGCTGGGTGGGGATGTTAAGGACAGTGGAGGTGTGATTCACTGCTAGTGTAAATAACTGGATAAAATAACTAATAAAGATAGTTCCTATGCATTTTCATAGGTCTCCCCTAGGTTCACAAGTGAAAGTGGGTGAGAAAAAAAAAGTTGATGTAATGCAAAATAAACTTTATTTATTTAAATAGGTAATTAAAACAATGAATGGGTGAACAATAAAAAAAAAAAAACAAGCAGAATTGGTAAGCAAATATTAACCCACCCAATCATCTAAAAGTCCAGTAACTGAATTTACCTTCCATGATTTCTGGGTTTATAAAACTTCATTTTTTCAAGTAGCTTCTTAAAGCCATGACCTGGCATAGTTAGAAGACAGTTTAAAAGACAGGAGCCGTTCCCAGACCTTCCTGATGGGAAGGAGAGAAGAGGATGAAAGAGTGCAGAGCTTTTGGCATATAAACGGCCCTGCAGTCAACCAGAGTCCCATTAGAAACTCAGTTCAACAATGAAGAAACGAGAGGAGGGTGATGATGAAAAATGGATGTATGTGGTGGATGAATTCCATATGCCGCTCTCCTCTCAGACAGCAGCAGCAGCCTGGATCAGGTTCCCCATCCCATATCCCAATCTTAGACCATCAGTGAGAGAGCAGAAAAAACTGACCACAAATCAGCATCTAGGGTTTCTTTATGCTCTGCCGTCAGACTTTTATCTATTGCATTTTGCATAGTCTTTATATTCTTATCGAGAATGATGTACAAAGCAATGCAACTGGTTCTTGCTCAATGTAAATCTGACACGGTTAACAACTAGATTCTGACACCTCAGGCTGATGAGCAGCACATCCAGGTTTTCGAATACAAAGATGGGATCAGTCCGCTTGTGTTTAATCACCTGAACCTAATTTTCCACTGCGTTATCTCTTGTTTCAAAGACAGATGAAAACCTTAAGTACAATATTAAATACGGTAGCGCAGCCTAACTACCTTAATATACTTTGGTAGCCATTTGGCATTCCTTCAAGTACCTCTTCAGTATCTACTTTGCATTAGCACTTTGGATTCTTCACCTTATTAAGTGTGCACTCAATATTTTGTTGGCAAAAATGCAGAAAATAATTGTTATATTAGTGATGTTTTGCAAGTGTTGCTAATCAGTGCCAGTCTCTGGTGCCTTGTGGCTTCTGAAAAATATACTTTCCAAACTGTAAAGTTGCTGCAGCTCTGTATATTCGATGCCCCAGACTCCAAGGCTCCCCAGACTACTCACTGTTCACAATTAGTTTAGCTTGAGTAAACACTGGCATAACATTTGAAAGGTAGAAAGGTTTAGACTAAGGATCCTCCCATGAGTCTGAGATTAAACTTGTCCTGCCAAAGCCTAAGGCCTAAGGTAAGGGTTGTCGATTGCCAACACAAAAGGTTCTGTTGATATATCTTTGATGATATATCTATTTAATGGTAGATTCAAGTGCAAGAATTAATACCCAATTAGTGTATGATGTGGACAAAACCCCCTTATGTTATTGTTCCCCAAATCTGATAAAAGAACTAAGAATGCACACATATAAATGGAGGCAAGAGGGACAGATGTCAAGGGACAGAAGAGAAGTTGCCTCTGCTCTTTATCGTAGTACTCACATCACTAGTTACAAGGCAGCGTTCGGACCAGCAGTACACCCACATGAAAAATCGCAGCTCCCCCGGTTCATTTGAACGGATCCGGTCAAGACAATGGAGGGTCATCCAGCAAAAACACAGGCGTCATCCAGCAAGGCTCTGCGTTGGCCAGTAAAACGCATGCTAGCGCAGATTGCCGGTGGATTGCTTCGTAGCGTGAACGCTGTATTTCTACTGTTTACCTCACAATCTTAGTGACGAAAGATACGATAGTTATTGTTGTGCTAAGTGTCCAGAGCTGTAAAATCCAGACAGAATTACAACCTGTTGTGCAGTGTTTTGGCATCTGATAAACCTTTAAAGACATTAATCTGTTACTGCAACTAGATTTTCTGGGTCGTATTTTATTGTATCACCAGTACCTTGAACTTGCAATAAAAGTAATAACAGTGTTCGAAGCCATGGCAATGGAAATTCTGTCTTGTTCATATTTCACACAGCTGTCACTCGAGTGGACCTGGACGAACCACATTGGCTTCAGATCTGTTCTAGAGCCACGGTTCTACGTCTGAATCTCTACTATAGTGTTTTTAATCTGCAGTATATGCCAACCTGAAGGATCCAATGCTGGTTAGCTCAGGGCCTGGGCTGTAGCAATAACATTACTGAAAGAAAGAAATGGAATAACTTTTTTTTCCTTGTGTTTTTTCCCAGTATCAGATACTGCAGTATTGCGGAAAAGAAAATGGAAAGAACAATTGGAGCAGATAGGCAAAGCTCCAGTTTTTCCTCGCACCATTTGTGATCAACATTTTTCAAACTACTGACCAGTTTATGCAAATAAAGAAGACAAAAAAGGGAGCAGGAGATGTGTGGTTCAGATAGCAGACCACAGTCATAATGGGCTGGTAGCATGATGTATGAGCCAATTAAAATAACATAAACCTTCACTTCATCTGGAAACTTGACACACACGCATGCTTACACACACATGAATATCTATAATATCCAAGCATATACACACAGAGTGGTAAAGAACATGTGGCATTAACAAACAAACATCACCCCTTGCTACTCCACGTGCCTGGTTCCCTGGAGCCGCTGGAGCCATAGTTGCAACAACTGGGCTACTTCAGTCTATTTGGCCAGTCCACCTTAATCTACGTCAGTCGAGCCACAGGATGTATGCACACAATGAAAAACAGCGTGCGAGAAGTGCAGAAATTTCCCTCCTGCTCACTGTCCCTTCAACACATCCCATTCCTCCATTTCTTTGTTTAATGTGAAACTTGAATCTCGCTGAATCTGTGAAAAAAAAAGGCAAGTTGATGCATTTAAAACTGAAATAAGTGATTTTCTTTAGGCACATGGAGCAAGAAGCTAAAAAAACAGCTCTTCCATATTGTCACCGTATTAAGATGTTAGGGTAAATGCAAACAGTTGGCTGTTTTATATATAATGAAGGTATTATATTTTATGTAGAATGAAAATAAAGTATCTATCAATCTATCTATCTTTTGTTTATGGCCACCTAACAAACTTAAGTCCAATATTAATTCTGTTTTGCTCTGTTTTGGCTCCTAATATGCTGAATGCTTCACTGTTCACCAGCTTGTCACTTCTGCCACTTGGTGCTGGGCTGTTAATGTACAGTGACTTTATCAAAGCTCTGTCACTGAAAACAACAGCCTGCTGCTGGAAAACTCGTCCGATGAGAGCGAAGTGCATCAGCCTGAAAACTGAAACAATGAGCTCATAAAGAAATTTAAAAAATAATGATAATATGTTGGGCTGATGGGAACTGCACAGTCAGGTGATAATGCTGTGTGCGTTTGTTATTACAAGTCCGTTATACATTCATAGTGCCTAATTAAAAATGCCTCCAGGGGCCTTTTTTAATTTTCTTATATCCTCGGCTGTCTTTTATGATTGTCCACTGCAGTTGTTAGACAGCTAGTTATCTAGTGATTTCATATTTTCCTTTGTATTTTTTTAATGTGAAATTCCACCTAGCTTCACTTTTAGGAAAACTAAAACCTTTTATTTACTACTCTTTTGTGCATACAAATTCCCACCAGTCAGTGCATCCCAGATTTTTTTCCCTTTTTGCAAGTCCTTCCATTCAATTAAATGTTTACTCGTAACCCTTAAACCTGTATCCCTAATAACATATGCTTATAAAAAAGGATATTATTGCATTTCCAGTTTGTAAACAGAAGAGGAGGGACTGGGCAGGGAACATGGTTCAACCTAAAAGGTAATAAATAAAAAACTTAGAGTGATGAGAGCCAAGCAACAAAAATGTAGACTAAATAAAAAACAAAGAACTCCAGGACTACCACTTTAACAAGCATGCTAATGCGCATGCATACACATTCACAGAGGGAGAAACACTTATGCAATCAAATATGAATGTATTCCTAAACAAAATCTCATACACACACACACACTCACACACACAGACATACACAGACCATGCAGGTGGCCGACCATAATAACAAACAGCATAATTAGGAACAGGTACTTGTTATGAGGCACTCTCTACTGCACATATCAGACAAATGAACACAGAGAGTGGAGGTTTCAGCGATCAGGAATATCATCTAAACCGCAATAATTTGCCAGATGAAGTAGCGTCTGGCTGACTTAATGACAGAAAGGTGAGGTCGCCACGCTGAGCATGAGGGAAATGGAATGTAGGAGGAGAAAAAACATAACTGGTCCACGGCCACATACAATACCGCTGCCTCTGGAGTCCGGGCCAAGACTAAATGTTCTCCATGTTTGTCCAAATTAAAGCTGTGATTTGAATGAGATGAAAGATTGAATTCAGATACTGGATAAGCAGACACAACACTGCAGGAACTAAGAACAGAAGGCTTAAAAAACTGTTAAATAAAAAAAAAACCTCTAAATATGGAGGTAGAGCCAAAGGGTGATTAGTTTAACGTGGCATCAAAACTGGAAATAGGAGAGGACAGCTGGATTTTCTCCTCATTTTTTCTGTGTGTGTTCATTTTGAACAAGCAAGATAAAAAAAAACATTTTAATGAATAAACTTTAGACTTGATGGTAGTCAAGACCAGTTTTAGCCTTAGCTTCATATTTAACACTCAGATAGCAGAGTGGTATTGATTCTCTTGTGTAATTCTCAGCCAGAAACTGAATAAACTTATTTAGAGACTCTGGCTTTAAAGGGTCAGTTCACCCAAATCACCAAAAATATGCAATATTTTCCTGCTTACCCTTAGCAGTTTTATATTTTATATTCACCCCATAGTTTTCCTGGTTCTGCAGTTTTTTGGGGGTTCTTTGTTTTTTTTTTTCTTGGTTGAAAACGCCAATTGAAGCATTAATAGAGAAAATGTCATTCTCTTTTTTTCTATCAGTGTTCTCCTATACATGTGTCATGCACACATATACTCCAGTTTGCATGCGCACAAACTGCACATTTACTCTATCTTCCATAATGAAAATAATATGTTTAAAAGCGAGCCAATTTTTCATTTATGGCGAGATGAAGCAGGAAGTCCTCTAGTCTCCCTGATCTGACCAGCACACACACATACCTACTCTCATCAGCTCTATTGAAGCTGAGGAGGATATCCTCTAGTCATCCTAATGGCTCTGGTGAGTATTAATCTAATACGTCTGTCTCAAGCATTGTCATGAAGGCTCACAGAAACCTGGCTGCTTTAGTGCCTGTCCTCCTTTTCTATGTCTCATTCTCCGTCTCCGTCTCCGTCTCCGTCTCTCTTTTCTATCATCTCTAATTGATGTCTGTCATTTCTCTCATTAGTCCTTTCTTGCATGCCTTATTTAAATCCTCTCATTTTGAGCTAACCTTACTACAAAATGCACACTTTGATGTTTTTATGAAGCAGAGATTTAGGAAAAAGCATTATGTCCATTATGTCCATATTGACCCTAAATAGAGTAAACTGAGAAAAAGGGAAAAGGAATTTGTGAAGGATAAAAGAGCAGACAAAGGAATGATATGCCTTTCAGTATATTGCTGCTCATAGTGCACCAACAGTGGGAAAAGTCGTGTATTTTTATTTGATCTGACACAGGATTCACGTGTCCTTCTACTCTCTGGATAGATGGTTGAGTAACACAAGTGCCTCTAATCTGAAATCCTGGACACTAGAGTGGAGAGAACAATAAGATGTCAAAGCTCATTGTGTTTGACACTGTGTTCTTTAGTACAGGGGCAATAATCCAAAATCTGTGTAATGTATAAACACAGCTACATTCAAGACCGACCTACAACATCCACAACATAAAAGCTGTAGAACATTCCTGTACGTACGTCACACTGCACTTAAATACAGAGGTTCGTACAGAGAGGTGAGAACAATGGGGGATGTAGCACTGGCTTTTCTGGTTTGGATAGTTTCCATCCAATATTTTAAAGGATGTGACTGTGATTGTAGTGACCTGTTGTTCCTGGGCCCTTCTCTCACAAATAGCTCTTTTCTAATTGTACTCCCAATTGCACCCAGTGTATCCTCTGCGTAACTAGAGAAATAATCAAAATAAGAGGAACCTTTCCATTCATTACCTGCATTTAATTAATCAAGTGTCCATGTGGTCTGGCTCATGTAAGGGACAGATAAAGTATTGGGTAAAAATGAGAGTAGCTTCATCCATAATTGGAACCAGTCTATCACAGAGGCTTTTCCTTTCACGGAGACTAAAAACTCATTGTCTAAATGTTTGATATGTAGCTTTTAGTACATTAAACCCTGCAGAGAAGGAAATTTATCTATACTCACCATACTTTTAACTTTTAAGGGTCTAAATTAGGACTGGAAATATGCTAATTAATGTTCATTAACCTGTTATGGCCCTCTTATTTTCTTTTATATGCATTTGTTCGTCAGTGGCTAATTATAGTAAAAGTTCAAGTCTAGATTGAAACAGTTTAACTAAAAACCCACAGCAATTTATGAGTTAACAAGGCCATGTAAGCTAACACAGGATCTGTAATTGTGTTTTGTTTCTCATCACCAATGTAGCAGAATTTATGAGAATTTATGAAAACCACAGAAATTTACTGAGAGACTAGTTCAGATGTACTGGTCAATAGGTTGTTCTGAACAACAGAATTTGACGCGGTTAATTGTAACATTAATCCTTCTCCAAACTGAAAGTGAATTGAAATCAAGAATATTTCTGCAGAATATTTCAGTTACTTTGCACTTTGCTTTAGCTACAACATTTTTGATTTTCGTTAGCATGTACAAATGAAATACTGATATTATGTCTACTGTCTACTCTGTATTTTAAAAAACACCTGAAGTAAATATCACATACATAAAAACCATCTTTTCTGTGTATTTATAGGCTTATGCAAGCACATATTATGTGTGTGTGTGTGTGTGTGTGTGTGTGTGTGTGTGTGTGTGTGTGTGTGTGTGTGTGTGTGTGTGTGTGTGTGTGTGTGTGTGTGACATGTGCACAATATGCTGTTAGTTTTCCATGTGCTGCCAAAACAATGCCAGTTCAACAAGGCATGGACTCAACGCGAACTCTGATATGCCCTGTAGTATCTGGTGCCGAGGTGTTTGCAGCAGATCCTGATCTAACAAGTCCCGTAAGTTGTGTGTAGCCGCCATTGACCACACTTGTTGTTCCAGCACATTCAAAAAAAATGCTCCATCAGATTGAGATCTGGAGAATTTTGAGGCCAGGAAAACACTTTTAACGTTTCATCATGTTTTTTGAACCACTCCAGAACAATGTGTGCATTGTAGCAAGTTTCGTTATCCTCTCAAAAGAGGCCACTGTCTTTTGGGAACACATTTTGATGGTGTATATTCGGTCCGCAACAATGTTAAGGTAGGTGGCATGTGCAAAATCTATATCTACATGAATACATGGACCCAGGGTCTTCCAACAGAGCCTCCGGCATCTCGTCTTCTTCCCATGGTACATCCTGGTGCCATCTCTTCCCCAGGTTATCACTAGATGTCAAAAAACAAAACAGGACCGGGTGACCTTCCTCCATTGCACCACTGTGCCCATTCTGAAACTTTTATGTCCATTGTAGAAGATTTCGATGGTGGATAGCAATCAGCACAGGCACTCTGACCAGTCTGTGGGTAGGATGTGATGCACTTTGTCTTATGACACATTTCCCCCTGAAATCATCATCAAAATATCCTGCAACTTGTGCCACAGTGTCCCTCCTGTCGGTTTGGAGCAGAGGGGATAGCCTTTGCTGCCTTTACTGCCTTTGCTGCCTGTGCTGCTTTTGTACATTGATGAGCCTTGGACACCCAGGACAGAGAAAAGAGAAATGAGAAATGTTCCTTTTCCCGTCAGTGTGTTTGATCAGCAGCAGCTGACAGTGCTGTTGGACACCAAAGAAACTTGCTCTGTAGCCTACATGTCATTTCATGCATGCAGTTTCACCATGCACATCAGACAGAAAGTCTTTATCTTCATTTTATTTTCATTTTATTGTCTTTTTAAAAAACAATCAGTGTATAAAAAGGTCAACTTAAACTTATTTTGGAGCAGGGAATAATGTTCACTTTACATTTTTGTATCAAATATAATTTTGTATTTGCATTGCGTTTCATCTTCCATTTATTTTTGTGATGTTTACTTTAAAATATCAAAGTATTATCGTGTTTCCCTTTATAGCATCTAGAAGGCTGAAATAAAGGCGACTGCAGGGATTTTCTCACCTACGGTTGCCACTAGCATAGTACTCAGATACATGAATTCCCTCAGTTCAATTCAGCTTTCAAATTAACTTTGTTCTGCAATTGAATGACAATTAGTCCAACCATCACTCTGAGGCAGGAAGTTTTAATCAGAAGTCTTCTCAGTGGTGGAAAGAGTTATCAAGCTCAGTTGGTCAGCTGAATGCCTTTCTTGAAGGCCTAGCTCTTCCAAGATAGTCTTTCTCTCTGTGTCTCAAATTGTTTCTGTCTCCGTGTCTAAAAAAGGAAATGTCCCTTTATAAGGTACCTATATGTTACTTCATGCACCTGTGAGCACTTGTGGCACTTGTGTGAGCTGGAAAGTTGAACTGAGTATTCATGGACTTTTTTCTTGAAGACTCCTTGAAATACTGTGGCTAAGGTTGTACCTCATTACTGAATCACTTTGGACAAAAGCATAGAGATGAAAAATTGTAATTATTAATATGTCATAGAGAACAGCTGCTTCTAGCCTTTTTTTCCAATGGGGATGCACGTCCCCGTTGGCCCTGAAATTCAGTGAATGTGTTAGTTGTTAGAATGTGTTACCGTGCCATAATAACGTAATTTCCCCAGTAGCTAGTGATTTAAATTCTTAGCAAAATTTTGAAGGTTTAATTAGAAACTTTTTCTTGACTGGGAGCTGTTAGTCCCTCTAAATAATATGAGCTTTTCCATTCATCAGAGCCAGGCTAGCTGCTTCCCTGTGTTTCCAATCTTTATGCTAAGCTAGGCTGATTGCTTGCTGGCTCCAGCTGCATAATTAGCCCACAGACGCTGTGATATCTATCTTCTCATTTAACTCTTGTCAAAACAATAAACAAGTGTAGTTCCTTTAAGCATAAAGTATATAGTATGTTAGATAACGTTGTTTTACTGCAATTCAGGCTCATTACCAATCATCGATAAAAATATATGAAAATATTAGTTATAGCGTTGCCCCTGCAACAACACAGAGAGAGAAGACAATTGGACATTTCAGATAAGGACAGTTGACCCTGCTTGTTTATTGGTCAAAGGTAATAGAGATACATTTAAAAGAAGAAAAATCGCATTGCATTGTAGCTGACTCCAACACCCTTGTCATATGTTTCCACTTTTGCTGTGATTGTATTCCTCTTCATTATTCATTCAAACAGAGCTGTAGCAGTGGCCAGCACTTGTAGCAAATGCCTTCCATGTGTCTCTAATTGCCAAAGTAGAGGTATTTAACACAAGGTGAAGTCATTAACACATGGACACACTTGTCAGATGTGGAGCCAGGCGGCCCTGGGTGAAAGAGTAGACAACAGCACACTAACGCTCCTGCAACATCCATCACGCCTGAAGAAGAAATCTGAGCGGCTTCTCACCAATATGCTGTGCATCAGATCAATCCTCAAATAGATGAGGTTCAACATTTACCGAGATGTAACATAGAAAACATATAGAGGCCAGTCTGTAAAAGTCTTAACAGTTCAACAACTGTGGAATTTTAATGGATTTGGATATTTAGTTGCACAAAATTATAAATAAATTAACATAGATAACTTGCCATTCAAGGTTCTGTATTTCGTTTTATTTATGTGACTTTTGACATAATATAGCCTGAATTGTAGGTTTCTGTCAGGTAAGAACCATTATGCAGTTTTCAAAATAAAGCTTGCTGTTAGCTTAAGTGCCATGTATTCATTCATGAGTTTATCCAGCACAGCTTTATCACTTTATCTGGGACTTTGGGATCTGAGAAGATCTTCAACTGAGATCAAATAATCACCGCAGAATCTGCAATCATGAGGTTTTCATAAGAAAATAGTGAAATATTATCTTGAAACCATGAAATTGGAATTTGATTTAGCATATGAAAGCTTATACTCAGATCATACTTGTCATCATCAATAAAACTGGTGATCCATGCCTAAGTCAATAGCCCCATCTGCTGTTCAACTGAGAACACTGCAAGTGCATGTCAAAATAGAGTTAGTGATTAGCAGTTGAAGCAGAGAGAAGAAGTAGAGGATGCGCAGACCTTATTCTCCAGTGTGATGAAGAACTGAAAAAGGAATGCCGACACTTTGGCACACACCTAAATGTCGGTGGATTCTCAGGTAGTGTGGAGGTGATGAATGCTGAATATAGAGTGGAATAGGCCTTTTCCATCATAGACATTTTGACATGTCACAGTAGGAAAAGCTGCTGGCTGGATTTCTGCTTTTACTGCTAAGACAGGTCAAAATGTCTGCCATGAGCCCCTTTCAGATTTATCTGCTGCCAAGTCATATCTGGGTAAACGTAATGGGAGTAAATCTTGAACCGCCCGCTCTCCAGATTCCGACTCCACTCTAGACATTCATTTATAACAGCCGTCTGTGAAACATGCAAAACTGATTTTCTTAAGTGACACGGTTCACGTCTGTGTGGATCAAAATATAATCAAGTAATCAAACACTACCCACTGGCAGCCGATACTGGAGGTCGCTGGTGCCCGGTTGTTTCTTTAACTGACGAGAGTGAAAATGATGAACCACTTAAATGCGATCAAGCTGTGCTGCGCCAGAACCAGGACACAAATTGATCTGCGACTTTACTTTTGAAGCCTCCCGCTGTGATCACACTTCAGTCTTGTTTATTCGCATCTTTAACCACACAAGTGGCGCGGCTCAGGGGGGTGGCGATGCCACTCTGTCAGTCGGTCCAAGTATTGGATGGATTAGCATGAAATTTATTGCAAATATTCAAAGTCCCAAGAGGACAGATCCCACTCATTTGAACAAAACTGTTATTTTCTCTAGTGCCACCATCTAGTTATCTTTTTTTTTTTTTTTTAACTCAAATGTCTCCAGAAATAATAAATATATTTGCATTGGAATTTGGAAATCTGTATTTCCTGAGGGATCAATTCTAATGATACTGGTAATCACCTGACTTTTCATATATCATCATCATCAGGTCAAATTTTCAATGTGTCAAATACTTTTGTTTATGAGCACATACCTGCAAAACTTGTAAACTAAGATTGTGTCTAACATTACATCAGTTAAACATCACAACAGACCTGCTGCCGTGGCTGTAGACTATTACTCTTGTTTCTACACTTTTGTTTAGTTATCCACATAATACCACAATAGTCACACCCTATCTTTTCACTGATTTTGTCTCGATTAAAACTCCAATGTGTGATGCCCAGCTCCGTTACAGAGGTTGCTGCATAGCTTCTCATGTAGAGTGGAGTAACCCATCTGTGGCACCCAATGGTCTGTCCTCAGCTGTTTGTTGGAGAGGCTCTGCACACATCTACGTCAGAGGGCTTCCCTTTAGGTCTATCTGTGATCAGCACATGCCCGGTGTAAACATTTGAAGACATCCGAAACCATCCAGCCGTGCATACGTCCACGTTCACGTGCCAAGATGTCACTCATGAACACACATATTGTGACACGTGTGCAGGGGAACAGGAACGCGATGAACCCTCACGGGGTGACGCATGGCTTGGGCCTCTGCGCCTCAGCTCCTGGTGCTCAGCTGTCCGTCGGAACTCAACGGGACTAAGCAGTAGCTTCCACTGCACCTCCTCTCTTGAGTTTAACAGGGAATTTAAAGAAAGGGTTCACCACCCACAAATATGACACAGGACAGTGACACGCAGCACAGGAAATCACTTATTTCCTGATATAAAGAATCATCTATCCTTGACTTTGTCCTTAGCCAAAAAAATGCAAATGTTGTTGTGTCCTCAAATCCAATCATCATCCTGGTATCCTGCTGTTTACATTGTTTATTGCTACAATCTATCCTGTGACTTATCTGACGGTAGCAACTAAGTGATGCAAGAGATCAGAAAAAAAGTCCATTCACTCAGGGGCCTTAAACATGAGTAATGGCCCCTAAATGAGGGGATCATCATTCCTGTGTAACCGCCTTGAATTTGATTAACAATGGGCGAGAGACTGGGGCCGTTGATCAGCGGGATGATCTCGGGAATTTGATCCCTTTTGTTCGACCTGATTGATTGGAGATCATCCTGGATTCATTTTAACGGGGGAACAAACGCGTCAAACGCGCTGATTTCGGTGTCAACTCTGAGTCACTGTCCAAACAGTGACGGAGGAGGGCCGGGGGCGTTGGGGGGGCAGGGGCCGGGGGGCGGCGGGGTGCGGGGACCGGCCGCGTTTCTTGTGGAAACGTGTGCATTAACAGCGGCTTTTGAAAACGCCCCCCGTGTGCGTCACGGCTCGGCTGGTTCCGTTTACTCTCTTGCAACTGGCCTCACACTGATAACGGACGACCGGGCCGAGAGACGCATGACGTGGAGCAGCAGAGGCCAAACGTCGTAGTGGGATAACTTTGTTTGGTTGGCCCACTAATTGGCCGCTGTTATAAAACCACTGTAATGTGACAGTGTAAACAAACAAAAAAAAAACCACACGACTCTCATCCATTGTTAAGTTCCATTATATATTTAAATTAATCTATTTAAACATATATTAGTGCCACATATTTATATACAACTTTTAACTGATGCATTTATTTCACTTTCTATTACTTTTTTCATTTATTAAAGATATAAACATCATCCATACACAGAATGTGGGTGCTTTGAAAATAAATACAGCAGTTTCCACGGTTACTCTCATCAGGAGGGTTTATCAATTTTAAAATGATCTTTGATCTGCAGTAATAGCTCAGAAAACCTTCCGTATCTCCACAAACATGCCTCTGCTTTCTGATAAAAGTCTGTTCGGTTAAAGGGGACAAATAAGCCGCATGGTCGCAAACCTACTGTGACCAGGCCAAGACTAATGAAGGGGGAATTAGTCTTTTATTTATTTATTTATCTAATTAATCTTTATCGCTGACTCTCGGGTCATTTTCACCTTCCCTTTGTGTTTTTCTTCCCTCCATCATCAGTCACGGCCCAATCATCTCCCGGTGTTAGCTGGACACAGGAGGGGACAGCCTGTCATCAAAGGCGGCGGGGTCCCCCTTATCACCCGCCGTCCCCGCAGGTGTCGAGCTCAGTCCACTTTCACTAAAAATGGCTGCGGGAGCTCTGCGCCTCTGGCTCGTCCTCGCCCTCCAGCTGAGACGCGCGGCCCCGCTCGCCGTCCCTCGGGACGCGCCGGGCGCGGCGGAGAGGGCGGAGAGCGGGGAGCCGGACGCGCTGCTCCACCTGAGGGATCTACCCCGCGGTCCAGCAGTGGCCGCTCACAGGAAGGCACCTCAGTTCATGCTGGATCTTTTTAACGCGGTGACAGTGTCGGACGGGACCTCGAAAAGCCAGAAGGAGATTCTGGAAGGAAATATCGTTCGCAGCTTCGAGGATAAAGGTGAGCAAAACCCCGAAAGCCCCCGACTGAGCTTTATGCAAGAGATGCCATTGTTTTGATAGAATGTATTTTTGGAAATCAGATCTAATTTACTCAACTGAAGTCACACGTTTTGCCGTTTAGCAGCAATAAACCGTGGAGATGCGTGGATCGCAATGCGTAATTCTTACCCAGTTGGCAATTACGCACAGCTACGTGTCTTTTTAACAGATACCTGCAACGACTCTGAATCATTTCTTCAAGCGCAGATCTTTTCATGGTTTCACTAACGATGTGTCGGATATCTCCCCGCCTGCAGGTCGTGCTGGAGAGAGGTTTCACTTCTTTAACCTGTCGTCTTTCGGCAGAGAGGAGAGGATGATCAAAGCGGAGTTCCGCTGGTTCAGAAAGAAACAGAAGTTTTACCTCGGGAAGTTATACGGGCCTCATTTCTATAAGGTAACACACAAACAAACAAACAAACAAACAAACAAACAAAAAACTTGTTGGGATTATTTAATTTGTACTTGGGTGGATGGATTTGACCTAAGATCCATATAACAGACAGGTGTTTAATTCGAGCAGAAGTTTGGTGACGGATTTACCAGCAATAAGAGCAGTCAAGTTGCTTTATAGTCTGAAGATATTTGTAGATATAAACCTTCAGCTGAAGTCTCGATGAGAAACGGCCTCTGACCGACACAGTTCAGTGGAGTGACTCTGGTATGTCTGGACTGTCCAGGTGGATCTGTATGAGGTGCTGGACAGCCGAGTGAAGCCTTGGAGGGGAAACCTCATCACATCCAGACTGGTGCCTCTTTACACACAGGGATGGGAAGTCTTCAACATAACTCAAACGGTAACAGCCTCCAAATTTACTTTGAATTTGTTATGGAAACTCTTTCTTTTTGGCATTTTACTGTTTCCCCATCATCATTCAAGTGTTAATTGATTACCTACATTGAGCATTCTTGTAAAGCACTATACTGTTATTTCCAATTTAGATGTTTATTTGATTAGATCAAGACATCATTATTTATTATTTGCTAAAATAAAAGTAGTTGACAAAGACAGTGTTTATCAACAAATGTGTCAAATCTGTTCCGTCCTGCTTCGAATGTCAGGTATTTAAGTGGATCCGTAACAGCCAGGAGAATAATGGCATCCTGGTGGTGACCACACTTCCTTCTGGTAATTGGATGGAGTCGATGGCGTCCTCATCATTCAAACGCAATGGAGAGATGACAGAGGCAAACTCCTACCTGGTCATATTCTCAGATGACGGGAGGACAGGAGCATCAAACCAGTCACGCCTGGGTAAGCTGGTGGTGATCTGTTGTGTTGTGGGTGTATTCATAGGACTGGATAATAAGAAGTATGGGCATGAGAGGTTCATTTATCTTTCTTACACTACTGTAACATATTGTTATGTATATTACATGTATTTACATACATATGTACCTCGAATTATATATACAGTAGTTCAGACATCATGGCTGACAGACTTACATTACTGGACTTTCTTCAAACATGTATTTGCACAATTCACATCTATAATCTCAGGTAGTTACCATCACCAAAGACACTCGTGAGTCAAGCAAAGATCACTGAGCAGTTTATTTTCTCACTGTGAAATATGTATTATGGGCATGATATTGATCTCCCCCGTATATATATATATATATATATATATATATATATATATATATAATATATATATATATAATCTGAAGGATCTGTTGATTTCTACTGAAAATGTGTTCCTCAGAGGGGCCTAAAGCATCCATTTTTTTGCTGCTTCCATTGATCAAATGTTATTGTCTTATCACACCACTCAATAGCATATTACTTTCATGTCTGTATCTTGTATCTTACACATATCTTGTAGTACAGTCAATTTAAAACTTTAACATTTTGCTAGCTTCTGTGAAATGGTTTTAAAAATTAATATTTTGCTTGAATTCAGCAAATTAATCTGTGCTAGGAATATTTCAGATGCCCAAAATGAATACTTTCGACTCATGACACAATTCTAATCCGGTGCTATCATCTTCCTCTTTCCACAGGTCGAGCTCAACCTGCAGCACCACCTGAGCACCACAACCACCGCGGCAGGAGGCGACGTGCATCTCCGGGTTTCTCACCCCACGGCGCCACCCAGCCCTGCCAACGGGTCCCCCTCTTTGTTGACTTTGAGGAGATCGGTTGGTCAGGCTGGATCATCTCTCCGAGGGGATACAACGCCTACCACTGCAAGGGCTCCTGTCCGTTCCCACTGGGGGGAAACCTCCGAGCCACTAACCACGCTACGGTGCGCTCCATCATGCACGCGCTCAAGCTCTCTAGCGATGAAGTGGGAGCGCCGTGCTGTGTGCCCGACAGACTCCAGTCCATCAGCCTGTTATATTTTGACGATGAGGAGAACGTGGTTTTGAAGCAGTATGACGACATGGTGGCATTAAGCTGCGGCTGTCACTGATTGGCTGTGCACTCTTAACACTGGGACAATGAGGGACGGGGAGATGATGGTTTGCTTGAGTTGATTAAAACACTGTATTTTTGTGCATATGTTTAAATATTCTATTATTTTGAGAAATAAAACAACTATTCCTCAACTATAAATCAGTGATTTTTTTCTAGTTTAATCTAAAGATTCTAAATTACTTTGATTATAAGATTAAGCCAAAATAAATTCATGACACACCTGTATATTACAACTGACAACATACTGTTTTAATGATCTGTAAATTAGATTAGTGTTCATTAATCACAGATTAGTATTGCATTAGTTGCTACAGGTTGGAAGGGGGGTATTCAAGTGTAAACTTTTGGCCCCGTGTACCCACTTCAGGGTCCTCTGAGGGTCCCTGGAACTTGGCTTGGATGAGTCTCAGTTCGGTGACACTGTCCGTGGTGCTGAGCCAACCCATCCTGGTAGAATCCATCAAATATTAACCGATTTTTCTCTGGAATGAAGTTTTTAAACTTGCTGGTGTGTAAGTATTTGGATTAGACTACCTCTAAATAGGGCTGCAACAAAATAATACTTTCATTATTGATTAATCTTCTTATTACCATGCATATTTTACCAATTAACTGATATTCTTTAAAGTATGATTAAATTTTGAAGAATGCCTATCACAATTTTACTCAGGCCTGTGGTTAAGTCATACCAACATCCAACAACCTAGAAATTACTATTAATCGATTTACCAATTGCTACGTTTTACATCAGAGTTTTTTTTATTTACATCCTCTCTGACCTCTCAAATAGGTATTTGTATTGAGTAATCAGTCCTTTTGATCAATGTTGAATATTGTTTTCATTGTCCACGTAGACCCTGCCTTTTGCCATTGTGTTATTTTTGCCTGTAGAGTAGTGGAGACAAGTAAAACAACATACAGGCTGTCTGATACTTTCTCATCTAGTACATTCCCTGTTTGACCAAAAGATGGCAGGATCTACTTGAAGACTACTAACCTGCTCTAAAGCTGTAATTCTGCATTGAATAATTAATCACTCACAGATAAATGTATGGCATTCAATTAATCAAGAGTTAATTACTCAATGGTATTAAAAAATTGTGAACATGTTTGGCTTCATTAAATGTCTAGAGAATTATCCAAAAAATAATCTCAGTGTCATCTGAATCACCAGTCATAACAAAAACAGGTAGTAGTTTTGATTATATTTTGTTTTGACATAAGCTTTAAATGAAGAATGAGTACAGTGAATTCTAGGGTAGCAATATAATACAAGTCTGTAAAAACAGTTGTTTTTTTATTGGAATGGATCACAGACAAAATACAGCCCTGCTTTATTCTACTTTAGAAAAATGCCAATGCAACAAACTTGCAAAACCAATTCTTCTTCATGTTCTCTGCTTTTTTAGAAAAAGAATCATCAATTGAAATAATGCCAGTTCAAGCTTTTAGACAGTATAAATGAACGTTGTGTTGTATCAAACATATTCAAAAGGTGTAACTGCAATTTCAACTTTAGCATGCAAAATATTTTAAAATTTAGTTGTGTGGACACAATCAGTTAAACTCAATGCTATAAGATAACTTTTTGAATGAATTCTGTTTGTTTCAGACATCTCTAATTATAATGTAAGTGACTTGAAACTGTCTGGTGGAAATAGAATCTCAAGGCAACAAACGTAGGAAATAAAACAAAATAAAACAATACCTGAAAAGTAATTGAATATAACAAACTCAGGATTTACAATAAATATTTAACATTTACATTCAAGCATACACTTTGTTTACATTTAAATACATTATGCACATGGATCTCCCATGTCCATTATCCGTCTCAAAAATTGCACATCATCTTACACCCAACATTCAAACAACAGCATTCAACAGCAAGTATCATCATCCACAAAATAATTAACATCTCATTCCTCCTGATTAACACGCTTCATGAACCACAAACAGTTTCTGTGTCTCATGAAAGTTAAAGGCAAGTTAAATCAAAACAAGGATCAAATATGTGTATTTAGAAAACATTTAACCTTGAAGGAAAAATCCACCCTTTGACACCTGAAGACTGTTTAACAGGTATTGGTGATGTACCTTGCATTTCTGGGTCCATTGTTTTGCTTATGGTGTATGTAACATCACATTGAGATATCTCCATTGCAGCTACATTGGTGTTAAACAGCATAAGATTTTTAGAAAACCAAGAATTTCTTTTTGGAGTTCCCATCGTGTACCAACAGTTGAATGGGGAGAAATCCACGAAAGAAATAATTTTGCCTGCTTTAAATCCTTGTGGCAAATGTAGGAAACCACTTACTGGAGTAAAAGCAGATAAGGCAGGTTGAAGATGAGAACACCAAAACAAAAACTTAAAAACGTGATCACAAAATAATTCCTGGAATGCAACGAACACCACAATTTGATGATTCAAAGCAGTAATGAGGAGGATGGATTTTTCCTTACAAACCTCATGGTCTATCAGCTTGGACAGTCCAGCTCCTCAGTGCCCACAAACTCTCCTATCATGTGGTCATCTTGACCAAAGACAGGCTCTAAATATGGATGTCCCTCCTTACACTGCATTTGCCTTGGCTCCACATGAGGAGCTTGGGCGGTAGCTTTCTGAGCCATGGGGGACAGAGGCACTGGGACAAAACCATGGTAAACAACCACAGGTGGGCTTAAGACCTCCATAGGGGATGCCTGTGGAATGGCTGCCTCTGGCGGCTGGACTGGCAGCTGCACGTAGCCTCCTGTTTCAGGATCAAAGAAGGTTTTTGTCTGGACTTGGACGGGCATGTCTACGAAGAAGTACCGCCCCGAGTCGGGATCCTGGAGGAGCTTACGTTGGGTCATGGGGAAGGATTGTGTAACAATGGCAGGCTCAACGCTTGATTGGCGTGAAAGCTGGCTGGTGTGGCTTGACTGGCGGGACAGTGTTGAAGGGCGGTGTACTTCTGTGCTGTAAGCATCAATACTGTGACTCCTTCTCAATGGCTTGTCTCTGCTCGCCTTGTCTCTGGCTCGGCCTCTCAGTTGGAACTCATCAATGATGGATTTCTCAATGCGCTGGGTCCTCTGATCGAACTTCTCATTCACTGACATATCGGCGCTAAGCCTCCGTTCCACTCTATCTCCTAAGTACCTGTCTATGCTTTGTGATCGTTGGAATGGCCTGTCTGACATCAGACTCTCACCAATGTGAGCTTTGTACACAGGTACATTACTTATGACCCTATCAGAGCTGTAATGTCTTTTATCAGGCTTATCTCGAACGTGTCTGTCCCTTCTGCGACCTTGCCTTTCTTTTGTAACACTGGGTAGCGCTTCTTTGCTCTGGTTGCTGCTGTCCACAGAATCGTGGTTCTGTCTCTGAGTGTTGTGCTTCATTTCTGTTCTGTCATGATGGTGGTTCTCACTGTTGTGGCCTCTTCTTTCATGGGGTAGTTGCTCCCTTCTGTCATTGCTGGCTTTACGATGGTGATTTTCACTCTGATGGTGACCGTCCCTCATTTCTTCTTTGTGTTTTTTCTCGCTGCTCTTGCTATTCCTACCGCTGCTGCTACTCCTTTGCTCAGATTTGTCCCCCTTGTGTCTGTCTTCTCTGTGTTTGCTGCTGCTTCGAGATGACTTGTTGGAGGACTTCTGAGCCTCCTCCTTCTTTATTCTTCTATTTGTCAGCTTAATAGCTTTGAGAACAGCCTTTTCAGATTTGGGTAGGACAGCCGGTGGTTTGGCCAGCCCCATGTGACTTTCATTACCACTGTAGGTGGATCCAGAGCATTCGCTGGGAACCTTTGACATGTGACGCTCTACCGGCACTGCTGCATTTGTTGCCATCTCATCAGCTGTGCTGGTTGTTAAGCTCTCCACACCTTCAGATGACGGACTTAATCCAGAAAATCTGTCCTCCTCTTGTGGGACAGCGAGGAACTGTCCAACTTCTGGTTTCTTTGGGTTTTCATTTTGTAGATTAGAAGGCGAGAGAAGGAGGGGAGATGAGTGATTGGATAAAATCTCTTTAGGTTTGAAGATTTCTTTTGGAATTAAGGTGCTACCACCAGTGGTAGCTTCATTAGCCAGTGGGAGCTCTGTTTTTTCCTTTACTTGATTTAACTCCTCCTCTCCCCTCTCTGAACCACTCTGACTCCCTCTTGGTGACCAAGGTTGTACAGCCTTCTTCAACCTCATACTGAAAGAGTTGTCTTTGACTTTAAACAAGGCAGGGATCCCCAAAGATGGGGAGAAAGTGTTGGAGGGCGACGACAGTGTCTGACTATTTTCATCATGAGGTAAGCTTTGGTCTGTAGTGGTATTTTTTCTTTCTTTGCTATCATTGTATGGTACTGCAGTCTCTTTTTGAGGAGATGTTATCAGTCGCTTTACAACATCTATCTCACTTTCATGATCATTAGAAGAACAATGTTCCACTTCAGTTTTGTCTGAATCCTGTTTTGCATTTCGTGAAACATTCAGCATTCCGTCATCAACCTCCTCCACTTCTCCAATCAAGTTCTCCAGTGAGTGGTAAACATTTGACTCAGACTCAGGATTTCTGTGCAGTGCACTCTCCACAGAAAAGTAAGAAGATTTTGAGGACAAGCTGGCTTGATCAGGGGGGCTCTGAGTGACATTAATGCCATTTATCAGCAGTAAGGGTGATATTATGTTTCCAGGCATTTCACTGAGATCCTCTGTATCCACATTTATTTCCTCAGTAGGTCTATTTATTTTGTCAGGTTCAGCCTCTACTATTTGATTCTTAGTTATATTGTGATCCTGCATGATTAAATGGTCTGGTTTTAAAGGGGCCTTTATCTTTATTGTGTGCCCTTCCTCTGCCTTAGCAATGCTGTTTTCAAATGTGGCTTCCCTTGTTGGGCTTATATCTGTCTGCAAAGTATTTGCCTCATTTTCATCTCGCCTGAACTCTGTTAATAAGTGCAATCTATTTTCAGATTGTGGGTAATTTGAAGGTAAGATGGGCTCATAATTAACTGCATCAGTTGCACTAATAGATTTTGAATTTGCATTGTTTACTACATCCCACGTGTCTTTATCAGAAGTGGTTTCACTTTGCCTGGGCACAGCTTCTTCTGTAAAAAGGTCCCTGTCTATTTCTTGTTTTCCTGAGCCTGTCCTCCTCATCTCAATTAAGTGTACATCGCTATCCTCATATTTCCCATCTTTGTCAAAGACATCCTCATCCAATACATCTTTCAAACTATCTATTTCCTTGGTAGCGCTCCCATCTCTTCTATTGCCCTCTTTTTTGCTCCTAGGAGGAACAGGTGGAGCATTTAAATTTTTACTTCCAATTTCTTTAATCTGATTTTCCATGCTGTCTTCAGACACCCGTCTTGGTACATGTCTGACATTCACCTCCTCTGATTCATAGCTAGGATACTCATTTATTTTATCATTGACATGTTTAGCTTTAGTTTTAAGGAGTCCGTCATTGCCAACCTTGTCCATGCCCAGTAAAGCTATCTTACCACCTGATCTGTTATTCGCACCAAGTCCCGGTTCAGTTTGTGACAGAATCTGCCTCATGTGATTGTGGTCTCTCAGATCACCTAACCTCTCTTTTAGTTCATTCTCATTTAGCACGGAAGTGTTGCCCTTTTGTTTTTCTTTACCCCCTATCATAGAGTCTTTCATAGTTTTTTTATGTTGCTGTACCCTTGGTAAATAATTTTCATCACTGGTGTTCTCATCAAATATTGGATTTGCATCTTGTTCTGTGAATTTGTTCCTTCTCTTCTCCCTCTCTGAGATGATCTCTTCCAGTGCCATTTTGGCTTTGTCATAATTGTCATTTCTAAGTGCCTTGTTTACAATAACATTATTGCCCATCTTTGAGAAAGCCTCCTGTTTTCTCTGATCCTTTTCTTTCTTTGTAAATAGTTCTCTCTTAGCCAATGTGTTCCCCCTCATAGACAGCATGCCCTTCTTTATATTCCGAAGCTCCCTTGAGATCAGATCATTCTTAGCCCGGGCTTCATCTATGTTAATAGCCCCTAGTTTGCCAATTGCATTCTCAAGAAAACGATCACCTAGCCTTGCTCTCTCCATCTCTTTCAAAGCATGCAAATCATTCATTATATGCTCACTATCTCTTATTTCTCTTGCTGACATAATTCCCTCATCCGTCTCTGTTCTTGTGTTCACATTCAGATCACCTTCTTCATATTCCTCTAGTTGTTCATCATCCATCACTGCATATCTCTGATGTTTTATATAATTGTTAAGTCTGGCTGAGAATACACGTTTGCTTTTCCCTTGTTTTGAGACAGATTCATTTTCTTTTGGTGGCAAATCTAGTTTTGCATCCCCCAGATGATCATTCATGGGTTTGTCAACATTTTGCTTTGGTTTGGTTTGCATTTGGTCAAGAACGAATTCAATATCAGATTTTGCAAACTTTTTCTTGGGAACTGGCGGAGGCTCTTTCTTGATATTACTATCTTTGCCAATCAGTGCTGCACCAGTTGATTCATTTCTACTTTGAGATAAAACACTGTTGCTTTCAGGTAGTGTACTTTCCCTCTTGCTGCTAAACTTTTCTTTTGAATAGGCAACTTTCTCATACATTTCTTTATCTCTCATTTCTTCTATGTCTGAAATTGGCTTATTGAGGCTTTCAGATAGAGCTTTATTTTTTGCTGCATTAATAGCTTCCTTTGCAGCTCTAATCACATCCATGGTACTCATGGTTTGACCACTATCTTTTTCCTTAGAAACAGAGTGCAGGAATGCTTTTTCCTCTGTGTCTTTCACTGGCTGTTTTGCTCTTTTCCCTGATGACAACCTCTCATTCTCAGTTGAGCAGGGGGATATTATGGGTGAATGATCTTTGTTGACATTTATAGTATTTGGTGAAAGGCCTGTGTTGGTTGGCAGTGCTTTTAGGGACAGTTCTTTGTTTAGCATGAGTGGTGAAAGTTCATTTGTCTCAGTTGGGTGGTCTGTCTGCGGGGAAACACCGCTGCTCAGAGGGACTTGAAGATATTTCATATCACTGTCAACAGGGCTGGCTTTCTTATACAAATTCAGAGAGGGGTAGTTTTGCTTTTTAGCCCTTGGGCTCTTGTTCTTTTTCAAGTGTATCAAGGGGGAGATGGGACTCTCCTCGCCAAAACCACTGCTACCTGCAGCCTCCCTTTTGGTTTGGAGTAGATTTGATAATAAATAATCATCTGACAGAGGCCTGTCAGTATCATGCTTTGTAAGAACAACAGTTGGGGTACCAGCAGTTTCCAAGATAGGACTGTTAACTGTCCTATCTTGCTCTTTTAAAATGGCAGGAGTACTTAAGCCAGATGCATTACCCTCTGAGCCAGATTGTGGACGTCTCAAATGATCTGATTGCGGAGATTGGATGCCACCCTCAGGCAACTCTAAAGTTTTGAATTTACGTGGGCTGTAACGGCTTTTAACCCTTTTTCTGTTGTCTTTGAGGTTGAAGAGGATGCTAGAGGCGAGTGATTTGTAGCCGTCCCGCTTGACTGGAGGTTCAGGAGTCCCTTTGGCCTCAGAGTGTGTTCTAAGCGTAACGTCAAGTGCAGAGGGCGAGAAGACTGATTGGAGGATCTCTGATGTTTCTGTTGGTTGTCTGGAGGGAATGATGGGAGTCATCAGTTGGCAGATACTGAATGGTGTGGAGGCCAAAGAGCTGACTTCCTCAATTGCTTTCACCTCCACAGATCTAACTTCATTTTTTACTATCAAAAGACCTTCTTCCACTGTCTTTGAATAATCGTACTGGCTTGGTATCCCAGGCTGATTGACTGGATTGGTACTTTTTGCCCGTGACCTGTTGCGCCTCCAGGGGGCAGCAGTCTCTTCCCCTCCATCCGATGAGCATTTCTTCTCAGCTGGAGTAGCTAATGGCTTTGGCAGAACCTTTGGTGGAGGTGGGGGAGGGATGAGTTTAGGAGCAGGGGGAGGAGGGGGCTCAACTGCTGCTTTCTGACAAGACCTTTCCTCCTCTGTTTGCAGAGTCTCTTTTCTGTGTGCCTCTGTAAGCTCCTTGTAAAACGGCAAGTCGAACCATTTAGGGATATTATCTGTGGGAAGAATAGACGTGACTGTCTCTCCTTGGCCAAAGGAGAACCGGTTCAAATCCCTCCACGTTTGGAAAGGGCTAAACTCACTGTGGAGGAAAAAGTTTTTGATGTTAAGTTTCCTTAGTTTGACAGTGGATTTGCCATTTTTGATCTTTGAGGATTTCCCTGGTGGAAGGGAAACATCTTTGCCTGTTTTGTTGGATGAACTTTTACCAGAATGATGTCGATGATGGTTCTTGTAATGTCCCTCTGTGAGATTGGTGTGATAATCCGATGAGAATTCCGATAGCTCTCTTTGGATACTGCGAAGTGCTGATTTATCCCATGATTCCCCATTAGAGTCTGTCATATCTCCATTTTTTATTAACATCCCCTCACAGCTTTCCTCTGTGGCACTTAATGCCTTGAGGAAAGACGACATGTGGGATATATTCTTCTGTTGCTTCTGTTTCCATGGCTGGGCATCATTTTTGTCATTTTTGTTTTGCCCTTGCTTTTTAGAGTCCTTATGATGAGTCTTTTTAAGAGGCTCCCCCACCAAGGGTTTGTGGCAGCTGAAAGGCGAGTATCCATACAAGAACTCATCATTATAAACTGCGTCATCTCCAATACAGAGACTTCGGAAGGCTCGATCGGTGAGAGTGCTAACCTCCCGATCAGTCTCGTCCATGAACAAGTCAGTGAAGCCATTGGGGAAGCGATGGTGGAGCATGCTCCCCACCCGATGGCTCATGTGTCGTTTTTCCACACAGCTCATGATGTCAACAGGAGTCTTTCTGTCTTGTACATCACCAGTCTTGCCTCCTCTACAGCTGCTGCAGCTCTTTAGGTCCTCTGGTTTTCTTCCAGCTCAGGTTGATGTCTTTGAAGTGGTGGAATATGTAAACTTCCTTAAAAAAAGAAAGTGAAATCAGTGTCACCGTTGAAAGGTTGTGGTTTTAAACAAATCTACTTAGCTGTACTTTGAAAGCAGTGATTATATTAACATCTCATCAGGTCAAGAACCTGCAAAAAGGTTGTTTGATTGACATGACTACTATAAATGGTTTTGAACTCTGTAGTGCACTGATGACATTTATGTACACAACGTGTGCCGGCTCTCTGCCATGCTGTCACTATGCAGGCAGCATACAAACACTTCATACCATGCACTTGGCTATTTTTAAAGCAGTATAGGGCCTTAACCTGTGAGCACTAAGCATACTGTTTGTAGCTATGAGAAAATTTCATACTCCATTTATAGGAGCAGTGTTAGTAGAGATGAAAATATCCATCGTTTATATGTTTTGCATTTTAAAATAAGATCCAGACGTCACATCAGTCCCCTTCAAATGCAACCATAGCTTTTTTTATTCAATGAATTTGTTGGGTTAATATACAGACAACTCCTCTGCAAAGCCCTAGAACAGGAATTTTCAAATCTGAGAACGTGGGCCTCGCCTCAGACGAAACTTGGAAAAAGGCATCTCCTCACCCCTCCTTAATTTACTTACTTAGGTTTCCTCAATTCCTGGATGACTGTGGGATTATGATTATGATATTTGATCCCATAGACACTAAACAATTGAGCCAAGATAGTCTAATGTTGCTGTTGGACATAACTTCAGATTTAACAAAATACATTAAAAAGAAAGTCTGTCCTAAGGCATATATTAGTCTCTGACTCCAGGAAAGTGGGACCAACTGTAAAATTCCCCAAAACTACGGTATCACTATATCTCTAAAAGATATTTTTAACCATATCACATGCTCAGTTTAGTCTACCTTATCTCCTTTGGATGACTAATGTAATAACTAATGTAAAACCTTATGCAATTTTTTCTTCATTTCCATTCACCAAGCCTCCCCTGAAACTCTTTGTAACCCCTCTAGGGAGCCCCCCTTCCCACTTTGAAAACTTCTGCTATAGAACAATATTCATGCCTGAAGGTTTACACCACAGACCGCAGGAAATGCAAGTAAATCATCCCATCAGTCACAGTGCGCCTCAGCAGCAGCTGCTCTACTGTAGCTTACTTTAGCTATCTGGGTGAGGTCTTAGAATAGCTCATTAACCCCTTTATATGCCTTGACCTGGGAGCGTAGCCACCGGCGTATAACTCAACTCTTCAAGTATCTACACAACCATGACTTTCCTTATAAGCAGATGAGACAAATATAAATACAGACATTCCATGATTTGGCATTGTATGTATTTGTATATGTGCATTAAAATAATATAGTTTGTAGTATACTTTAATCAGTGTAGTGATAGTAGCCAAGAAGTTCTGTCATCCCCTCCCCTCATCTTCATGGTCAAGGATGATTTGAAGAAAAACACTGGTAGGCAAAAAATTACTGCAGCCAAAATTTTTATAATTATAATAATAATAACGGTTATTACTATTAATATTATCAGCAAACCATAAAAACCCAGGTGGAATTACTAGAGCCTAGTGTCTTTACTGTATCTTGAACCTAACTTACAGAATGTTTTGGCTTTCCAATAGACTTTGGTGGCCAACAATCTTCCAGCTCTCATAACCAGATCAGTTAGCAACCACGGTACTTTCCCAGCATATGCCTGTGTATTTATACCCAAGGAATGAAGTACCCTTGTTAACTATACTGTATAAAGGTGCCACCACTGGAATATAATTTTGTCTTTTCCTTGTGTATTTTCAAATGTGTAAATACAGTATTAGTGCAAATGCTATGACTGTATTTATGTACGGTGACTTTATAGCGATAAACTGTCAACAGATCCTGTGGCCCTTGTGCTGTAGGTCTATTTAGACATTTATGATTAGGCAAATATAAATTAATATATTCTATCCACTGGCCTTCAGTAGTTTTCATGTTTTTGTAAATATCCATATAATCGCACTGCTCTCTCACCTTGGTGATGGGTCTTTCATGCTGAGTGTAAGGATTCTATCTAGACGCTGGTGTCAAACACACATCCTCCGTGTAGAATCCAAGAATACGGTGCTATACCACCTGCAGAAAATAAATTCTAGTTAGCAGTTGTCATTCACGGCAAACAAACTTTTTCCGTCGAAGTTGAAGAAACAAAGAAAACTCACCGACATGAGTCAAGCACTCCGATCCATGTTCAAATGCACTGGTGTGGCCAGGCTCCTGATAGCGAGCTCAGAAGATACCAAAATAGACGCACGAGTCGGTGTGGCCAAACTGAGCAGCAACAGAGTATGCAGCTAGCTAGCTCACATCGGAATAACCAGTTGGTGTCGAGTGGCAGAAC
Organism: Istiophorus platypterus; assembly: GCA_016859345.1. Classification (NCBI taxonomy): domain Eukaryota; kingdom Metazoa; phylum Chordata; class Actinopteri; order Istiophoriformes; family Istiophoridae; genus Istiophorus; species Istiophorus platypterus. Next base: position 6,251,946 of record CM029119.1, read on the forward strand.
GAGGCAGACCAGTAGGATGAAATGGACACTGTCATTGGTTATTTTTGTGTGTACGCTGTGAGAGCTGATAGGTCCCCACATAGACCCTCTCTTTAGTGACAGGCACCTTTGATGACAGGGACTCCTCATGCCTGTGACGATGAGGCATCGATCCTTTGAATCTTGGTGCAGACAATGAGGAGGGGTGGGGTGCACTATCTCTTCGCCATCACTATTGGCTAGCATTCAGCCGCTGACTCGTTTTGCCTTTGTCAACCGGGGAAACAAGCTCTCTGATATAGCCCATTGCGTCACACGTCTCCAAATTAACATGGCAGTCCCTGAAACTTCACTTGTTAGCCGCTGACTGATATATCTTTGGTGGGGTTGGGCTGATTGTTGTTGTTGGAGCTCTGTTTACAAGGCCGTGTTGTGGAAATGGAGGTGTGTGACTGGGTAGTCTAGTTTTAGGAATGATGCAGCTGTTGTTGCTGTGAGATTAGGTTGAAATGGAGGGGGGGGCCATTCTGTTGACTTGTTACCCATCGTGAGTCACAGGAAATCAATGGATGAGGTCATATGTGTGGGATGACCCTGTGCATTCCTTAAATGGAGAAAGTGTAGTGTTTGAGAAATACTGTCTGGCTCAGTTTGTTTTTATATGTCATGAGAGAGAAATTGCCCACTGCCTGTTGCATATCCTGCAGTATGTGCTAAATTTTATATTACATGAGTTTTTAGCATATTCGTTTAATTCATCTTAAATTGAACTTAGTATGATTACTAAATATCACCAAGGTGTGGTTCAGAAAAATGAGCTTTAAAAGAACTAGATTAACTCTTCTTTTTAGCCCTACCTGGCCCCTCAACAACTCCATGACTCCATGGCCCCAGCATCCACAGGGCTGTGCGCCATTAAGGTGCCATATTTAAACCAGTCTATTTCTGTCATGTTGTATTTCGTAAGGTAACAGCCACTCTGCCACTCTGCTGACTGCACCTTCCACTCTTCAGCTAATCAGTCAAATTATAACCTTGGACAGGAGTTAGCATTTGACCAATGAGTTAACTAACTTTAGCGAGCAAATTTTAGCGAAACATGGTGTGTTCATTTTTATCAGGGAACAGTCCCAGAATTATTTTGGGGTGATAGACTTAGTTGTTGAGCAGCTTGGGGGAATATCATGTTGTGAGCAGAGACACTGTATTTGTGGGCAGTTTTGTTTTAAGGTCTTGCCCAGAATAAGGCCTCACATGGACTCGTCCCCTCCTTCCCCTCTCACACCAACCCTATGACCTGTTTCTCTCTTTAATCACTTTTTCTCACTTTTTCCAACCCTCTGACAGTGGATCCATAGTTACACTTGTTATTTCGAGTGCCTAAGTGTGTTCAAGCTGAAAGTTATGGCAACATGCAGTGCACTACAAGTCCCTGGATGATGCACTCACAACGGTCAAAAAGTGGAGTATAAAACCCTGGACACTTCTCACCCTCAATGGTCGCCATTCTGGCTATTTAGCAGAGGGGAGAGACCACCAACATATTTTAAAAGTTTTGAAAATTGCTGGTGAGGAAGCTGCAGATATTCTGATGGCAGCGTAGTTTCCATGTCATGTCTTTTCAATGTTCTTCTTATCTTAATAATGCAGTAATGTCAGCCTAAGCTTGCCTGCTAATATTAACAGTTAACAGGAGAGTAGTAAAACCGTCTTAAAGAGAGAGCAGATGAGTTGAGACAGTTGACCTGGACGACAGACACCCAAGAATGAGGTCCGGTTCGGCAGACACAGATCCGACTTTTGTTTTTGCTATTATGAGTGACACCCACATGTGTTTTGGTTTGGCTGTGGAACAACAAGGACGTAACAAGCAGCCTGGCTCATGCTCCTTCATGCCTGTCAAGAACTGGGACAGACAAGGTAGTGAACCCAGATATGGGAACTCTGGGACAGCTGGGGCAGATCAAGTGCCGCAGAAGATATGAAGCTCTAGTATATCACAAATAACAAGACAACAACACACAAGTCAATTGCATCCTGATCACTGGGCAGTTTAGTCTTTTGTCTTATAAAGCACCTCTATCGCTTTTTTACATGACAGCTAATACTCCTACCAACAAATTTTCACATTTAACACATGTATGCTGTAAAATGTGAGTGTTAAATAGGTCACCGTAGAAATGAATCCTTTTGAATGTGCAAAATTAAACTGTAACACTGGTCTTTCGTTTTCTTTTTTTTTTTCGAAGATGATAAAGAGAGTTAATTTCACGGCACCGGTAGTAGATTTGTTTTGCTCTGACTTGCAGCCACCACCTCCAGCATGACATAACTTCATCACATACACAACCGTCATTTGCCTTTCGCAAGGGGGAAGATTTCAGGACCGCAATAACTGATACACTCGGGGAGCTGATATGGCAGGTGGCCGACCCATCGGAACAGTTGCAACATCATCGTACGAAGAAGTCGAGATGTTAGCCATGGATGAAAATCAGCTGCTAAACACACCTTCAACTTCATGGTATCTCAAGTCCAAACCAACTCGGTTGGATCCAGTCGTGTTTGAACGGCGACATTGACCTGTGATATTTTACTGGCAGTAATAAATCTGAGGAGCATCATGCCTGCTGTGGAAACATCTGGGCCAAAGTTCTTTCCACCCAAATGTCAACATCAGTAACCTGCATCTGTTTCAGCAAGTACTAGTACTAACCACTGAATGCTGCAGTAAACAATCTGTGCATATAAGATATAGGAGATTTCAAAGTTCTTGATACAAACATCAAGAGATACAAATCTCAAAAGTTAGTGCAACAGTCCTTGATGTTATTGGAAAACATCTTAACTTGAAGAAGTTCAGGTAAGTTTATGAATTATAAAACGCAGCATTTCTAAAAAGGATCTATCATACAGCAAACAAATGAAACAAGTAAATTGTGTAAAAACAGATACATTTCTTTTTATTGCTCATAACAGTCAGATAGATGCAAAAACTTGTAACCAGCACAGCTTTGAAACCACAAGCTCAGGAAATTGTGTATCACCATACTAGAGACTCTAGTGAACTGCCTGAGAAACACCAGCAGACATGAGAGCATTTCAGACGTGCAGGTGTTTGTCAGCTGTCATCAGGGTCTTCCTCATCACTGGTGAGCACAATGGGCATCTGTATGCTGTCATTAAATAGTAACTAATGTTTCTGTCACACAGTTTGCTGACCAGCCTGGTTTTACATTTTACTTTTCTGTTGGAACTTCTCTAAGTGTTAGCAGGGAAGTAAAGTATAATGAAAGTCATGTATTGAATTAAGTGTTTTTTGTTGTGTTGCCATTTTCACCATATCACAACAGTGGTGATGCAATATTATTTACATTTTAACCTCTTTTTTGTTGCCGGTCTTTAAGTCATGTTTTTATACTTTGATATGGAGTTAGATGCACAGTGGGCTTTTAGCCTGTCCATGCTCTGCTTGCCGGACATGACACATTATGTAAGAGGTTGCACTCTGGTCACTGGAAACTTTATCTTCAAACACTCAGGACGTGATAAACTGAAATTACAATAGACTGATTCGCAACACATAAATTGTCCTGTGACATGTCACAGGTTTGATCCCTGCAGCAGCCAACACTACAGTGATCAAACTCCAGCTTGTGTCCTTCAGCAAGGTACTTAACCTGTTCTTGAGCTGATCCGTGTGGTGAAATGCATATTTCTACCATGACTGGAAAAAGTAAAAAAAAATAAAGAAAATTTCACAATGTGCTGTCTAACAAGTGACCCCTGAAAAAACACAGGTTATTTGCTTCCCTTGTTTATTGATTGGCTGATTTCTGCTGGAGCTGCATGACATCAGTTCTCATTTAGGATCCCACTCACAGCATCGATGGAGCAAGTCCCAGAGCTGCCAGTGGAATGTTACTGCTGCTTTTGAAATGCAAGATAGCCACTTTCTGAGCATGTGTGCTCAGTCTCAGCAACACCCTGCTCCACTCCCAGTTACAGTCATACCTCACCCCACGCAGTACCACCCCGCTGTCTTTTGACTACTGATCCGGAGCAGCTGAGTGCTTGGCTCGAGGGTCCCTTGCCAATAACTCCTAAAATTGGAATGTGTCCTTCCTATATTTTCTCTTGCACACCTTTAACTTAAAACCAGACTCTCCCTGCAGAAGCAGATATGTGGATGTTGGGTTTTTTTGCAGTTGTAATACCTAATACATGCAAATGAATCTAGACAAATGAATCTATTTGCAACAGCAAAAGAAAGAAAGAAGATTTACTAGAAAGGTGTGGTTATGATTATATGAAGCTTGTGGGCACTAAGCCAAAGAGAAGACGTGAACCAGGAGCAATCTAAATCCATTCAGCTTGTCAACATCTCTTTATCTTAAATCTAAAGACAAAATCACCACTCTTTCTCACCGGTAGCTGACATACACAATATGTACAGTATTGAGTGGATGGTTTAGCTAGGTCATAATGTTCACCTTTGTGTTTCTCCCAAAAAAGGGATTTATTCTAACATAATCCTTTCTCATCGCTCATATTTTCACTTCCAGGTTGAATGGTCTCTTAATGATCCTGACAGTTACATTATAACTGATATAAATGGTGACCAAAACTAACAGAATAAGACCCATGTTGTAAAACACCGAAATATTCCAGCAGCTGTAAAACTGTCTTTAGTTTTTTAGATTATCTACCATCCCAGAACTGACATCAAGTCCAAATTCAAGACCAATGTACTTGTTTTCATCTAAAATCTACCATATGGATGGTAATTGCACCATTTTGTATTTCTCTAAACTAATACCCCATATCTAATAAAATTCATTCACTTGGTAATATCTCATATATTCTGATATTTATTTTTAAACCATAATTTATATTCATTTCTCTCTCTAGTACTTGTCTGTCTGGCCTTTGGTAAACTTTGGCCTTTGAGACTTACTTGATACAAAGAATTATGTCTATATATGGAGCTCAATTTAAAAGTGCATTTGTTTGGTTTGAAAATAAAAGGGTACAAAAGCTGCACACTCATCACTATGGCCACGTGATACCTGACAGTAACCGTTAAAAAGCCCAGCTCTGGTGCAGCATCAACATACCGAGCAGCAGCACATGTCAAGCTAGGTCTAAAATAAGAATGTGAATCCTATGTGTTTACATATAATCGCAAACTTGTGTATGTGGGCCTGTTTTAGAGGACTTTATGTATTGCTGTAAATTTTGTAAATAGATTCCACACTTGTTTTCTTTAAGTACCTCAAAGTGAGAATGTATTAAAACATATCTATTTGCACACTGATTTAAAGCTTCAAACAGCACACGTGATATTTACAGTATGTTATCTGAGGCAGGAGCCAGGGGTCAGAGGTTAACTCCTTTAACCACTCTAGACTCGTTACTGCGCGGCTCATATTTTCAGTGGTCAAAAGCTTAGGCTGGGAACAATGACTACTGCCAAGGTGCCTGGAGAGAGAAATTTACTTTTCTGTTGCCTAGGCATTGTTTATAAAAGTAGATGCTAATGAAAACCGCGGGTGCATGACTGAGTATCATGCAACGGTTTTTGCACTGGCATGTGCAAAATTCGGTCCTTGAGCTTAGTCTTATCTGATTTAAGAACAGCACTACTGTGTTGCCTCCTTCCTGTTTGTGTGAACAGTTTGTTTTTGTGACCTTAATACAATGATCGTGTTTTTTTCAGAGTATCTGCTGATGAGTGTGAGAGGAGATGGAGCAGATTCTGAGGAAGAAATAGGTAGGTCAACTGAACATAAGGCTGATTCTATGGTAGATTAGAGGCACTTTCAACCCAACCCGCACCTAGATTCCTAGATTTCAAACATGAGTGACGCAATCTGATATGCAGAAAGGAGCGTGACACCATGACTGAGACCTTTATCTTCCCCAGAGTAAACAAGTTGTGAAATCAGTCATCTTCCCCTCTCCACAAACACACAAACACACACACACACACACACACACACACACACACACACTTGTCATACACACTCACATGCTGTTCAGATTATCAGGATGGCTGGCATCACCCAAACTGAAGTTCTGCTCTTTTGCGTCTTGTTTGTTATCGGCCATTTCATGTCTGCTGGTTGTTCTTCCTCCAGATATCAAGTACTTCTTGATCGGAGCAGGAATCGGCCTTTTCTTAGCTGCTGTATTCATTATCGTCAAGGTCTGCGTCATCAGGAAATATGTGTCTGAAAACAGTACAGGTGAGGTGATGGGCCAGGACGTCATATTACAGCCATTTACAAATGTGTATTGTGAGCTCTACAATAAAACAACTTATAATACAATTCTAAATTCTACCTTTTAAATTTGTCTTGTTAGTTTCTGGTAAATTAAATCACAGAAATGTTAGGAAGTTGGAGAAAATATGACGCTGTGCATTGCCTGTACTGTGAAAATCATGATTTATGTCACAATGTTTTCCAACAGATCTTCATTAAAGAGATGGTGCAATGAAGAGACCCTAAGAAGTAAGATATCAACCTTAAAACCTCACTGACGTTTTAATTATAATGCAATTAAACCAAAAATAAAACAAAATAATTGGTTTGGGTTCTTTTGCCAATTTTTACAAATGGAAATCACAGGAGACATTGAGATCAACCCTAAATATTTCATAAAGGCACAAACAAAAATTCAATCTCCAGCCTTCTTGTGTTTTGTTAATTAAAGGAAACATGTCTGTATCAAAAGGCACAGGCTCCCATAACCTTTATTTACTCTCACCCACAGTCTCCCTTGCTCGCCTTTGAGCCATCTAAGCCAATCAACAAACCCCATGGCAGCCGAGTCCACTGACGTGCAATGTCAAAGGTCAGGCAGAGGGAGCTGCAGGGCAATGTGAACCCTGCAAAAGTGGCATCTGGGCGAAAAGTCAACCCAGCGGCCCACTGTCTCCTCAGGTTTTGTCGCACACAACTCTTAATATACAAGTGATTTGCCTCTTGTACTTGTTCCTCATTAACATTTATTGTCATGGTTTTAATAATATATGTCAGAGGAGAATTTGTCACAATGCGGCTATGTGGAGTTGTGTTGTTTGAAAAGCTCAATAAAACAAGCTCCAGTCATTTAAGAGTCTGAATATGTAGATCGTTGTGCTTTAATTCACCCTTTCCTTGGAAAACCCAGCTGCTCTACTGACACATATACTGCACAGAAATAATTTAGCAACACTCAGCAGAAAGCCTCAGGACTAATAAGCATTTCATACATTTCCCACAGGGGGGCGACATTTACTAAAAAGATAGAGAAACCATGGGAGCCTTTGTAAATGATTGTATTTACCTTAATTACTTGTGCTAGTGTCAGAACTTAAACACATACTACTGATTGGCGGTTAATGATATCAGCACATAATGCGAACATGCCCCCTGTTTCTTATCATGAAGCGTTTCATGGATACTTACAGTGCAAGATATGGTGAAGATTGATGTGGACTTATACAAGGACAAGACACCAGTTTATGACATGGTAAAATAATGATATTAAAACACCTAGCCAGCAACTTTTCTATACATTTTTTGGTAACTTTTTGAGATTAATTGCTGATTCACTAACTTTTCTATTAGAGTTAAAACACATTTCATACCCAGGTCAACTAATTATGAAGATGGGATTTGAGATCAAATAGATCTATGAATATAAAAAACTGTTTAAATAATTTAGAAAAAAAAAACGATCTCACCACAAGGTCAATTTAGTAGCTGTTCTGGAGCTTTCGATCATATCACATGATCTTCATTGGCAGATGGAGCTTGCCCAGTTTTCACAGAACTGTAGTTGCTCAAATTTATTTATTTAAACAAACATGATAAATAAAACTTTAATATAAATATATTTTAATGGTATGTCAGTCTTAGTGTATATTTCTTTACAAACACATTTTTTTCAATTTCAAAAGCTCCACCGTGTCATAAGACCGGTTAGTGTCTTGTGCTGTAACCATGGAGTTCTGTGAAATGGAAATTCACATGCTTGCGCTTACTAAAGCAAGTTTAGTGCTCAGGTAATATATACAGAGCTCTGGCACTGTTCCACTTCCATACCGTATGATCTATATCATCCTGATTAGCAGTCTGATTCCTCTGCCAAGTTTCTGAGGCTGCCTCCTCCGGACCAGAGATGGATGACAACGGTCCAATAAAACCGTTTCTAATATACTGGTAACTCTATATGCAAACACAGAATAATAACTAACAGATGTACCCATTGTTGCGGTCTTACTGTTTACTGCACAGTCACTGAACTACTGCTGCACTTTGACTCATTCTTCCAGATGACAACTTTACAGACACATTTTTCAGCTATATGACACTGCATAGAATAAGTTATAATACTAATTTGAGTTCATAGATTACGTGTTTACTCCATCCACGGGAAAGTTGTTTAAGCTGCACTAATCAGTTTTTATATTAAGAATGGTTTATATGTAAATGTATAACATGATAGAGGCCACTTGCAGTGCCAAGCTGCGCAGTTTCTCTCAGTTCTACCAGGCATTTTAACATCTTTCAGCTCAGTGTTTTGGTTTTACCGTCCTCCACTTAGATTACTTATTTCACGCTATGTAGATTGTGTAAAGGAAACAGGTTACTAATGCATGCCACAACAACTTCATCAACTCACCAGTCTTCATCGAGCCTTTCAGACTGTTTTGGCTCAACGTTTTAGTTTTACAGCCCACAAACTGCTCTAATAAACTATTTTTAGTCAAAACACTTTATTTAATGATTGTGCACTACCTGGTAGCAAAAGGGCAAACAGACAAAGCAAGAAACAAACTTGACGAGAAAGCCCAACCTGTAGCAAACCAGCCAGTTATTTCTCCCTTTAGTATGTGGAGACTTATATTCATCAGGTCACCACAGAGAAACCTCTAAATAAATGCTAATTTTGTCAGAAAAACAAGGTAAACACATAGCTATTTGCTAATGCATTAGCCATGACAACTTTATGTGGGGTCAATATGCCTTGTGTTGTGTTTTTAGTTTGTTGTGGCGATTCTCTTCCACTAAGTGACCTGGAATAAGACAATGAAGCTTTAAGGTTCCATTGTTTTCTAGATTTTTCTAAAGCATAAAATTAAGGAGAGAATTGTCTGCAGAACTGATGATAAACAGGAAAATAAGCATGAGTAAGGATGTCTGCACTGTGTTTAGAGCCTTCATTTGCTAAATGCCTCACCACATTTTGCACCAAATGTTGAGGGTTAGAGAGCTTTAGTAAATTGGGAACATCTTTGTGAAGGGATCAGCTTTGTATGTCAGACTGTCGCCAGACTAGGGGCACTTACAAGGCCCTGCAAGCTGTCTCCACTATTATCTGTAAATCAAAAGCGTCCCAGATCTCGACAGCGCTGCTCTCTGAGGTTTGATAAAAGCCAAAAAAGTGTCCCAAAAACCCCAAGCTGACAGACTCCTACACAAAGATTCACTGTGGTATCGTGTTACATGTGACGAGAGATGATGGGAGACACACAGACACACACAGACACATCATTAACCTTGGGTTTCAAGGGCCAGTTTTGAAATCAAAGTCAACAACCACATCAGTTTAGCACTTGAGGTGACTCCGGAGTAATTAAAATAACTAACTTTAAATACAAAATGAATCTACTTAAAATATTCCTCTCCATCACTTCACTGTCCACAGATATGCCCACACACAAACTTGTTCCGAAATAAAAACCCTGCGTCCGCTGTCGTCCACAGCTGGAAGTACGATTTGCTCGGTGTCAATCTCAACAACATACCCGTCCCTCCCCATCCATCCTGCACAGGAAATTACATTTCCCACTCACTGGCCCGAAGCAGAGGTGTGTGTATGAGCATGTGTGTCCTCGCACATGTTCACCTGTCAGTTTCCGTCTGCTCTGCATGCATGTGCATGTGCATGTGTGTGTGTGTGTGTGCATGTGTGTGTGTGTGTGCATGTGTGTGTGCGCGTGTGTGTGTGTGTGTCTGTGTGTGTGTCCACGTGCGTCTGCCAAATGTGTTTTCAGTGTGTGTGACAGGAGGGGGGAGGAGCGGAGGGAGGTTCTGAGTAGAACCAGAGTGCCCAGTGTTTCATATTACACTCTTGGTGCGGGGGGGGTGACTTGGGGCTTCTTTTCTTCAGAGGCATTTAACTGAGAGTTTATGGAGGCTGCAGCTGTGGAAAATGAAGATCTGCTCTGTGGTCTTCGCTCTACTGACTCGAGCACTGTTTGGAGGTAGGAGAGATTTATTTTGCTTCATGCCAGAATGGATGAGGTGGAGACAAAATGTTGTCCATTTTTTGTCAGAGAAGTTTTGCAGGAAACATCTGAGAGTCAGGGAAAAAGTTGGGCTGTTGTTGAGGACATTGAGAGAAACACTTTTGCTAGATAAGATGCTCTTTTAACTGCTGTAAACCTTCTAAACCTTCTGAACCTTCTAAACGCTCCTTCTAGTTACCGCTAAATTAAATTAAAATCCAAGAGATTCAGGGTTGTGACAAGAAAATAAGGAATTTGTCAAAGCTGCATACATTTGCAGCGATCAGGCAGAATACATGAGGGAAAAATTGTTGGTTCTCTGTGATTGTTTGAAAGCAAAACAGCACTTTCAGTCTAACCTCTACATTTATTCCCAGAGATTTCAGTGATCTGCTGTCAAAACAGATTATAAAATGTAACAGTTTAAAGTTTAAAATCGCCCTTCATCAGCAAAACAATACTTTTTAAGCTCTCAATTACACTTTCCAAAAACAAATGACAGACAAAAGCTGTAAAAGTGGCATTGATTTTAATTATGTGCTGCGCTCAAAGTGTCTGACTTGTGTGACAGTAAAATGCTTGCGTGTCATGGGAAGTGTGGAATATGAAATTGCCTAATGCCAGAAAAAAAAGACGTGTGACATATTGTAATGCAACATGTTGAGCAATAAAGATTGTTCCTCAATATTTATCTGATGTATGTTGTCACATGCCAAAAAAAACAGGCTGTCAGCGTGAGTTGGAAGACTGTTGAGCAACAACACCCACCACCAGTGCTGGACTGTGTGGGTATAAGACACGACATACAGCTTCCACGAACCTTGGTTAAATGATGTCTCTCCTGCCGTTTCGGTGATCGAGAGAGACGTTCAAGTCGGTCAGCGAGGCCTTAGCTGCCTCTTTTGATGATAGAAAACCATCTTTAAACCATTAGGCCTCATTTACTGTAACTTCACTGTGATTTTCAGTGGAATGAAAAGGGCTTCCATCCCGCATGTTAGTACAGATCTTCAGAGCGCTACCTGCACTTTGGTCAAAGTAAAAGTTGGGCAGCAGCAAGGAACAGTTTATTCTTTAACTGGGAAAAAGTTCGACAAATTGTGAATAATGGAAAATAATGATGCTCTTGATACAGTCGAAAGCTCCAGAGCAGGTGAGCAAGAGGACCTTGAGTGGAGATTGTTTCGTCACTTGTTTCTACAAAGTTTGGACAAAAGCTGCCTACACTTTAAAACTTCAATTCGATTTAATGATATCAACTAATATGTCATCTTTAACTTGCGTTCCAAGTTTTTGTTTTTCGTTTGTTTGTTCTTCTTTTACCAAACCTCAAAGCATGAATTGTATTACAGTTAAAAAGTCACTGAATCCCTCCATTCCTCTAGTTTAGATATTCATAATATTCATACATGTGACATGTTTATGTTTACATGTGCATCTATCGGACTGTGTCCATGCTGAGGCGCATAAATTTGAAGTTTCTGTTTACATGTGGAAATGGAGCTGGGTCATTTTCAGAAAAATCTCCTTCCACAATAACACGCTGACAAATTTGTGCATCTTAGCCACAACCTGGCAGGGAATGGGAGTGGAATATAGACACACCCTAGTCACTCTGCTGAATGTCAGTAGGTTCAAGTTTTGTGTTGTCTACTATTCCTCTCCACTGCCACTCAGATTAGCTGGACTTAACATGCATCTGTCTCCACATGTACATTTTCCTTATGTTAAGTGTAATGAATGCAAGTATGCTCTTCTATCCCTTGCACTGCACTCCTCATCAGATGCAATAGATGTAAAATCCATATTTCATAAGGGATGGCACTGGTCTGAATGTGGCTGTTAACAATGTAGCAAAAGCAGTATTGATCACTGCTTATTGACCCAGTATTGACCCAATGCTTGGTTCATTTTCGTCTCAGATTGGTCCCATATTTCTTATGAATACACATCAGTTAAACATATCTTATGTCTTGGTACTGAATGCTGTCGGTAGGTATGCTCTCTAAAACAACCTGTCTAAAACTTGCTTCTCCAGATTTGTGTCTGGCCATCAACGTCACCATCACCCCATCCCCCATCACAGTGGCCCAGGAGGGTCAAAATATCACTCTGTCCTGTGTTGTGTCCCAGCGGCGCCGAAATTCTGCTTTACCGGTGGTGAAATGGACCTTCCTACCGGCGGGCACAGACCGGCTGGAGGACGAACTCCTAATCGCCCGTGTCAACATGAGGAAGGCCCGTTTCTATGGCAACTACACCAAGAGCTTCCCTTGGCCCAAGCTGAAGCTGACGGTGGTGAAGCAGGGGAAGATCTTTGACCTGCTGATCTTGAATGTGAACCAGGCGGACCGGGGGCTCTACATGTGCCGGGTGCAGGAGTTTAAAAAGCACCAGGACCGCTGGAAGGCCTCATCCAACTGCACCGCTGCTACTGAGCTCAGAGGTGAGGGCTGGATTTATTGATGTGTTTTTTCCTTCTCCTTACACTGAAAAATTTGCCAGGCACGTACACTCTGTGACTGTCACACTGCCTCACATTTGTTGAGTTGCACACAAGTCGTTTGGGCAAAACCACCAAAGTGGAGTCAGTTCCAAGATAATGTCCACACCGATGCCAGGCTAGAAAAAGGGTTTACACATCTTTTTAATTGTTAGAATAATGTTTTTAATGTTTCTTAAAGGGATCGTCCAACCAGAGTTTTCCTGGTATTAAACATTCATGCTTGAAAAGTAGCTGTATCAGTCTTTGGTCTGTTCCCTCACAGAGAGCAGACGGTTTAGTCATCTTTAGTTTCATGGATTCCAGTAGTGATGCTCAGTATGTTCCAAACACTATTTTACCAAATGACTGAGCCGAGACAGAGTGGGCCAGACCAGTGGGAGATAAGGACATGGGCTCTCAAACCGGGCATTCCTACTCACCAGCTCAACACTGTGTCTGCTGCAACCAGATTTCTTGGCAAAAACGTGATTCAACACTAAGCTAATCAAGCAAAAACAGGTCACTTTACTTAAAGCACCACAAAAACAGTCAGTAACACGTGAACAGTATATACAGGACATTTAGCAGTTGTTTCCTTTAGCAGCTTGTTCAGAGTCAGCCAAGAGTTAAGAATCCAGCAGATTTACAGATATCTTGAAACTATTCATAGGCAACTGTTTAATTTGCATAACTTCTAACTCCCTGCTATCAAGTAACATTATTTACTAATAACATCCTAATTGCTTGTTAGCTTAATTGTTTTTAATTATGATTAATTATAATTATGTAATAACTATTATTTTTCAGTCTTTGGTAACCCGAAAAAATAAAGTTCGTATAATCTATGACACCACAGGTAGGATTGTGTATCGAAGTGGCAACATAATGTTAACTTTAGCTACAGATGGTTCCATTTTCTTCATACTAAGATGATATTAGCTAGGCAAATACAATCATAAGCACAATGTAATTAAACAATTTGCTTCTGGATTTATTTTGGAATATGAGACTAATTCATGAGACAATGGTGTAGACATTTAGCTAAAATCAACCCATGTTACTAAAGTAGTTAAATAGAACGCTTGTTAAAGGTACCTCTATTATGTTGCTTGAGAAGGGGGCAGATGCCGAGCTCACTCAAAACAACACGGTCTGAATTGACTTACCTTGTTACAGTTTTTCTTTTAGTTGTAGTGATTGCGAAATCAATTTTTAAATGTCATATCTAAGCTCTGTTAATTCACCAAACCGCAGTTGCAATAGCTGTAAAGAGCAAAAACCAAAAAGACCCCCACCCTTCTGCAACTTTGTCACCTTTTTCACCCCTGACAAGTTCGAGTTTACACCCCTGGATCTTCTCTCATCTGGATTGTCGAGGCTGGACAGTAAAAGAACAGTGTTTGAGGAGAATTAAGAAGGAAAATTAACAAGAAACAATAAAAGCAAAGGGGACAAAAATTGGAATTTGAAAAGTGCAGGGGACAAATCCCACCTATCCCAAGTGGAAATGACACCCTTGCACACTCTCAACTACACTTTATAGCTTAAGTACTTAACTTAATTGTGCTTAAGGAGCACAGCATCGATTGCAGTCTAAAATGCCATAACTCTTAGCTCTTAGCTCTTAATTACAAATCCTGTCTTTAATTTGAAAAGTATCCAAAAGCAAAGATATGTCCTTGTTTTAAATAACCGGGGTTGGAACTAAAAATGGGTTCTTGAGCCAAAAAAAGGTCTGGAACCCCTGCATTAGACCACTACTGTTAATTCTTGGTAGGAGACACCAGTAGCTGTAGCCCAGTTTCTCACAGAATGTCATCACCATCTTTATATAGGGCAGGGCAGGGGCAGAGACTTAATAATTATTTCTGCAACCACAACAGAAGCAATGACAAATGCTGTTTGGATAATAGTAAGACCGCAGATAGTTTTAAGCAGACGCCAGGGTGGTCTGCAGAGATATTTCATGGCCAGCAGCAGAAAACTGTGTCTTTTCCTGAGCAGCTCCCAGCTGTGAACACATCAAACTGTTTGAGGGATTTAGCTGGATATTTGGTAAAGATCGTAGATGCCTTGTTTAACCTCTGCCAGCCAATGAAGTCTCATAAAATGGCTTAAGGCTTAACAACCCTTAGTGTGACAACATATTTGTTAGTAATTCTTTAAATAAACCCCAGATATATACTGTTTAGGTCAAAGTAATCATAATTAAAATGTGCAAACAGTTCACCGCAGATAGAAGAGAAAAGAGGAGAAGTTTTGCATCTCCAGTAGTAGCAGTTTCTCTGACCACAGCTGGATGATGTAATTCATCTGTCTGAAGAGCTGGTGAAGTGGGTTCAATGAGCAAAAGCACTGTCCTGCTTTTGATTTTGGAGGGGAAATGTCATTGGTTAGGAGCAAGCCCGATGATGAAAGGATCCTCCGCTGCATTTAGTTGTGGCTCTGACTGAGAAGATGATCTTGGAGAAAGAGTAGAGCGAGTTTTGGGTTTCAGAGCTGCCGCTTGCATAAGAGAAATTTACTAAACGGAATGGATGACACATCCACTGGTAGCAGATACTGCACAGAATCCCTTTGCTTTCCTAAAACCAGAAGCAAACATCAAAAGCTTTCTAATTTTTTCCTCCTGAGAACTGTTCATTTGGAAATCAGATTTTGAGACCATTCTCTTAGTCCCAGCCCCCTTAGTTAAACTCATTGCATCTGTCACATCAGTCCTTGCATAGCAGTGAGTTTACAGTGATAACATTGGTGAGCACTAGTCATTTAAGACTATTCATCTTAATTTTTTTTTTTTTTTTTAACCATTGTACCACTAGTACAACAGTAGACGTTGCTCACCAAATTTTCCATGGAAGCCTTCCTACCGGCTGTGACTTTCAGGACGTCCACAGCCAAGTCTGGCCTTGGGCAGACAAGCAGTCCCTACCAAGAGCTGTTGACATTGGCCTTGGCGAGGAGTTTCCCTCCCAAAAGTAGAACAGGCAGAAAGTCTAGAGAGCCTCAGCAGAACCGCAACAAGAGATAGTTGTGCTGCAGAAGGTATAGTTGGAAAGTTTGTCTGCACTGACAGTGGAGTGGGCAACTGGCTCACGTCTTACTCTTAACATTTTGTGGGCAAGGATGTGAAGAGCTATTTTCATCCAAGGAAGTGCCGGCCCATTATGGTTTCAGTGTGATAATAATAAAAAAAAAGCCTACTGTGACATTTTTGGATGAATACTGCAATTATGACATGAATGGCACTAGATGTAGAAAATACAACTACATCATTTATTTTTTTCCTTTCACAGCTGAGGTGACAAGAAACTAAGCCAGAGATTCAGGATGAGACCAGAATACCTCCCTTTTTCAGCAGGCTGTCCTGCAGCCCCTTGCAATGTGGATATTACACATTATATATAGATTTTGATTTATTTTCTATGTGCACCCCGACTTTGCTGCTTTGTTTAGCATCAGATTTGATCATTTTCTACATATTTGTGTTTACAAAGACGTAACGTTATATCAAAATTTTTAACTCTGCATCGAATTCATCAGAATCTGGTTTGGAAAATGCAATTCGATGTTTCATCCATCCTTGTTATAGAAATCCAGCCAGAAATTTTATGAAAAATCATATAACTAATTAAAGGTAGATTTTTTTAGGAAAAAGAAAAATGATACTCAAAGGATTTTTTTTTTTTGCCTTTGGTAAGTTAATAAAGTTCATTTGAAAGGTTATAAATAATACAAATTGATAAAATCAATGATGCAATGATCCGGTTAAAAATCAGATTTCAAAACAGGTAGAAACATGAATAGATCCCGGCTCATGGTGGGGGGGGGGGGGGGGGGGGCTGCCTCAACTGGCTGGGTTGAGGGGGGGGCAGGAGGAAGGAGAGAGAGCATAGCTTAATAATGGGACTAATGGCTATATATACTATAGTTATACTAACAGGGCTGATAATATTACTAATAGGACTAAATGAAATGGTAACAGTAGTTAATTAAAGCAGTGGGTGTTAATCAGGCTCATAGAGCAGTAGGTGGATCTGCAGCCATGGATCCAGACTCAGGAGCATCAGAGGCAGAAAAACCTGCAGAAAGCGACAGAAGGAAGAGGAGAGAGACAACAAAGCACAAAACTACGGGAGAGAGAAGTAAAGTTAGTAACGAGCATTGTTGGAATATTAATGCGCACAGGGAGGAACAAGGGGGTGGTTGAAAGAGGAGCTCGGTGCATCATGGGAAGTCCCCCGGTAGTCTAGGCCTATAAGCAGCATAACGAGGAGGTGGTTCAAGCTGAGCCTGAGCCAGTTCTAAATAGAAGCTATCAAAGAGGAAGGATTCAAACCGACTCTTAAATGTGGAGAGGATGTCGCCTCATAGACCCAAACTGGAAGATGGTTCCACAGCAGAGGAGCCTGATAACTGAAAGCTCTGCCCCCATTCTGCTTGTGGAGACTCTAGGAACCACTACTAGGCCTGTGTTCTGGGAGCAAAGTGTTCTACTGGGGTAATAAGTTACTATGAGCTCTTTAAGATAGGATGGTGTCTGGTCATTAAGGGCTTTGTAGGCAAAGAGGAGGATTTTAAATCATATTCTGGATTCCACAGGGAGCCAATGCAGAGAAGCTAACACAGGAGAAATGTGATCTCCAAATGGAAGCATCTGTCAAACTAAAAACTGCCAGTTTGTCATGCGAACTGTTATAAACTTGTTTTCCTCTTAGCTGAAGCTGAGATACCAAACTGTGGTTCATCAGAAGCCACAGAAGACTTTACGCAACTGTTTTCACTGGTTTACTTGTCCTCTTTAAAGAGTGAACTGATCTGGATTTGTAAAATCTGAAGAGTCCCCTTTGAACCAATGCATCACTTTAAAACATAATCATTTTAAACCAAAACTGTAACTAAAACAGTAACTTCAAGATGAACTGTTTAATTTTCACCATTTGAATTAGGAGTCGTGAATATCTAACATTGGTAAAACACTGTCCAGGATCTCAGCTAGGTGTAAAGATAAAGGCCAAAGCTCTAACAGCGGAGGAGCACTGTGCTATTTCTGTCCACTGAACCAGCAGGTAGTGGCATTTTTTTCCTAAAGTTCCAACCAAGGGTTGACAGCTATGATAAACATCAGCTGCACATCTGAGGGGTAAAAGCCTCATGGGCCCATTGCTCCTGGTTCCCACTTTAGATGAGACACAGCAGATGACTTAGACCTCACGTGCACACACAAGTGTTTGTGTGTGTGTGTGTGTGTGTGTGTGTGTGTGTGTGTGTGTATGTGAGCGTGTGTGTCATCAAACTGATGGAATTCTTGTGGTCGATTAACATTAGGTGACCAGGTGTTTCCACAATCTGTCTCGCACACAAACTCCCATTACTCTACTTGCAACTGCTATAATAAACACAACCAGAGAGGTCAGAGGGTTTGATAAAAAAAGCTGAGGGCAGAGCACAATGTGGATACAGCCTCCTCTTGGCATAAACAAACCAAACTTATGCGTATTTCTTTAACACATGTGGGTGACTGCGACTTAACGAGTGTGTTTCTAAGAGGTACGGTGAACAGGGACGGGGTATGGGTTTAAAAATGGTAAGAACATGGTCGTCTGAGTATTCTACTGGCTGTTCCAGAAGGATAAATGAAAATCAGAAATATCACAATCCTGAGACCACATCAATTTCTTAAGAGCTTTTACTGTAATAAAAAAAATTGGTATAAAAAAGGGCACAAATGAACGAGTAATCGAAAAATCAGCCTATGTTAATGTCCACATAATAGAGACACTGTGGACGAGTGTACAAAAAGATGCAAATTCTTAGAGAGAAAAGATGCAGAGGCACTACAGGAAGTTAAACTGTGGATTTTTTTTTAAAGCAGGACACACAACACTGCTGTATACTCTCATTCATCTCCAGTCTTTTATAATACGGTAAATTACAGCATTGACTGACCGAGTGAATAATGAACACACAGAGGATCATTATTCACTCCAGTCCACATCTGTTTACAGTGTTGGGTTTGTTGGGGCACAAAAAAAAGCCACAAATCTGAAATACAGTCAGCAACTGAATGCAACTCCATGGGTCCGATGAACAATACGTAGCTTGTTGACTGTTTCCACTTAGTCCGATGCAGTCTGTAGACATTCAAAAGTAGCTGTAAAGAGAAGACATTTTGTAGAGGAGGATAAAGGACAGTTTTATGGCACACGCTGTCCAATTTTCTGATTATTCCAACATGTACAGCTGCCTCGCTGACAGAGCTACACAGAACCTGAGGCAAAATCCCCACAAAAACGTCATAGATGTTATCAAGATTTACGCTGTGACTGATTCACAGTGAAAGAGGGTTTTGGCTTTAAATAAATCATCTGCCATCTGATGCAACTGGATAGAGCGTGTTTTAACCGACAGCCTGAGACTACACTATTTGGATTTATTTGGTTGTAGCATTTAATGATCAAGATGATAATGACACCAGTATATGTACTGTATATAAAATATACTGTTCGCACAAGCTTTGCAAAAAAACGCAACAGCCAAATCATGAGCTAACACAGGAAAGAAACTACAAGTGTTGACTTTGATTTTAGCTTGAGAAGGAAGATAGCTTATGTAAATAGCTTCTGTAGTTTGTATGTAGCTAAACTCCAGGAAACTACCATGATAATGTTCAATTGCTGGCTAGGCAAGTTAGCCAAGCCAACAACAGTGTCAACTAATCTGAGATGCGTCTTTTATACCGACATTTTTTCAGTGCTGACTTAAATTTACGGTCAACTCCTGACAACATAAACGTCATCAGTGTCTCTCTTGACTTCTCCTACTCTTCATTTTATGTCACTGTTTTCTATTCCTGATTGTTGGCAATTTTTTCAAGTCTAAAAAATGATTGCCCCTAGTGTCAAGTTGGACAAGTTAAGTGGCTCTGACATTAGGATTTAGGCTGATAAAATGCATGTTAAACATAAAACCGCTGCCTAGCACATTCAGAAGCAATTTAACTTGCAGGCCTAGCCTTATTTACATAGCAAATATTTGGCAAAAAATGATGATAATCCATAGCCAGGTCCTGTCTGTCTTCCCTTTGAAAATGATTGAGAGCTTTGTTTCCAAGCAGCAGAATGTAGGTCACATATGGTCAGTGTGGGATTAGTGGTTTCACAGATGGGGACCAAGTTCAAAGGTGTTCAAAGCAACACGTTGCTTCTCATAAACCTGTTTTTGTCTAAAGTCTGAAGGAGAAAAAGATACGGGAAAGTATTGAAACATGTAAATAAAAAAAAAACAGCATCTCTTCCTCCTTGCATTCACCTACAGATATTGTCAAGGTCTTTTTGTGTACATGCACATAAAGTGAGTGCTTGCTGGTTCGTCCGTCGGTCGGTCGGTCGGTCAGTCGGTCGGTCGGTCAGTCAGTCGGTCAGTCGGTCGGTCCGGACACAGTGCAGCCAGTCTTCCTGTGGGAGAGTCTCCAGCCGGCACGGCGGCGAGTCAGTTCATCACCAGCTGCTGCCGGTGGTGAGCGGTGTTCCAAGGTGCCATGGCAGGTGTCACATCACAAGCTTCCCGCCACCAGCTCAGCGAGACCACAGCGGTGTTAAGACGACGGTGGTCAGATTAGGTGGAGAAATAAGCGAGTGTTCGGGGCCGGTCTTCACATTGACTATTGGAAATATACTCTCCGTCATTTTGGACACCAGCGACACATAGCTGGGATACTCATCGTAGATTTCGGCTGCTTTCGCATTCATCTTTGAGCCCCCACTGCTGCTCCGATTCGTTTTGGGGGTTTAGCAGTTATCTCCTCCATACTGGGTTGTACAATGAGCCATATCCTATCTAAGATATTGTAAATCTGAAAAGACAATTTAAGTCGCATTTGGTTTAATAAGCTTCTCATTATTCTCATCACTTTATGCATTTTTAAGTTTTGTTTAAATCTACTGTTCGCTAACACTAATAACATGATAAGACTTTAAAATGGCCGCATCAACTGTCACCAGCTGTTAAGACAAAAGCAGACTCATTACATGTTGCAGTGCCCCAATGGTGGACTGATGGTTACGGTGCTTATCATGCACGCTTCACAGTTCGATACCCAGGTGGGGACCATTGTTTGAGTCATAACTCTTCTTTCTACTCTGTGACTATAAAATATCAGCCACAACTGTGACCATAAACTGAGTTAAGCACAAGACTCTAAAGCTTGACAGGTGTAGCAACAAACAAATACAGGCAGAGCTAAGCAAGTGAGGTGTCCTCACCAAAGTCTGTTAGAGCAGCTTTTTGTTTTTCCAATGTTTGTTGTGTGTTGTTGTTTTCCCTACTAACACGTTTTAGCCGAGCTGCTGCAATACCAAAATACCAGCATCTGTCTCTAAATTTAGTTTACGGTCATGCAAACAGGGAACCTCGAATGCCTGTAAATCAAATGGGCCAGGATCTAAATGTTCCTGGCAACATTTTAGTGTTCCTGTTGTTGATGTCACAGAAAGAAAAAGCGCGTCCGGGCCTTGACACTGAGCCACAGTGTGGAAACAGCCAAAATGGGCACAGGTAGCCTTGTTTTAACACAACGTTTTTGTTATGAAGGTGGAAAGAGATGGTTGGGCACCGAGCATGGGTGAACGTGAAGCAAAAGTGTGCAGGGATGCTGAGCTAATGAGATATTTGTCCTTTTCATTCCGCAGAGGTTAAGGTTGAGCCCTCTGGACGGTGAATCAGAGGCAGTCTCAGGCGGGGAGGAGGCCCACCTCAGCTCCTTGTCTTCCTACAATTAGCTTTATTTAAACTCTAGCCAGTGTGTAATAAGGCGGCAGGGAAGCCACAGTGATGACTACAGGCTTTACATGTTTCTCTTCTCTCTTTCTTTCTCTGCGTAGTGCATGTCCTACCAGCCACCAAGGCCAAAGAAAGCCTGTGGAGCTTGTTTGAAGGTAAGCTGTCATATTTTTAGTGCGTCAGAGTGTGTCAGAGTGTGTGTGTGTGTGTGTGTGTGAGTTTGTGGTGGACCGGCACTGTATCGTTCTCAGCAGGCAAAAATAACCCAACCCAAAGGATATACTACAGTGCTTTAAATAGCTTGGCAAATCATGTACTCACTTTTTTTCTCTCCGGATTTTTGTGTGCAGTGAAGCAGCGGCATGAGGCTGCTATACTGGTGGACTAATGTGTGTGTGTGTGTGTGTGTGTGTGTGCGTGTGCGTACATGTTTGTGTTTCAGATGTGTACCTGTGTGCGGTGCTGATCTGCTCAGTGGGCCTGCTGTGCATGTGCATGTTCACGGTGACGGTAACCTGCCAGTACATACAGAGGAAGCAGAGGTTAAAAGGTTTGCTACAACTTCAAGATCAGTCCCCCTGCATCTCTTAAAGTGCAATAATCATCGTCCCTGCATCAGTTATTACATTGCTGACTGTGTTATATCTTTACAGATAATTACCACCTGGTCAAAAGCTCACATAACAGGTAAGTTTTCAGGGCAAATTAGCTTCACACTTGAATAAAACTTTTTTTTTAAATATGAGAATAACCAAAAAAGCTACCAAACTAACCTCTCGTGATCCGTTTTCACTGCAGCTCAGGAGAGACAGTCACCAGTGTGGTCAGTGCGTCTCCTGCTCTGCCTCAGAAGGAGAGGAGGTACAGGAAGAAAAGGAGCAGAGACTACCGGGAGGAGATACCTCCAGAGATACCGGCCAAAGGTAAAGAATTCTGTGGCCTGATACGTGTTGGAAAAGTTCATTCAGAAAGGCACATATAAAAGAAATTAGATCATGTATTTACATGTTTTCACTTTAACTTTTAAAAAGAAAACAAAACAGCAGAAATAGCTCAATGTGAGCATCATTCCAAAATGAGGTTTACACTCAGTTCATTTTGTTCTCCTTGGTTTTTCCGAACTTGAATACATGCTGGCATTAGAGGTCCACATCCAACCCTTCAACACATAAAGTCTTGAGTTATGAGGCTGCTTCCTGAAGTCGACTGGAAAAACCTTCTCGTCCCAACAAACCATAGTCCAGTCAAAGCAGGTCCACTTCTTAATTAGCATGTGGACTGTGATGTAAAAAAAAAACTTCACTGAAAGACTAAAAAACAAACAAACAAACAAAAAAAAACAAATAAAAAAGAATTTTAGTTATACTGAGTTCATTAACATCCTAAGGGTCATCATGATGTGGTAGATGTCTTATTCCTTATATTTCCTCCCAACTCAATGTTGATATAATTTTTAAAATCAAGCGGTGACAAGAAAACTCCTCTGTTTTGGGGGTTTGAAGCAATTTTTGACTGACCTCAAGAATTTTTTGTCGTTGCGACATATCCACATATAAAGACTTCACTTGTTTACAGGGCTTATTGAAAAAAAAAAACAAAACTCCGGGATTTACCCTTGTAAAACAGTGAGCTGTCACACTTCAGTTTTTGAATGGATGATGTTAACTAGTGAGCTTTGAGTCAGGCTCCTCATTTCCCACTGTTTCCTAATGCAAAGCTAAAGAAGTGGTATCTAACTTGCAGTAAGAGAGTGAATAGTTTTTAGTATTTCCCAAAATGTCCAACCATTATTTCAAGTTGCACGCCATAAAACCAAAACAATGACCTAAAACATGCTAAAATGCTGTAAAACCTGAAGTTTTTACACCGTCAGGTTATAATTCTTTGCGGGTTCATCTCTAGTAGTGACCCCTCTCATATTACACAGTTTTCTGATCTATAGTTAATATAGAAACAGAGACCAGTGCAGCTTTAGGTCAAGGAGTTGAACCTTTCTTGAGTATTCAGTAGCCTGGTCACTTTAGAGGAGGGATTGAATAATAAATATTGAAAGCTGTAAGAGCTTTGAAATACATCCTGTTGCTCACAACTGTTTAGTTTTTGTTGTACACGGTAAATATATATACATTACTTTTGCTGAGCATATTTCTACAAACCACAATTTTTTTTATTCCTAACAGCTCCAATTGGAGACAAAACAAGAAAACCCAAACTTTTAAAACCACAACCAAGGAAAGTTGTGTTGGTGAGTAAAATCCATGTCTTTTTATAAGTTGCATGCTTGCAATGTCATTCTTTTATTGTATTGAGTAATCAGGAATTGACCCAGTAATCAATTTGCCTGTTGTTATGCTTGTGTAACGTACATGTAGATATAGTTTATTCGGCTTTGAGAAAAAACTCCTACTGTACCAAGCAAGCCACTCATAGCGAGTCTGTCATTGTTATTGTACTAAATATATAATGAAGAGCAACCAACACGTCATAAGTCAAGAAAATGTCATAGCCTGTGCCACATAACATAAGTTTAATCTTATAATTGTCACTGAAATGAAGTGGCTCTGTGGCTACTTGGGATTTGAATGGCACAAAATGCTGCAAGAGGTAATTGGATTTTGGCAAATTCAACCCATAAATCCTGTATGATGACGTATGCATGCAGCCTGCTCACATTTACCAAATCAGAGAGACCCAGATAAAGTTTAGAAGTTTAGGAGATTCCTTGTTAACATTCATATCTGACACTGCAATGTTATTTGAGAAAAAAGGGTAAATCTACAGCATCTTCAGTTCTGTAATGACCAGGTCCTTTTCCCACCTCTAATACAACTTCCATCTCCCCTTCACCCCCATCACCCTTTTGCTCCTCCCTCCCCTCTCCTCTATCTCCGCATCTCTAGCCGAAGATAGTGGAGGAGAATCTGACCTACGCAGAGCTGGATCTGGTGAAGCCGATTCCCGAAACCAAGGCATCGCGAAGTGGCACCGTGTACGCTCAGATACTTTTTGGGGAGCAGCAGCTATGAGAGACACTCACATACCACTAGTAATTGTACCTTATGTAAAAGTATTGTCTATTTATAATCTGTATTGTTTTGTATTCAAATAGTTTGTGAAGGGCAGATGTGTAACGTCTCACAATTATGACAAAATTGTACATAGGATTTTATATAAACTTTGATATAACTTTTATGAGACCAAGATACAAAAAGGGAAATGTTTTGTATACTGTTTTTCTTTTGCACGCATGTTTGAATCCTGTGTAGCTCAAACTGGGAACACGTTAGAAGACTACAATGCTGATTTAGACCAGATTTGCTCATCATCATAATCAGACGAAAGATTGGAGGGTTGAATTTACAGGCTAATCTGAGCCTCATCGATGTGACCAAACGCGTTTCAGCCGATGTTTGCAACATGATGTCAACAGGTCAGAGTCCAGTGATGTGTGGTTATCACAGCCACTGAACATCAGGTTTACTTTGGGGTGGGTGATCAAGGTGTTGATACCCAAGTATGGAGCTAGAACCAGGAGGTTATTAGTTTAGCTTAGCATAAAAATTGGAAGCAGGGGAACTTATATAGTTAGGTTCTTGAATGGCTCCTGGTTGCTGGTCACCACAAAAAAAAATGGGTATGTAGCTCCCTGTAAAACCTTAAATAGTTGTTTTTATATTTTTGCATATGTAATTTAATTAGTGCAGAGCCCCCCTTTAGGGTCAGCTGAAAAAAGAAGGACCAACGGTTTTATTGTTTTGTAAATCTATGCACACTGAATCTGAGAGCTGGATTTATAAACCATGCATATGGGTTTCAAATCTCTGGGCACGGATTTGCAAACCAAGAGTACAGATATACACATGGCCCTTGTTTTTCTCTCAGCTGACCTTAAAGGGGCTCCATTAATTAATGAGCTTTAGAGGCATTAGTAGTTGTATCACTGAATTTTGAGGAAAACCTGTCTAGCTGTTTGCCCCTGCCTCCAGTCTTTTGATATCTCCCAAGCTGAGCTAATTGCCTCCTAGTTTCATACTTAAAGTGCAAAGAGAGGTATCAATCCTCTCATCTAAGCTATTGCCAAAAAATTTCAAATCATTCCTTCGAAATCATGAATGAAAATGATAATAATCAATCATAAAACAAAATGACATTTTGTTTGTCGCGCTTCATGTAATGACACAGCAGCGTACTGGTTCCTGTGAGATCCCCTTTCAGATTACTTTGACATTCATTTACACAGTGAATTCTGGGAAACCCCCTCGCGGATGAGCAGATTTATGAGCGAGAGACTAAATAAATTAGAGGCATCCGTTGTTATGAATGTGAACCAATACAATTTCAAATGTGAATTACTTCTAATGTGTTCCCAGCATTATCTGCCTCACAACATCTGTGTTCAGTCTATTTCTGTTTGTCGGGCTGCAGTTTATAATGACCACAACTCCACAGAGTTGATATTAAAGTAGCGATTAGCCCCCCAGTGATAACACCCCCCCAGACAACTATGTGAGACCATGGAAGCCCTTTCAACTGGTGCCAATATCAACTTAGCAGACTGTTAGCAACACACCCACATATATATATATATATACATGCAAGGCTGGAGTTGCATGTCGGAGACATACCCTTGTCGGCTCTCATACAAAGGCACATACTTGCAATCCAAAACGTTGCCAACAATTGTGACACCAGACCTGTGTTTGGACTATTTCAGATTAATGTGAGTCACAGATTACTCGCAAAATTAAGGTGATTTTGTTTTTGGAGATAAGAGCCAGAGGCCACATCGGCTGAAATCCCACATACCTTTGCTACGGTCTCCTTGCTTCCTTGCTTTCCATGAATCTGAGCGTGAAAGTGCTTAGGACTCTTTTTCCATTTAATGGTCCTCTGGATTCAGGCGTGGAAAAAGCAAAGGAGAGTTTTTTAAAACAGTGAACTTGAAACCCAGACACAAAGGCACCTACCTTCCCCCAAGACTTCCACTATCTTATATGAAGTTATCCATACTAGCTCGAGTGCTTCTGAACTTTATCTTCAAGTGGTGTTTTTCTATGATTTCATTAGTCAAATGTCAGCTAGACTAGGTATTAATCTGGTAACCAAACTGATTTGCCTCTTCTGTAACACAAGAATTAACATTTTGTGGTATTTTCTATGTAACCACTTTCTGAGAAACTATGAAGGAGCTATAGTTAGCTAGTGAATAGCTGATATAGATATAAAATTAAATAATCTCTCTTTTTGGACTGGAGACAGCCCAAAAAGAGATACATGTCTGTTTAAAAACGTGCAGAAAGTCAAGCTGTATGATTGTAGCCTCAGTCACCACAAAGGCTGCTTGTCACTTGAAAAAGCCCAAAAAAAATGCAGCACAGGACAAAGTTTTCTAGTTATTATTCAATTTTTCTACTAAATCCTAAAGGAAGCTTATCGTTATGTACTTGGACTTTCTTAGTTCCCCCCACTATGTATCACCTTACAATGAAGAGCAAACCACTTTTGACCTCAGCATTTGTCAGCATACAAATTTCCTATTGTGGTTCTCCTCTGTTCGGTTTAGATGCACAGTGTGTATTGTCCCTATATAAAATGACTGAAAGTGACCTTTCAATGGTGGGTAGAAGTTTCTTAAAAATGCCCTTAAACTGTGAAATGTAAAGTTTCTTCCAGACCACATTGTCCTTAATGGGAGTCTGCTAACTAGAACCATGTGTGTGAATGGTGCCTCTCTGCTCTCGCCCTCTCTCTGTTCCCCTCTCTCTCTCTGCCCACCGCTGACCCCTGCATTCATCAACATTCCAGCATTTCTGCTCTAGAGTTTGTATCCAGAAGTGAAATAAATAAGAAAGTGGATGTATGCATTATGCTGCCAGAGAGTTGTTTTTTTGCCATGCTAGCAGCGTGGCTCTTGGGATGACAATAATTCAGCCTGGACCATCACTTGACTTGAAATTTAGTATATCTAATATAGTTATATAGCCGGGCCCCTGCTTGTGCTCTGCCCTGTTAACTCAGTGAAAGATGTATGGTCCTAGTCCAACCACTGATTGTATTTTGGCTCATTTGAAGAATTGTATAAAAATCATATTTGCACTCAGGACCCTGAACCCAACAGGGAAAGATCCTACAACACTGTGATCCTCAAGCTTCCATACACTGGATGTTGGTCATCACTATAAGCCGTATCCACACTGTGATTAAAATCAGATCTCCCAGCTCTAGTTAGTTTTCACCTCCAAGTCAGCATAATGAGTAGATGTGAGAGGGGTGCACCAGGAGCCTGGATGGGTGTCAGCTACTCCTGTGGCCGTGGAGGCGCTGTAATGAGAGAGGGGGAGATTTAAATGTTAGCTTTAGTTTACTTCACCCTCCAAATTATTTTCGAAAGGAAAAGAGAGAGGAAGCTTGCACAGTGTACAGAAGACGAAAAGAACGCCAGAGGTTTATAAACCTGTCTCACTCGCAGAAAAAACACATGGATTTGATGAAAAGACACAGGTCAGTAGATGACTTGGTTTAGAGGGAAGTGGTCCAATAATAATAAAATATGATAAGTAAATTAAGTAAAATTCAAATTATTTAAGTGGGCGGGATTGTTGAAAAGGAAAGGGAAGGGGGTGCATGGAGGAATAGATGGATTAAACAGGTGAAATTCTATCTCTGTGAGGGGAAAGGAAGGCAGACAGAGCCCGAGGTGCGGGATAAATTGATGCTAGTTGTCTGTCTGAGAAAAAAACAGCAGGCTCTGCAGACCCTCCCTTAAAAAGAAACAACTGATGTCACCAGCAGAGCAGCCAAACGAAACCTATTGTTAAAGCTGAGGACCTTGAGTGTGCCTGTACTCACTCTGTCTCACGCATGCCATCATGTCATCCCGTAGAAACACAGTGTATAGTAAACACAGTCGACAAAAAACATATCCTATGCGGTTACAGTAATGGACGGCTACACAGGCCTCAGGGCAAAAAGGGAAACGATGAAAGACTTCAAGGAGCAGAAATCACAGGAAGTAGGAATCAAAGTAAGGCTCTGAACTGGAGGTCCTGCAAGCAGCTCGTATCCAGTGTCAAGGCTGAGTGGTTCTTCAATGTTGGAAGACTGACCTCATCCGTCCATGATCCCCTCTGCAAGTTTAGAGTACCACTCTAAGGTCCTGTCTCGAACCAGGCCCATTGGGATGGTGCCTACGGGCCTTCAAACCCAATAGGCTTCCAGCTGTTTTGTTCTCATAAAAAAACACAGTCAAGTTCACTGTTTGACTCCTGTTGAGAAACAAACTGCCTCAAAAGAAGCAATTAAAGTGGCCTGTGTAACTATTTGCTTAAGTTGACCCAAATTCTCATTGACCAGTATGTCCGGTTGGGGATTAAAAATACATACTGTGTTAGTCTGGTCATAAATTTGGAGGGCGACTGTTTGTTTTCCAAGTTCTTTGAGGCTGACGAGGAAAGAAAACAGTAAAAACAGAAGGTTTTCTCAGCTCACTCTGTTACTGCACGGTAATAGACAAAGTAGCTGAAAATGGAAAGAGAAGCAGGTTTACTCCTTGGAAGGTTTTTTTTTTTTTAATGTTTTGTATCTGCAATTTTTAAAGCTGTCATTTCAAGGAAACTGGAGTTTCTGATGTTAAAAATGAAGAACTGGCAGAGGTTGTGATGTAAAATGCCAAAAGAGTTCTAGGTAAAAATGAGAGAACTTCTCAGCTTATTGCCAACCCCAACACCCTGTCTCTTGTCTCGTATCCAACAGGTTTTTCATCTCCGTCTCGCACTTGGATGTCTTTGACAGACATGTAATAACTGATGAGGAATTTCATTATGGAATTTATGAGTCTTCTGAAAGCCTGACTGTCATCTCTCGGTGCCACGATTCACTCTGCTGTTCTAAGGAAGTGTAGACCAAGTAGCGCTAATGAGAAACAGCCCGTCTCGCGCTCGCCGGCTTAGTAGAGCCCGTCGCCGCTCTAGGCTCCTCAGTATAGTGACGCCACACTACAGTGACTTTGAAGATTGTTACCCGTCAGTGAGGAGACCAGTGACAAAATGTTACTGGTCAGTGAGGAGAGTGGTCGGGTTGCAGTGTTGTCAGTGATGAAGCCAGTCGAGGTTTGCTTTGTTTATACTGTGACCTGAGCTCTACTTTCAAGTGACTGTAATTCAACCTGTATTGTGTTTTGTTTTGGGGTTTTTCTATAAAAATGTTCTACTGAATATTTGTGTATCAACTGATCAAATGACTAAATGTAAAGTGGAAGGTGTTGCCCGTAGAAACAAATCTATTTTCGTTTATTGTTTTGGTTTTTAGTGTTTGGATTCACTCACCGCTCTCATAGGGCGGAGACAGGAGTTGTCATAGAAAAAGCTGTAAAAAAATCTACCAGAATGAAATAACAAACAGACAAAATTAGCAACAGGCAGCATTAGCAAGTAGAGGTAGATATTTATTTCAGGGGCTGGCAGAGAGTAAAACAAGCCCTGTGTCTGCTCGATATGGAAATAAGCAACTCTTTGCCATCAACTAAATAAGGTAATAAAATGTCAAATATTTGGTTTACGGTTGGAGAGTGGCCAAAAAAATCTATGACTTCAGCTTTATCAATATAAAAAAAAAATAAGGCTGACCAGCAGGCTGTGGACACAAATAGAAAGTTGTCAATCCTGGGAACAATGTGAAATCGTTGGGTGTGAAACCAAAACAATCTTCCACACTTTGAGACCATCCATTGATTCTCATTTTACGTCTTTCAACCAATGACAGCTGGTCAAAATTCTGACAGTTTTAGAAACTGAAGACAAAATGACTCTGCTAACATTGTTTATTTCTGCTGCTACATCGTAAAACTACAACTCACCAAGCATCTGTTGTACAGTCTGACGCCTAACACTGATACTGTACAGTATCTGTACTGTACTAGAATCATCTACACAGTGCAAACATGCAAAGAATCTGTTACACAGCTATTATTGCACCGTGTTGCAGGCGCCTTTAGACTTTACAGTTGAAAACCACCATAACAACTTCATGCTACGTAAATGAACAGTGAATCTTACAGATAGCTCACACTGCTTTGATTTCTATCTCAGTGTAAAGTGCTTCAGGAAGAGGAGATTTATATGAATGAACCGACAAACAAACACAAAGAGCTTTGATGTTACAGAGGTACTTTCCCTCAGAGTAAGTAATGATGATGACTAATTACAGTTTCAACAAACTAATCCTGACCCAGTCAACACATTCATCATATGCAGACAATTACTACACTATTGACTTGCCCAAAAACACTTTCTCAAACACCAAGTGAATATTTCTTGAGGTCCATGTTTCCTGAATGAAACATGGACAAAAAGGAAAGGGGCTCTTTGAACTCCGACTCCTGGAGCAAAGACAACACAACAGTCACATAGTTAGAGGAAAGGAAAGCCACATCCATTCAAAGCTTAGATAAACACATGAATGCCTCTGCCCCCGCGGTGCCAGCTTTCCCAAACATGTCCAACAAGCCATCACTCATCTCTGCACAAAAGCAGCTTTACCCTTGTTTTGAAATAGAGAGCCTGAAACAGTGGCGCATATAGAAGACGAGGTATGCAGGAGAACGCTGGAAAGGAAGAATCACAAAGTCCCCATGACAAATGCTGGAGCCTACGCTCAGCGCTGTGGTCCGTTCCATGTGTCTGATCCTGAGAGGGATAAAGATGCTTCCTTCTGGCTGAATTTATGTGTTTCTTTTGAAACTGTCTGTATCTTGTAAAGGTTGGCTGAGCATGAAATACATGATCCTCTTTTGCACGATTCATACAGTTACATATATCAACAGCTGGGAACTCTTTTATATTTGGCTATTTTGCAGCTGCAGAGAATCGACTCTGCAGCCTCAACCTTATTTTCCTTTCCTCTGTAGTGTATGGAACTGTTTCCCTGAACTTGCAAAGCAGTTTGTTTGTTTTTGTTTATTTTTAAAGGGAAGTGAAAATTGCACAATAGAACAAAACTGAGAGGTGTTTGCTGACAACTGACCACCACGCGTACCATGTGATCCCTCTGTTCTTTTCATGGTTTGGATAGCAATAAATGTTTTAATCATTCCGGTCTGAATTGTGGTTGCTGTCAAAAATACTTTGTTTCCAAAATTCCAATTAAGTGTCTTGCGCAAGGACACTTTGCAGTGGATGTTGAACGAATAAAGAGAATTTCTTAATCACTTCCCCGACTAGCAGCAATCTAGATAGAGAACTTCAATTAAGCTGCTGTCCATAACTTTCCACATGTTTAATTTATGGCAAAGATGATGCAGGTTTTCAAATAACTGCATGCGACATAAACACAGATATATTATCTATAATATATATTTCACCTGAGAAAATATGATCAACATTTTGATGTAAAATGTCTCCAGCACTGGTCAATGTGCCTTGTTTAGTTATTTCTAACCACATTTTGTGGAATTATATAAAAACTCCATGCATTATTTTTTTTTTACTAGAACCTACTTACTGAACATCATGAACTGGGTAAAGCAAAAAGACTGAAATCACAGTTTTGAGCAGGGAACTAAAATAAGTAATTTTGAGCAGGGAACTAAAATAAATATTAATTACAGCAAGACAGATGTATGATATGTTTGTGTTGAAAATCATGCTAGTAACCGGCAGGAAAACGGTGTAAGATGCTTTGAGCAGCTGGGAAAGAAGACAGGAAGAAAGGAAATGAGCGACTGAAAGAAAGGAAATCCTGGCTGACAGGTTAGTAAAATGAAACACAATGATGAAGACATCTGACACTAGTGCCGAGGCTGTCTTTGTTATTACTATGTCTCTTTGATTATCTGCTGCTATTTCTGTCCCTGTATGGTTAATCACACATGCACTATCACATACTCTGTGACTAGCCGACCTCTCTGGAGCAGGACAGTGGCACTTTGCTAGGCTCCGGCAGCCATGTTGGGGGTCCGATGCTCCTGGGCAGCGTGCATCGCAAACATCTACATCTACAGCTACATTAAGTTTCTAATAAACCATTTCTTAAATGTTTCTAAAATGCTAAAGTAACCTGCTTAGACGTGTCTTGAAATTGTTGTGAATGTCTGTAAACATTTCAGAGGTGCATTTTTCTCAGAGATGACTGTGTTCAAAGTTGAAATTTTCTGGTACAATAACCAACCTGAACCAACCTAGGATTTGTTTGCTTTTTTGCTACAGTAGCAAACCCCTGCTCACCCTGTATTTGTTGTTTATCTAGACCCCTAGTTTCTATTTGGTTTGCTTGAACATCTATAGTTCAAATGCTGATTAGAAAAAAGAATCAGCTAAAGACAAAATAATGTTTTCTCACATAAAAATTCTAATAAATCTCCCTTTTTTTCTGTCTTTCCCCTCTTCTCTTTCTATATCAAGCTCATAAAAGCTTGTGCATACACAGACACACAGACACACACGCTCACGCTCAGCTCACGTCTTATCATCAGAAGGAACTTGAGCTGCTGATTCACCTCATTCAATTAGGTCGGCACCATGTCCTCCAGTGTGACCTGGATATCTCCCGACCTGTGGATCGCACCACCGAGGGAAATGACTCAGGCTGGTAGACCATGGTCTAGACCGTCGCCTGCTGTTTGAGAAACAAATAAAGAAGAAAGAAATGGGCAGCAGTGAGGGGAAGACTTGGTCAGAAAGTTTAACGTCTAACGTAATTTGGTATTTATTGGCCACTTATTCCTCACTCAACAATATCGTGGCTGCTGTGGCTTTGACAGCCATGGCTGGGATGGTGTGTCAAACTCCGATTATGAGAAGCGTGACTAAGATTCCCCATTAACCAGGCACTCCTCTGCGTTCACACTGACAATCAGGCATCTAGTCTTTCAGGGTTTTCTAATCACCTTGGTATCAACACTAGTGATGCGGTTCTGTGGTTCAGAGCACACAAAGTGGGCTGACCTGTTTGATAAATCTTTTTCACCTTTTCCCAGCCTGTGACATGTCAAAATGTCTTCATGAAAAAAGGCCTATCCCCCCTCAGGGATGTCTGACTGGGAACTGTACTACTGTACAGATTTCCAAGTGGAGCGACATGATACTGTGATTTGTACTGAGACGATGCCACCTACTGGCAGGTAGGAGTTACTGTGTGACATTCAAATTAAAGGGAAAGTTCAGCATATGATGAAATGAAATCAGGTCACAGCTGAGTAATGACTGAGGTGAGACTACAGTGTGTGATACATAATACTTACTGCTGACAGAAGTCTGTGTGTGTGTGTGTGTGGGGGGGGGGGGGGTCTGTGTTTGTGTCTGTGTTTGTGTGTGTGTGTGTTTGTGTGTGTGTGTGTGTGTGCGCAAGATATCCTTTCAGCCGTGTGACTGCTGTATCATATCAAAGCTTGAGAATTGGGTCAAGCTGGAAAGTATTTACAAACACAGCAGATGGAATTAAAGGACATAGGTTAAATCTCTGTCTGTCATTCTAATGAATGGTCATTATACTCTGCTTTTTATTTACATTTTTTATTTAACATTTGTAATTTTTTTTCAACACACATTTCTCTTATAAACAAAAGCAATTTATTTAATTGAAAAGATTTCTATCATCTTGAAATTGAATTATACTTTATGTTGTGTTTCCAAATAGTTTACTGAGCCATGTTTTTGTTTGTTTGTTTGTTTTTGTTTTGTTTTATTTCTCCATGGGGCTTCAGCAAACTTAACTGCAACATTTTTGGTTAAAGCTTTTGAAGAAAAAATTCTGGTTCATTTATATTTCTAATTTTATTTTTAATAAGAATATGCTGCTTGTTTTTTTAATGAACAAATTATACCTATTACCAATGATTGACACAAAATACTGTCATGAGATAATCCTATAGAAAAGTGTTTATTTTAATTGCATGAAAAGTCTTTCATTTGTAAACTTGGTTTAGAGACATTTTTCCCCCATTGCTACACTGTACAGTATATAAATCATTACAAAAGCACTGACACTGTACTCTGCTATATAGACTGCAGTTTTACTCACAGTTTTTCTATGAAGTAGTCATAGTGATAAAAGCCTTTGTAATGTGCAGAGCTGAGTAATGTGGAGATCTGGAAGCACTCGTTCTTTAAACAAAACTGTAATAGTTAATGTTTTGTCATGATTAAACCTATTCAATTTGGTCATTTCAGTATAGACAGTTATAAAAAATAAAAATAAAAACAAGATCCAGGATGTAACATTTTCTCTTTTTTTTTTTTGTTCTTATCAGCCTTTCTAAACATCTTTCCACTGAAACCCAGACTTACAGTGTAAGTCTCACTGCTTTTTTAGAGACCTGGCAACCCTGAGGCTGTCTAGGAAAATCACATGCTCCACTGCCAGATGCAATCAGTGAGCAGCACTCTCTCACATCATTTGTTCTGTAAAGAGAATGATCCTAGAAACTGTTACTGTAATTTTTTAAACTGACTGACACCAGAGGAACAAACAGCCCTGCTTTAGCTGCTCTCCGCCATAAAGGATACTCAGGCCAAACAGCAGTTGCCTGGTAACAAATGAAAACAAAGGCCATGTCCGGTCAAGTGAGTCCAGGACACCACTTGTCAGCAACAATCTGACTCGTCTTTATTTAAAAACTCTTTTCAGGGGCATCGTGATATATAGTTCTCGGGCTGTTGAAAGAGAGAGAATCTGGAGTCTTCCTCCTTTCTTGTCTTTGTCTTTGTATGGTACGCGGAAGAAGACTCATTAATGCTGGTAAGGAAAAGAGTTTCTTGATTCTTAGTTTGTTTATGAGAAATATAAAAACCTGTTTTAAAAAAAAAAAAACGGTTAATCGCTTTAACTTTTGATCCGACACTTCTGTTTATTCTGACTGAAACTTCTCATCCTCTTCTCATTTTGAGCTACAGCGCTGTGGACTGATCACACAATGTAAACACACAAGTAAAATGTTAGTGAATTTGCTTTGTCATGGAACAATGGGTGATAATGTTTTGCATATTTTATCAAGGTGGGAAGGTAAAACTCGACCCCGTCTACTGTTACAGCTGGCCGGACTGTGTAGGGTAACATAATCCTGCAGACCAGTTCAACTGTCAACTCCTCCGTCACAGTGCAGCGCAGGACACTGTTAACTACAGAGCCTGTCCCCGCCCCCCGTCCCTGTCCCCTGTAACATCATGGCAAAAGGAAAGAAAAGCAGACTGACTAAAAATGTGACAGTCACCTTAAAAATGGTTCAGAACTGCCTGGAGCTGACACTGGATGGTAAACGCCGCCTGGACCTCAGTTTCAAGGAGGTCACCGCGGTGCCAAAGTGCATCCAGAAGGTATGTGACATAGATGAACTGGACCTGAGCCGGAACCGGATCAGGACGATTCCAGATTTTATCGACCATTTCATCAGCATCAGTGTTTTGGATCTGCACAGCAACTACGTGAGTATGGCAGGAAGCTGAGGAAGAGATGCTGCTAAAAAAAAGTCTTTGGCTTATTTGATGCTCATCTAAAGGGGTATTGCACCAATGTTACACATGAAGGTCAGTTTACTTGTCATGTGCAGTAGTGCCAGGCCTGTTGTTACATGCTTCTGAAGGAGCATGTAATCAGGGTTCTCTCGACTCGGGCTCAGGAGTCTATAAATATATAACCAAAAGGCTGCATTGCGCACTGAGATAGTGAGTTTGGAAGACTTGGGTGTTTGCAATACATTTTTGGGAAGTACAGGTGTCTCAAAAGTCCCTAAGTTGCCCAAGTCATTATTATGGTAATTCATTGGTGGTTTGTTGCTGCAGTGTTCCACTCCCATGCAGTGACACAAGCAAACTAACCTATATACAGGTAAAATATATCTCGCTGTAAATTTTTTTTCACCTGTACTGTTTTGCAACTTTGAACTTTAAGGCTTTGTTTTACTTTGTATGATGAGTTAAAAAAAATTACAACTTTTTGCTCAGTCTGTTGTGATGGAACAGGCTTCTTGGGGCCTTTGACAGCCCTGAGATGGTTTGTTTAATAGTTGCATGTTGAGTGTTATTTTGTGCCACACAATGTTATAAGCAGGGCTGCATTAACCCTGAAAAAGAGCTTTGGGCCCCTCTCACTTATTAATTAGTTTGTGGATATTTGATGGATGGTTTTAGAAGTATGTGCCACATTAGCACAAGATAAGAAGAAACAATAATGACTTGAAAACTAGTTTTTAACTTAAAGCCCACAAGACATGGCCTGAAAATGATCTAATAATGCTTTAAGGTCCCTGACATTTCTCATTATATTGTGCCTTTTTTGGTGCATACAGTATTAAGAAACTAATTTGTAGTTTATTAGATTACGACAAACATCAAACAGTGAGTCTCTGGGCCCCTGAGTGTCATTATATAATGGGTGAGTGTCTGGCTGGATGCCATGGTGTATGATAAATACAGAGCATTAACCAGAACATTTTCAGTTTATATCTGTTGAATACAATACATTAGAACAAAAGAGCATGAAGAGAAAAATGAGAGGAAAAGTAGTTCCCAATTTACAGGAAATAGTTTCACTGTCTATTACAGAAAGTGTCCCTGTCTGTATTGTAGCTGGAGCAGCTCCCTGTGACTATCGGCCGCCTCCAGAACCTGCAGGTTTTGAACCTCTGCAACAACCGTCTGAAAAGCCTGCCCAGCGAGCTCGGCCTGCTGAAGAAACTCCACACACTGAACCTCGGTCTCAACCAGCTGGAGGCTCTTCCCGGCTCCATCGGAGCCCTGAAGGAGCTCCGCCACCTCGGCCTCTCCGACAACCAATTCACCCGTATCCCCGCCTGCGTCTCGAGGCTGGACAAACTGGAGAGGCTCAACCTGGACAGGAACCCCATCCTCGCCAAGCAGACGCCCGGCCATGAGTCAGTAATGACAAAAGAGAGGCTTTACCTGGTCAGAGAGAGCCTCCTGTGTGAGGACTGCCTGAATAAGTGCCAAACTGAGAGAAAGAAGATGGAAGATGGTGAAAAGCAGTGAGCCTGAGTTAGTGAGCCTACCTAACTTGGGGACCCGGGAAGAAGGGGTTTTACTTTAAAAAAAAAAAAAATTCATACGTTTCATATCAGCCACAATGTCTTCTCAAGTTATTCAAAATGAAGTTTCATTGTAAAATAATTTAGCACTTTATTCTACAAACACACCATTTGTGAAAAAGATAGAGTTGTCAAGGGTCATAAATGCATGGAGATTAACAGAAGAAAATGTATTCTAAATACAGTTTATTGTACTATAAGTGTTTACGGCCTCTGGCCTAGAGGGCAACAAAGACTACCAGAGGCTACAGATACTCCCTGACTACCAACACTTTAGTCAAATACCACACATCCCACACTGATCCTGAAAACCTCTACCCAGCAGCAAACTATGCAGAGTTACTCTTTAATTTCAGAAAAAGCAGAAGGTGTGAGTCAGTATGTTGTGGGCACCGTCCTTATCACTCGTGCTTTTTTGCAAGGTCTTGAAAAAAGGCAGCGCTAATCTTCATTGTGGAAAATCAAATATATTAAGTTAGCAGTGTAACATTTATAAAGTAGGCATCTATTGTTTATTATTATCCTACCTGATAGAACTTCTTGTTATATAACCATTGCCCTGTAAATAACCACAAATTCAATTTAAATTATTTGTGTGCTTACATTTAAATTTAAGCATTAATTCTACCACTATGGGCCTTTGAAACCCTTTAGATACATTTAAAATTGAACTATAATCAAATGAAAAAAAGGCCCTTGCTCTGCTGAGGTGACAGAATTTTTGCAGGTTTTAACCCAAAAACATTATTGATTCTGTAGTTTTTTGATAGTTGCTATAATAAATATTTTTCAAATGCCCGGCTCCCCCAGCCGAGATGCAAAAAAACTCCCATCACACCTACCATCACACGCAAAAATTGTCTTGGACAACAATGTTTGCCAAGAGGATGAAGGCGGCGCCAAATACGGGTAGATTTTATTATTCGGTGTGTAAATCTCAGAAGACTATTCGCCACAGCGTCGGGTAAACGTTTGTACCAAACATATGTTTAAAACACAATCCTTAGAGTCTCTGCTGCATTTTGTTTTAGGGACGCTCTGCTTCTGTTCTCGGTCTGTGTCACACAGGTGTTCCGTGAAGCCCCGCCCCCACTTTCTCTGGACAAACGCAGGTAACCTTGGTAATGGTTCTAAGGCTGGGTTCTGGGTTCTGGGTTCTACTGGTTCAGAAACCTTCAGAAATCTGGAAGCAACCTGCCAAAGATTACTGCTGATTCTGACCTTGAGGAAAAAATTAGCTTAATAGACAGATAACTTTAACCTAGTTAGCTAGCTAGATACCTGTAGATATATAAATACATATATATATTGTATATATGTATATATAGGTAGAGAGAGAGAGAGAGGGAGAGAGAAAGAGAAAAACTATTTAAAGTAATATGGAAAATAAAAATAAGTAAAAGAAATACATTTTCATTCAAATTTTAATCTAATGGATTTATGAATGAATTTATTTACCACTGATCAATATACTGAAGTGATTTTGCAAATATTGTGCTGCATCTTTAAGTTCATATCTAACTTATTAATTAATTCCTTATTATCACAATGAAATACTGACACATATGTATATGCCATACAAAAAGGCAATTTATTATTTTTGCCAGTAAAATAAATATGCTTGGCCAGTGGAGTTTTTTATCTACAGCCGCCTTGTTTAGTAAAAAAAAGTTAATTTCAGATCCCCATCATACATATTGGATATTTAATTATTAGGTAATCATAGTGCTATTATATAGCACTTTTCTAGTCTTTTGACCACTTAAAGCACGTTTTCAGCCATTCACACACATTTTAGTGCACGTACACACCTACGCACACTGAGGGAAGCCAATATTTCGGATGGTGAAACTTATTTTCTTCCTGATAATGGAGTCAGTTTGTTGACATGGAAACATGACAGACTAAAGAAAGCGCTACTCCGACAAGGATGGGAGTCGAACCCACGCGTGCAGAGCACAATGGATTAGCAGTCCATCGCCTTAACCACTCGGCCACCTTGTCCTGCCTTTAATCAAGTCTTGCCCTTAGAAATCGAAAAGACCTTTTTTCACCACTTGAAACCAGAGAGAAATCTGAATGAGCTTTCAGACCACTGGCTAAATTTAAGCAACATTTGTTTCAGGGAACCAAATAGAACACAAACAGTGCATTTCTACTGTTTAACTGGCAATCATCATAAGAAATGACAAAGGAATTGCTGCCACAATAACTTTCCAGAGTTGTATGATTTCATCCCAGAGTATCATTAACCTCAGAGCACTGCTTTAGTGCCTGATAAGTCTTCCACACCATCAGTCTAAAACTCAAACTAGACTTCTTGGTTCACTGGTAGCTGAGTCAATATTCTTGGTGCTGCCTGTTTTCAGCTGAAACTTAAAAACTGAAGTCGCAACTTGTTAAAGTAAACTTTAATTCAAATTTGAATGTAGATGATTTATGAATTAATTTATTTACCAATGACCAATATATAAAAATCATTTAGAAAATTTTATGCGGCCTCTTTAAGTTCATACTTAAAATAATTCCTTATCATCACAATTAAATACTGATGCATGTGTATATGTGAAACAAAAAGGCAACTGATTATTTCGCCTGAAAAAATATGCTCGGCCAGTGGATGTTTTCATCTACCAGCCACCTCGGCCAGGTAGTCAAAAGGTTAATTTTGGGCCTCTGGATGAGGGTCATCACTTCTGCTCTCTTTTTTATTCCCCTCCATCTTAATGCCAGATCAAGATTGATTCTTTTTCACTACATTGCCATCTCCATTAGCACGTCCACACAAATAGTCAATACAATCTGAAAGAGGAATTATAGCTTCAAGCAGTGATGTGGAGACCAAGCGGTCCAGAAGGGCATAGTTGCCATGGAAACTTATTGTCATTATGTCAAGAGTATTGCTGTAAGAGCTAAGTTGAGCTAAGATATGAGCTCATTTACTATTTGGCTGCCTCGCTAGGGGTGAATGCCTTCGAAAATAAAGAGGTCTGTGAGATTTGGTATGAAGATCATCTGTGGCAATTTTGGTGACGACTGGATGTAATTTGTGGCCTGAACAAACCTTAACAAACCTTTCGATAAAATCCAATTTGGCAGCCTCAACAATTAGGTTGACATGACAAGTTGCCACGTCTCAGCCTTGGGACCTACCACAGTATAACTAGACATAAACACAAACACATCAATACGTACTAAGAAAAACACATTTTTGCTCTTTGCAGCACTCCCTAGTGATAAATGATGGGAAACTCTCTGTGCTTCTTAAAAATGAGGTCCCAAGCCCATGTACTAAGATATGACCGCATGTCTTGTTTGGTGGCTTCGCCACAGTTTTGGATTGGCTGTGACAGACAAACAGTCAAAAATCCATTTGATCTGAAGAACATCTGTGCTAATTAATTTTTGAAGATTTGTGGCCTGTGAAAACGTTTCAGACTTTTCCATAAAATCCAATATGGCCAAAAAATCCAATATGTCAGAAAGTGACGTCTTAGGGTGCATTGAATATGCTCTTTAAACTTCACGAGCACAAACATAGCTTCAACGTTGGCCCACTGGAGGCGCTACAGCACTCAGGGCGCAGACATGAATCTAAGCCGTAGATTCCAATGGCAGAAGAAGAGGATGGATGAGAAAAGGTAAAAACAAATATTGTGCCAACGCAGCTTTGCTGTTTGGGCCCCGGTGACCTCAGAGGTCCATGTCATCCAGTTTTTACCCCTGTGCTGAGCTGAGGAGTGCTGAGTAGTCTGGATTAAGATCTCAGCAGATAGACTCAGTGAGAGGCGAGCCGCCGGGACTTGACTCAGCCGTATTGTGAGAATGAGCAGTATTACAGTAAAATGTGAAGGACAGCAGATGTCTATAGAAAGCAACAATATGCTGCTTCCTAAGAAAGAAACCTGGGAGCTGATATTAGAGTGGATGTGACACTTCATCCCTGTTGTGGTTATAATTAGTACTTGCTGTAACCACTGTAGTATTTATAGCTCTAAAGCATAAATTTTAAAGAATTTTCTGGTTTCTGTCACAGTTAATTCAATGTTTACACCACTGTTTACCATTTAGCTCCCATCCACTATGTGAGTGCACAAATAAAATATACCTGTATCAATCTCCAGTATGTCTGATGTTATTTAAAAAAAGAAGAAGTAGAAGAAATCAGAAGAGCACAAATGCTGTTTCAAATTATTCAACTATGTTTATCTTTCCTCAACAACCAACAGTAAAAGCTGTGATTGTATATTGTATATTGTTTTTACACTGTTTTTGTTTCCTTTTGTTTTCTTTTAACAGTACTTTTCTTTGGTTAATCATCACTTGGTTTATTGGTGTGATCTTTATTTATATAGCTCCAGCAGCTGGCTGGGGGTCTCTCACAGCTGAACAGTTTAATGCTCTTTGCCCAACATTCCCGGACACACAGACACTGTCAGAGCTATTGAAAATCAATTCACACTCATGCACACACATATAGATGTGCTGCCCTTTTGTTTCCCCCTACCTTTTACCCCCATCATTCCATCAGTCCCTCCATCCCCCCACTCGCTCCATGGCCGTCAATCAACCAAACACACACAGGAAGGCAGACGGAGTGAGACAGAACTGCTGTAGAGGCAAAATGATGTGGCCGCAAATAGAATCTAATTCATTTTGATTGCATGGCCCAGGCCTCGTTATTGGCTGAGATAGAGGGCACCTGGACGTTGTTACATTATAAAAAAATCCAGCTAGGGACTCAAAAAGCGATTATGGGGCTTTCCATCAAATAATGGTTCCGCTGCCATTTACATTTGTATGTATCAAAGGTTCCATTTATGTCATTAAAATCGCCACATTAATTAAGACGTCAGTAGTGCTTCATTTAGATTAATGACTACACAGATACCCAGCTAAAAGCAGAATCAAATTTAGATCATAATAGTGTAAATTTATTAAACCTGCGTTAATTGATACTATCGTCCACTTGGGGGCAGCGCAATTACCTAACCATGATTTGATTGTCATTGACTAATATCACAGAAATCATATTATAGAGCTACTTTGACTTGTGAAAAACATTAAAATTTGCTTTTCACGAGAAGCATCTGCTGTAATGAACCATGTTTTACAAAATAAAGGTCTCAGAAGACTCATAAAACAAGAACTGTTGATTTGCATCAAGCTGGAAAAGTTAATAAACTAATCTCAAAGAGTTTAGATATTCAATCAGAAAAAAAATGTACAAATGGAGATGTTTTAGTTCTGTGGCTACTCTCCCTAGAAGTTTACACCCAGCTGTGATGACTCCAAAGGCACGACACAGAATCATCAATGAGATAAAAATCAGAAGCCCAGAGTAACAGCTGAGTGCTTTAGTATAAATATAGACAAAAAAACTGGTGTAAAAGGGTAAGTGTAATAAGGTACGGCTTCAGCTTTTACCTTTTTGGTCTATATGAACCCCCTTTGATTTGATTTGTCATCGTTTCAAATAAAACAACTTTTGATTATTTATTTATTAATTATCGGAGCTTTATAAGTTGAGAATGGCCCAAAGACTAAAGACTAAACTAAAGGTCTTAAAATAATCATTGAAACTGGTTAACATCTCTGTTCACAGTATGCAAGAATGTTGCCAAGTTTGTCAAGCCAAAGAGCAGCTTGACACTCCAAGGTGCTAATGAGAAAATGTATTGTGGACCGATGAGATTAAGGCTGAATTGTTTGGGAAGATCATACAGCTCTCTGTATTGTGTAAAAGGGGAAAGGCATACCAACGTGAAAACATAATCCCCACGGTGAAGTCCGTTGGAGGGTGTGTCCTGATATGGAGCTGCTTTGCTGCTTTGGGACTTGGACCAGCTCACCATCATCTAGTGTAAAATGAATTCCCAGGTTTGTCAGGGTGTCTTACAGGATAATGTCAGGGTGGCTGGTCACCAGCTGAGGCTCAGTAGAAGATGGGTGATGCAGCAGGACAATGATTCTAAACACCAAAGTAATCTAGTACAAAATGACTTCAGACAAAGAAAATCCACCCTCTGGAGTGGCCCAGTCAGAGCACAGACCTTAACCCGATAGAGATGCCTCAGAACGACCCCAAGAACTGCTCACACCAGACATCCTAACAATATGGCTGAACTGAAAGAGTTCTGTAGAGAAGAATGGTCCAAAGTTCTTCAGGTCTGATCTGCAGCTACAGGAAGCTCTTGTTTGGGGTCATTGCTGCCAAAGGAGGTTCAACCAGTTATTAGATACAAGGGTTCATGTACTTTTTCCATCAGCATGGCGAATTTTTAATGGGTGTGTTCAATAAAGACATGAGAGGATATAATATTCCTTGTGTTATCAGTTTAAGCAAATTATGTTTGTCTATACTTGTGATTTAGATGAAGATTAGATCACATGTTATGACCAGATCAGTCCAAAGGGTTCACAACCTCTTTCCCGCCACTGTATAGCTTGAGTGAAATGTGGCCAGCGTAGACAGCTGGACTGATTAAAACAGAAGCGTATCGGTTCCGTCAGAAGCGTGCGACAGACGTCTGAAAAACCCGGCCCGAATGCTTTCTCTGTAGATGTGCTTTTAGCCTCCTGACAATGAGTATGATGTCAGCCCGTTGTATTATGCACTCAGAGCCACTCATCAACCCTAATCCGACAAAAGACCTGAGTAAGAAAATTCAGACAAAGGCTCTCAGGGAGGCAGAGGGCTGCCATGCGTACTGCACACGCCGCAGCCTGCCGTCCTGTCAGCTCCTCACATAACCATTAGTGGATGACATCATGGCCCTGAGCTAAT
This sequence comes from Istiophorus platypterus, assembly GCA_016859345.1. Classification (NCBI taxonomy): domain Eukaryota; kingdom Metazoa; phylum Chordata; class Actinopteri; order Istiophoriformes; family Istiophoridae; genus Istiophorus; species Istiophorus platypterus. The sequence goes on from CM029119.1 coordinate 6,296,293, forward strand.
TGTCAGTGACAAAGTAGCGAGGGAGGGTAATGGGGGCAGAGAGGGAGAGACAGCGGCAGACAGACAGACCGAGCTCGAGGGAAAACACCTGTCTGCTGAATGTCTCTTCAGTCGGGCGCACTCCTCCCTCACCATGCACCAATTTCATTTTCTCTCTCTTCGAATTAAAGCTTCAGTCACTGGTCTGTTACTTAGTAGAGGGAGAGGCTTTAAATGAGCAGCGTTTGAGAAGCGTTTTTACCAGTGTTCTCACTGCAGTGTTATAGCATGGATATTAAACAAAGTACATTTAAATTCCACAGATGCCTTAACATTGCAAAGTTACATTTATACTTTGAGCATTCTCCCGCTTACTTGTGTTATGCTGCTACTGCAAGTTTACCTAAATTGAATAATATAAGGAGAATAGCCGTCAGGACTGGGATCTATGAGCTGCTGAACTGGCTGAGGTCTTTAATCTTCAACACACTATGTGGCATAAAATCTCTCATGAATCTTTTTAAGGTTTATTGAAAAATGTTATACAGAGGCTTTATGATGCATTATTAAAATGGATTCCTGTTGTAAGCTTGTGTGTAAATAAAAATTCCCTTATGAGTTTCTTGTGAACAGTAGGTTTTAATATGTCTTTGTTCAGAAACTTTAATCAGCCTGACCTTGTTTCAACTGGTTTGTGTTGAATATAACCCTCTAATCCTTTATATATGGTTATCTATTATAATATTGGTTTATATCAATTTACACACAGTTTTCTAGAATCTTAATTTAGAAAACGTTTACAGATACAGTAAGATACAAATAGCGTATGGATAGAAAGTCATATCACACAACCCTTGTGATATTTATATAAAATTTATTATGGAAATAAAATCTGATTTTAATACGTGTTTTAGAGCGGCAGAGTTAAAGTCCATACAGCCCCTCTGTCTTCGCTGAGGACCGACGCAGCCCATCACAGACATTCGCCAGCGATCAATAAATAATGCTAAGTCAACAGTCACACCTTCAGCAGCCACCCACGAGTCTGTGTTAGCACAGCCCATCCCTGCCAAATGAAATTTTAATCATCGTCTGTATCAATATTTTAACGGGTTTTTCAAAACACTGTGGATTTAGTCTTTAGGACTTGTTAGCAGTCGGAGCAAGGTTCATCCTCAGCGACATTATTTGAGCTCAGTGAGGCATAAACACAGTCAGTAACGGGACTTATTTGATTTTCAACATGAAACGCTGGATAGGTTCAGTTTGTACATCAAGAGTTTTGTTGTTCTGCAACACCAACGATTACTATGTGATGACATGTTGTGGTATTTCCAGGAATTTGACAGCAGAAAATTGTTTCAGCAATCTTCAACCCTGGTCACACCTTGAGAGGCACAGAGCAGTTTGCAGCCTGCTCCTGGCTGCTGTAGTCAGCAAACCGGCCAGTCCTGTGAGTATCACTGCATCGTGACGCTCAAAGCACCATCTGTCTTGCAGGGTCACACGGTCAAACTAGCAGGCCTTTTAACTGCTAGCAAGCATGTTTCGCTGGGTTGCTAACCAGACAATAGGCATATTTCTATTGTCGTCTCTTGACTCGTAACCGTTCGTAAATCATGCCTCTTTTGTGGAGCAGGTTATTCTCCAGCAGAGCATGATGATGCAACCTAGTGATTCGACCGTAGATCTCTGTCACAGCAGGCGGTTCAGCTTTTGGTAGCAGGAATAGCACTGTGATAATACCAAGTTCACATCATAAGGGACGGACAGAAAAAATGGGAAAGATTTTGGTTTTTAACAACTTGCGAGCATTACATCATGATGATGGTTGTATGTATACCTCAATGGACAAAGCTCTTTCATGGAAAGACACAGGTTGCACCTGTCCATGAAATCACACAGATCGATCAGGCAGCTCATAGTCCAAACCAACAGGAATTTTATTGAAGAAAAAGCCAGTCGACCTCACAGTATTACATCGGTCTGGGTCCGAACGCTGCAGGCGCTAAGGAGTTGAAATCTGTGAAAGAGAAGAAAGGTCACGCATTCACTATTCACCATGAATCCTCTGTAAACACATTTTAATCGATGTGAATTATATTTTAAAGACACAATTGATGTGAATGCAAAATATTTTCACAAACGTATTCCATCTAATTATAAAAGAAAGAACACAGAGAGGGTTTTTAGGCGTAGTCTACCTGCCAAAACTTTTTTCTTATTCATGATCTACTTTCTTCTCAGTTTCTGCAATCTGCAAAATTAAAGATTCACAGAGTAGCGCACATGGTGTGATAAGTAGAAATCAGAATCAGAATCTCAGGATCCCATGTTGGTGATTTCATTTTTCAGTGGACAGCATATGCTCTCCATCAAGACTGCATGCGTTATTTAAACTAACTACCTTACCCTGTGGTCATAATGCAAGAGACAATAGGTACCAACCTGCAAAGATTTTAGCTTTTTGTCTGACTTGCTTGACAAAAGTAAAGACAATACCTCTGGAAAACTTAAAATAGAGTGAAACTTATTTATTGCAGTGTTTTTATCCATCACTAAAGAAGTACAGGTAAAGAGCTTCTCTATTGTCTGGAGAGACTGTTTGGACCAGCACTACCACTTAAAATTGGTCTCAGCAAAGACCTCCGAGGATCATAAAGTGTTGTTAATTGGTTTAAGACAATAGACACCAAGCCTGTGTGCTTCGGATCATCTAACCAGGCTGGATGTCTCTTCCTTCTTAGGGTCAGCACCAACGTCTTCCTCGTAGACTTCCAAAAACACTCTCAGCTCACTGTCTCAACCATACTCTTTAGTTTAAGACTTTGAGCAAGATTTTTTTAAATTCTAGTCCTATAAACTGAATAATCCGAAGAGAGCACCGACCATGCCATGGCCATTAAGACACTGTCCATAACGTAATCGAAGTATTACCCAGTCTTTTTGGGGGACTTCTCATGGGCTAAGGAGTCTATCAGACTCAAGCTTCCAGCTTCACCACAGCTAATATTTTTTAAAACTTCTCTCTTTTGTCCTACAACCATTAGTTGATTTGGACATATTGAGGTCATGCAAATATCAACCACAAAAACTAAACTTGCGTGATTCCTAATGAGCTATTTATCCTATTTTTCAATTGGTGTCGATGGGTATTCAGGTAACCGCTGCGAGCTGTTTCGCTAAGCCCCACAGTTTAACACTGGGGCATTAATTTACAGCTGCAATCAGATTTGAACAGCGTAGGCGTCCAGTTATACTGCCCAGTTACTAAAAGTCCACATCTTCTAGGCCAGGCTAAAGTTTTACTCTTAGTGGCCACTGCTGCTGCCAAGTCCAGATAAACGTGGTCTTTGTTGAAGAAAAGGCTATTCCACCTTACAATACATTACATTTGTCTTGATCCAAACAAGTTTTTATCATGTCCGCACAACATTTTATTCTTTGCGCACAATATTCCAATTGGTATATTTTGCAAAATAACACCTTGTGCACACCTGATAATATCCAACAAGTTGCACACACACACACTAGAAAATAGCTTGTGTGAACAAGATAAAAAATTTGTGCAAAACAGATAACTTGCGCAAGATAATAATGAGGCAATTTGATAACTTGTACAAAAAAGTTAATATATTTATGTAAGATTTAAACAATTTTTACCTTTGAACAAATGGCTCCTTACAAGAGCAATTCTGGGAGATGTGAGACAACAAAAACCTACCTAGACGTTAAGGACCAAAAGCAGATATCACAAACAAGTAAATTACAAATCTCATTCACAGTACTCCAACCTAACAGGGACTTACTCTGATACAGACTGCTTCCTTCAGATCAGGCTAAAGAGAACGTCCTGAAAATCAAACAAGCGCTAAAATAGACGTGGAAGCTTTATATACAGGAGTTATGGTGCCAGTGAAGTGTATACAGAGAGCAACCCCATGTTTATGGCTAAATAAAAACAGGAAAGCTATGGTTGCTATGGAGTGCTGCTCTGGTGGTTTGCAACTCTGCCACTCATCTTGCTGTGTGGCTTCAAAAGTCCACCTTTTCCGAGTCCATGTTCCCTCCTCCACTCACGTTCCTGTCTCTTTTTCTTCAGTTCAACATCCTGTCTGGTGATAACACAACAAAAAGCTGATGATTTGGGTGATAAATGCAGAGTGAAACAACACCCAGAGCCACACCCAGCACGGTGTGACCACAGTGCTTTCAACAGGACTCGGGCTTAAACCAAACACTAGCACTGTAGGCTTTTTATTGCTATCTCATTTTGGCTTCTTGGTGTGTGTGTGTGTGTGTGTGTGTGTGTGTGTGTGTGTGTGTGTGTGTGTGTGTGCATGTGCGTGCATGTGCGTGCATGTGCGTGCATGTGCGTGCGTGTGCATGCGTGTGCATGCGTGTGCATGCGCGTGTGTGTGATTCCTCCCTCACTCTGCTTCCTCTTGATTTTTTGTCCATGTGTTCCTCTTCTTTGACTGTTTCGATTCAGCTTGTGTGACCCCAATCTCTGTTCCTGTCACCCACATCAGGTCTATCTGTGCATTTGCTGCTTCATTTGAGCTGCTTGTTGGTTTGTGTGAATATATACACTTGTATGTATGTGAGGGCGCACACACACACACACACACACACACACACACACACACATACACACACACACACACCCCTCCACCCCCTTTGTGTCTCTTTCCCTCTTTGCTCTGTAATAAGAGCAGCTGTGGTTGACTTGAGGCCAGCTCTGATTCAATTGCAGTGCAGGACTTAAGGCTATTATCCTCTGTACGCTGGAGGAGGAGGGAAGCCCGGCTGCTGTAGCACAGCTGCCGCAGCAATGACAGGTCTGACGCCGCCTTCCAGAGAAGACTGAGAGTAGGAAATTCAGGCTTCAGATGGGGAAAATGCAGAGAAACTCCTTGAAAGCAGAATATCATGTAAGAAACTCAAAAACTCTCATTTAAGAACTGAACAGAAGCTTCTAGTTGTGTACTTTTCTCAGCTGGACAAAATATTTTCAGATCCTAAAAGCTGACAGGACAGGTAAAAATCTAACCCAGTAGTGGTCTGATAACAGTTTGCATTTTTCAACAACTACAACAACTAAGTTAAATGATAATGTGAAATACAGATGACAGGGAAAAGTAGGTCATTAATGCAAAGTGTTATTCAACAGCCATCCTTGCATTTGCCGAATCACATATTATAGATCATTATTGGTCAAACTTTATCCCTCATTTCTTAAAACCATGTCTTGGTCTATTGCACTAAAAAGCATCATTACATATTTTAAGTAACCCTAACCCCTAACCCTTTTGTCTCTGCCAGTAATTATAGTAGCTCATGTTAATGGTTCTTGAATGGAACATTGATGCTGCCTTACAAAGCCTGAATGTTATAACTACAGAAAAGCTACATAGCTAAGGCATATAATAATGATTCTACTCTATATGACCTAAACACCCTGATTTAATGGCTTTGAAGGATGATTCTGTAGTGTCATATAAAGTCAGATACTGTACTCAATGTTTGGAGACTCTATGTGACATCTAAACTAGGCTAGTTCGCTTGTAGCAGGGTTACTATTTTTCCACTACGATTAGATTTGCCACTGTCTTATCGATGTGGTATAACAAAGTCGATTACTGTGATTTGAAGCACCTTTTTTTTTTTTTTCAATGACAGGAAACTTGTCAGATAAAGACGGTATCATAGCTTTAGTTAACGCAAACTCTAACCTCGCTCCAGCTAGCCCTACCTGGCTGAAGCAAATTTGGATTTTACTTTTTGTAGTTTCTGCTTTACCATCTTGTTTTTATAGTATAATCATTTTGTATGGTAAAACAGATAGATTAGAAAGTCCTGGTCTTCTGCATTCGGCTTTGTAGGGCAGCATGGACCAAATTCACTGATGCAGACTGTCGACCATCAGATGAATTAGCATGTAAATTTTTAATGACGAAAAACAGGCTAAAATCTCTCTAGTTTTATTGCTGTGTCTTGTTTTATATGTTTTGACTAAAACTAGAAAACATTATTTGTAAAAAAGATTGAGACAACAGCTAAACCAAAAGCAGGTGCAAAAACATACTGGTGTCATTTGTCCTCTTAGCTATAAATTTCTCTTGCTACCGGTCCCACACGACTACACATTTTCTTGTGTCATTTATAGATCGCTGTAGCTCAAGGCGACATGACACTGTTTGTTAGAGGGGGAATTGTATTTTTTCTCCCCTTGTTTTTTGGATTGTGCCACGGGAATTCCTGGAGGGTGTAATTACAACCTACTGTCCGACTTGGGGATTTCCCGCATCTGACTTTGAATTGAAGGCGGCTTTATTCTTAGAAAGCCAAAAAGGATGAAGACAAAAATGTTTAAAGGAGGTAATTAAGATTAAATAGGGGAAGTGTTGCGAGATATGTGAGAAAAGGAGATCAAATAGTTGTGTAGTAAGATAGAGACAGAGAGAGGTTGGAGGAAATTGAGAGAGAGAGCAGAAGGGTGGGGGAAATGGGTGATTAAGGGGGACGAGGCGGAGAGGACCTCTACAGCTTAATTAGGTTCCAAAGGAGGAGGCACCTGCCAGATGAACGCCCCCCTCCCCTTTTCTCTCTCTCCTCTTCACACACATGCAAATCTTTATTAAAAGGCAGGCATTGCATGAAAAAAAAATAGGACCATTTAAAATCAGGCATCTGTTAATCTGTAAGACCTGCATTCTGCTGGTGGGAGACCTTCACCAAAATCCTCCTTCTCCATCTACCCTAGGCGGATGTACCACTATGAATAATGTAACAGGGAGGGGTGGAGGCCACTGGGCGTGTGTGCACAGAGGGAAAAAAAAAAAGGGGTAGTTCCACCTCCGTCTCCTTCACCACCCCCTTCTCTTTCCATTCTCCTCCCCTCCCCTGTTCACCCAACCCCCTTGCTGCCGGCCGCACTGCAGAAGGTCAGAGAGAGAAGAGGAAGAGGAGAGAGGCAAAGACACAGAGAGGCAGAGGGAGAGACAGGGGTGGGGTGCTTGGATGTACATGAACATGCCGACAGGAGAGTGTGCGGAAGAGCGATGACAGCAATGCTGAGCCCAAAGATCAGACAGACCAGGAGAGGTAGGACACGGTTTGCTCGCTCTGCCTTCACATCTACAGTACCTGCCAGCTGCAACCTTAACTCTGTATCGACACATTATGTCATGTCTCACTCGGGCTGTGACCAGAGTGCATTAGATCGGAGGACGTGTTAGGGATGCAGGACTCAAGGTGGACACTGACCTGCACTTTTACAAAAGCACTTTTGCTACTATAACTCAGATTTTACACAAGAATATGTTTAGAGAAACACTTTTCCTCCACTCCATCTTTTTCCTGCTGCAGTCATGTGTTTCTGAATGAAGCGGCCGGTCTGCCCACGCAAGAAGCCTCTTGTGTACATTAGCATTCTACTACTGTTGGCCGATGCTGCCAGTGTGAATTCTATTAAGAGGAGCGAGCAGCATCTCTAGTTTCATCACTGCATGGCTTAGAACTGAAAGGCTGCCGTCAGCTGCTCTGTGTGTGTGTGTCTGTGTGTGTGAGAGCGTGTCTGTGTGTGTGTGTGTGTGTGCTCACACTCATATATATGTACAGTATGTGAGTGCATCTGTGTGGATGGATGTATTAACATGTACATGTGTGCAAGTGTGTGTGTCCTTTCTTCCTTCCTCGACACTAATCTCCATGACTGCAATTATACAGCTGGATCTGATTAAAATGAAATGCATAGTTCCAAAGAATGGGAGAATGATGTATAAATCCTCCGCTGGAGCAGCATGAAATTGGTGGCAAAGTGGATTAAATCTGCATTTGCATATATTAAGACAGGAGGAAAAATTCAACGGGCTTGATGAGTAAGACCATCGTGTACATTTAGTACATCAGCACTTGATTGATTACATCACGACGATTAGGCTGCAAAAAATATTTGTACATTTGTAAAACACATGATGGCTCAGCATTAGCAGCATTGAGGTCCAGGGTTACAAAAGGTCCAAATATAAAAAACAAAATGCAACTGTCCAGTTAAAATTAAGAAAAAGACAAACTAATCCTGCATTTCTGTTAAGAAGGTGGAAATCAATGTTAAAACGACTCTATGATTCCCCGCATTCCTTCTACAAATTGTTGATTCAGCATCGGATATGTGTTACATGAGGCCCCAGTGGACACGGGAGGGATTTAGTCGTGTAGGACGTGCTCATCGAGGGTCAGAGGGGGTCGTGAGCGGGACGTAACACTAAGCAGCACACATATGACATTGTGGGGGATCAAACTACTTCTGACCAGGAAACTGGAAGGTCAAAGAATGAACTCAAAGTATGAATTAATATCAGAAATGTCAGTGAATTTTTTATCGATGTTTCATGGCTGTGGCGTTCATGGTGCTGTTGACAAGCTAACTGGCTTAGCTATACTGTACAGAAGCTATGACTTGTTAGGTAACAAGCTAAGTAGATTTCATACTGTAAATATGACTGAATCTGGAACGTTACCTTGTCTTCCATCTATCTATCTATCTATCTATCTATCTATCAGTTTTTAGTAAAAATCAATTAATCAACAATATCTGCTTCATAAAAGAAAAATCTGCTGTTCATCAGTAACAGCTGCAACCATCGACATATTAAAGCTCTGGCTGGATTTTTCTAGTAGCAGCTTTAATTGCCAGCATATCAGCGCGTTCAATCTCTCACTGTCTTTTTGATCCGTGTTACCATGGTTTTATGATCAAAGTCCTGCAATGTAGTAACACCCTGACATTCTGCCTTTTTTGAGGCATATGAATGGACACCCTCACTAGTAGATGATGAGAGCAAGAGCACCCAGCATTGATAAAAAATGCACTCACTGGCACACTCAGATAACGTGCGTGTGGAGATGATAACGTGCACAGATATGCACAGACATGCACCATACCCGCTGCTGCAGATCAGTTCCACTCCACTGCAGCTTTCACATACAGGCTGTATGTTATGGGCCACACCCCCAGCCTGTCAGGGAAGGCTGCCATACACACACATACACACACACACACACACACACACACACACACAAACACACGATGGTTAAAACATTAATCAGCAGTGATAGGCTAACTGGAAGTTACGCCTTGATGCACCTGTAACTCTGCCATTTTCGACAAACCATAAATCACTATACAACCACCGAACTAATGAAATTGAATACCTCCTGTGTGTGTGTATGTGTATGTGTGTGTGTGTGTGTGTGTGAGTGAGTGTGTGTGTGTGTGTTTGTACATGTGTGTACGTGGTTTAGCCATCAATTTAGTATTGTCTAGCATCTGTACAGTTCCATCACGATGCTAATGGATGGGCTCCTCTATGATGTGCATTAGAACCATACATCCATTTCATGCTGATGATAAATATACAGCTCCAAACTGCATTAAGTGACATCACTGGGACCTAGAGCGTGTGTGTGTGTGTGTGTGTGTGTGTGTGTGTGTGAACAGAGCATCAAGTGTCCCTTCATGTGTCATACCACTTGTGTTTTGTTTTGGGTCTGCAGACAACCATTTGTTCACAGTGTTACATTACTTGCATACTTAGACACTAAGACACTGTCACTGGTGAATCCAGCTTTTTATGGACACATTCCGTGCCCTTTACTAGACTGTCCCTTTCAGTCTTTGCATTACTTGTTTGATTTGCCAATTCCTTTGAAAGTCCAAGCTTAAACATTGCCCTTCATATTGTGTTTGGGTAAACAGGCTCAATCTTCAGCATCTCAGGTTTACCCAGATTTTGAGATATGTCTCTCTGGGATTTCATTCTCCACCCAATACAATGAAAGTGGATACGATTGAAGAGTTAGATTTTAAAATTCAACAGCAGTTCCCCTTTCTACAGCCCATTGTCGCTTGGAATTACATTCACATCGTATTATTCTGAGACTCATTATTGACGTGAGGGAAAAGAGGTCAGAGTGGTGAAGGAGCATGTTTTGATGGGGGTGACCGAAAATAGGAGGACTTTAATTAGCAAATTTAGTTCAGTTCACGGTATTAAACATGTTCTTTGTAGACGGTTGCCACCATAAGCTACCACAGGTCCAAGTTAAGCTCCACTGGGATTCGGCACAGTGTAATTCGATCATAAAATTTGATGACATCGACAACTGCAGCTGGCAAGCAAAAAAAAAGCTCAATTGTACTGAGTTAGCAAGCTAGCACTCGCTAGCTCGGGCTCTGATGTTTTTTTTTTTCGTTTGTTTGTTTGTTTGTTTGTTTTTTTTTGGGGGGGGGGGTTCCAGTTCATTCAGACGACAGGTTCACCGAATCTCTTTTAAATCTGGGTGAACGGCCCTTAAATCTGCCAGGATATTTGTGTCTTCTGCTGTAAAGCGTAGGTAAACTTAAAAATAAATATGCATTATATAGTCTGCTTAGCAAACAACCCCTCCCCACCAACACGCATGCTCTCTCATGATATCACATACGAGATGATGAGTGAATGAGGGGCCAGTCCGTCCGGTACCTCTGGATATTCTGCTCCATGCGCAGAATTATTCATCCATGACCCTGAAGTAACATGACGCATGGGCCAGTTTACCATCATCATTGGGATACATAATAAAAACATGATAAATAAATGTGGGCACACTGCACATCTGCTCACACAGTCTGGCATGATGTAGAGCTCTATTATTGGACTCAGCTCTTCCTTAACTGCTAGCTACTGTAAATGAATGAGCCACAAATACGCTCCCTATCTCAGTGAATTGCAGTGATTACAGTAAAACAGCCTCTTTTCAACATTGTAGTTGATAGTTGTAGAAGTGACCACAGAGCAGCTCCACCCAAGTTGAGGAAGGTCTGAATCATTCAGTGCAAAAGGTCCAAACTGGCGCAGTGGGTAGTCGTGCTTGGCACACACACATTCACACTCAAAAAAATCAGATGTTGTGACTCAGGCGTGAATCATCGTCCAGTGTATGTTCCACTCAGTCTGTGATCCAAGCAGCTGATGTGTTGAGCAGCGGCGCTCTTATATGCAAACACTGGCAGGGCCGGGAAGGATGGAAAGACGTGAGGGGAGTGCTTGGGTGAGGAGAAACCGAGGGATCGAGGAGGACAGGGATGGTGAGTGCCACTTTTAGCAGGTACGTGACAGAAAGAGTAAGAGCCCACTCCAGTCGGGGTTTGACGGTTCAAGTCTCACTGCCTCTGACAAGACGTCACACTTTACGTTCATGATGTTTACATTTCCGAACAACCTCAACTACTTGGTCAGTTTCGTCATGATGGGGAGAAATAGAAAGAACAGTAGAGGGACTCTGCCTACAATGTTGACGGTGATCACACAAGAAGAGTCTGAACCCTAAAGTCCTACTCGGGGTCCCGGAGACCCCCAAGTCATTTTTAAGAGCTCCAAAAACACACTGAACGTTGTTTCAGTAAATATGATTTTTTAAATAATGAACTGTCAGCTACAGAAAAAGACACATTACTTCTATTTGGTGTCTTAGAGACTCCAGCTGTGCGATAAGTTCAAAAACCATGGATTTTACTTTTCTCTTTATATGATTGGTGTGTGTCGTTTTTTACACAAGACTATTCCTTCCAGAGCTTAGATTCATTAGTTGTTGGAATATTCTAACAACTTATTCATAAGAGATCTAACAAGGAGACTTAAATGACTCCAAAAATAAGTAAAGTCACTATTGTACATTTCTACTTTACATTTCTTTTTATGTGAATGACTCCTCATGAAAGTAATTTATACTTAACACACAAAATATGACATATTCCCTTATGTGGTGTAATACCATTGATTTATTCTCATTTCTGGATGTTGTTACTTTCATCAAAAACAAAAGTCCAGTTTGGTTCAAAGGGAATAAGATATCACTTTTGACTTTTTCTAATATTTAAAGGAAATAATCTAATGATTTTACAATTGTTATTATTACTTTACAAATATAGATGTGGGACTCTTTAAATCCTTTCCACATTTATTAAATGGAGAGTTTAAAGATGTGGTATTTAGGTATGGATTTCTTAAGGAAAACCAAGGACGAGTAGATTGTAGCTTGAGAGTTAAAAGCTAAATGCAGATAGATAAAGGTATGTAGCAATGAATATGCATTAGCATAGATATACCAATGTCCTTTAGTAAGATCAACATCGGGCTTCTAGTGATCCCTGTGGTCTTATGGTCGATAGTCAAAATCATCACAGGAGCCTGATCAAAAACTGCTTGCCTTTTTTCCCTAATTTTCCATTGACCCAATATCTCTAGTCCCTTTTTCTCTTATGGGGAACTGAACGAAGGCCTATAAATTAAGGCAATAAAAATGAAAAAAAAATGCACTACCTATTAACAATATGTCTTCTGGTTCTCAGACAGACCTGGGGATGGAACATGAGCAATTGTGTTTGAGCAGTAACCTGTCAATAAAAAAAATAATCAAGCTGACCTGTGATTCACCACCAACAACTGACAGAGCAATCAACAACATGACCATCATGTCCTCTTAAAATATTGTTTTGAATAGCTGGATTGCAAGAGCGCTTCGCAGTAATTAAAATGAACCTTTATATTTTTAAAAAACAGAAATGAAAATGCGCCTCTCATCCAAAAACTAATTTATCAGACAATAACTACTTTAATTAGGTGCCAGCGGTGAGAACAATGATCTTCTATTGTGTGTGTGTGTGTGTTGCGTGCATTTGCGCGTGTGCTCTCAGTTATGACAGAGCTTAGATTCATTAGGACCAGCGGTGCTGAACGTAAGGAGGGAGAGAAGAATTAGAGCGCGTCAAAGAAAGAGAAAGAAATGGAGGGAGACAGGGCAAGGGAGTGAAAATACAGAGCTGGAAAAGACTGGAATTAACACAGGAAGGATAAATGAGAAAAGCCAAGGTAGAGAAGACAGAGGTGGACAGAGAAAGAGGGAAGCAGAGGGGAACAAAACAGAAGGGAAAAATATCTGGCTTGTTCCATCAAATGTTTTGCGTCATGGACCCTAGTCCTAATGTTTTTTGACTGTCTACACACACACACACACACACACACTCAACATAGCCTTAAAGGAACAATTAACCTGTAAAAACCTGGATTAAATCATCTGTTGGTTTGATGTGCCTCTAATGACTGTATCTTCTTGGCAAACCAGGGAACTTGAATAATGGACACTAACAAGATCTTCTCACAAGATATTTCAACATGTAATGGAATCACAGTAAACACTAAGCAATTCAAACTCTACAAACAAGCACGATGTAAACTTGGGGGATGTGAGAGAAATCATTCTGTAGATTCCCCAGTAAACATTTAAGAAACTACTCAGACTCAGAAACTACTGGATCATTCAGGATTAGGCAGGAAGAGGAGCTCCGATAAATCCTCTGTAAGCTATCGGGCCAGTACCAAATACCAGACGGACAAAGTTAGCAACTAGCTGGTAAACGCAGTCGAGCTTTTCGCCGCTAAAGAGCCAAATTTTTCCCTTTAGAGTTGACAGAGACAAAAAGGAGAGCTAAAAAAGAATTAACATTGTACCCAAGGTGCCAAAAATAACAATTCTAAGCCGAGATATTTATTTTGGCCATCTAATAATTAGTCATTTGCTAACAAATTGGTTAATTAACCTACATCTCTTTTTTATTAAATTTGGCATTGTATTTGGTGGTTTATTTAATAAAGTTTGATATATCTGATGTAAGTAGTTAACAGACCATGTAAAATTGTGTCAGGTGAAAGATTACAAATGATACACTGGGACCAACTTTTTAAAAAGAAGAAATTATGGGGAAAAAAAGAGATTTTGAGTATGTTTTTTTTTCTTTCTTTCTTTCTTTCTTTTTTCTTTCATACATGAAACTTTATACCCATACTTCAAGAGACAATTCACAATAAAATAAATATTTCACATCTGACAACCCTTCACAAAAAAAATGCTTAAAATTATTATGTAGGTCATGCACAATAAAACTGTCCAGTTTGGAAACATGGCACAAAAAACTTAAACCTTTTCTTTGGAAACATTTGATCCATTCCTTATTCAACACATCTCTGAGGATCAACAGGCTTTGCAGACTGCCAAAAAAGGGTGTGACATGAAACAAAATGACGTGAGCCCTGCTCTTTGAGCTGCATGTATGACAGAGAGAGAAAGAGAGATGAGACAATAAAAACAGAATAAACATTGATTTTCCTCTCCCTCCCCATCCATCCCTCCCCCTTTTTCCTTCTGCGCCATTTGAACATTGATCGTGTGTGTATGTGTGCACGTTTGTGTGTGAACGTGTGTGGCACCAAATGCACACCAGCAGGGAGGATGTCTGGACAATTGATTTCTATAAATTTTACATGATCATCAAATAGCATTGTCGTGTTTTCCAAAATAAAGCCCTATGGCCATTTTTGTGCAAAAACTTCAGCCAATTTTGCAAGTCTGTAACAAAATTTACCCTAAACCTGCATGCATGATGGTGTTGCGTTTTTGTATAAGTAATGCTTAAGGGTCAGCTGTTGTAAAAAAAAAAGAATTCATGTATCACTGTGTAATCGATCTTTTTTGTTTGTTTGTTTGTTTTTTTACAAAGCTGATGTCATAGAAGGACGATCTGAGAGTCTCGATGGGGACACGCCGGATGTCACGTTGTCATCCCTTTGCTTTTAAACCTGTCTTTGTATGAGTTCAGATTACACACATTTGTTGGGGCTGATTCAGTCAGCCAGTCAGTCGGTCCCATGTGGTCCCATTATCTCTGCTCAAAAGCCTCTGGTACTCTATTGGCAACACACAATAATTCTCTTCCAAGGACCTCTGAAATCGAGGGGGGATCCCTGTCACCTGAGGCTATGTGTATATGGGTGTGTATATGTGTGTGTGTGTGTGTGTGTGTGTGTGTGTGTGTGTGTGTGTGTGTGTACTTGCATTGCCTGCCTTCATGCTCTCTATTTTATCTGTTCTCTATTATTATTTGTGCATGCTACCTCTCTGCAGTCCCTCACCCCCTTGATCTAAAGGCATAGCAACCAGGGCCAGAAGGTTGTACATGTTCGTGACTGAGGAGCCTGGCTGAGCATGTGTGTGCATACAGCATACAGAATGAGGGAAAACACAAGCTTCTATTAGGGAGAAAATGAAAAGACACAGGCCATCGAAACAGAAGAAATATAGTCAGTCAAGCAGAACGCCCAATATAATCCCCTTTGACCCACACAACCTTCTGCTTTCTGAATGCCTGTATATACACTGAATAGAAATGGTTTGTGTGTATGCATGTGTGTGTTCGCAGCCAGGTCCAAGAGCATGGTGATGGGCGAGGTGTCACGAGGCTCATGCCGGCCGGCCTCCCCCAGCCTCCAGGAGGGAGCCCTGAAGGCCGGCTGGCTGAAGAAGCAACGCAGCATCATGAAGAACTGGCAGCTGCGATGGTTTGTGCTGCGTTCAGATCAGCTCTACTTCTACAAAGACGAGGAAGAAACCAAACCACAGGTAGCGCTTCGGCCATGTTTGCACACAGTGCAATACACTGTCAGAATCAATGTCACACACTGACAAGCCAAGGCACTGTCCTTTGGCTTGTTTGATCACATTAACATCATTAAACAAAAGTGGTTGATCCTTCCCCAGCATTGCAGCTTCACTCTCTGGGTGACTGGTGGATTTTTAGGCACTAATGAGTCAGGTAGCACTAAAATTGCATATATAGCTTAATGTGCGTCTTTAAAATATAAGAACAAGGACAGGAAATGTAAAGGTCTGTTTTATCTAAAGAATCTGAGTCTTAAAGAAGCAGCTGTAAAATCTGCAGCTGCTCTGAGCTGGTATCTATGAAGTAAAAGAGACATCAAGAGCATGTTAAAGTATGCTGGAGAGAGGAGATGCTGTAACCATCTTTTTTAGGTCAAAGAGTGTGAAAACATGGCCACATGGGCGGCTGTCGCTCTGGTGGTAGAGCAGGCTGGCTATTAATCATGGGCATTGGTTGTGGTCCCCAGCATGTCCCAGTGTCCTCGAGCAACAGCCTTTTTTTAATTATTTATCTGACTACATTATTTCACTTGTAATTACTTCCTTCCATATATCTTTGTCTTGTGGTAAAGGGAGTCTGTGATTGCAGCTCTGGAATGTGAATTGGGTTTTTTCAGTGAGTATTTAAAGATCAGAAGCACACATTATCTTTTACCCTCCATTCCTTGCCATATGTGTGGCATGGCTCTGTCAACAGCCATGTTTGTCTATCAGTCAGTCCGACACTCTGGTCCAGTATATCAGCGAATATCTAAACAGCTATTGAAGGGATTCAACTGAATTTGGCAGAAATATTAATTATCTCTAGACTATGATAACTACTGAGTTTTGTGATCCCCAGATTTTTTTCTTCTGGCATCACCATCAGATTGACTTATTTGGCTTCGATTTATGTGTCAGCAGATGGACTGACTTCAGGTGAAGACATTTATAGCCACCTCAGGATGAATTTCAATAATTTAGGTGATTCCTGAACTTTTCAACAATTCATATGTCTCACTAAATATCAATCTAACATATAAATTGCTGTATGCATATAAAATACTAATTTTTGTTATGTTTGTTATGTTTCAGTATTAGTTTTGTTGAGATTACTTGCTGTATATTTGAGAAATATCAATAGATGTCAAGCAGTTAAGAGAGATACGTGGGTGGTGGCCTCAGGCAGCATGGTTGAACGATAACCAAATGAAAATGATCATACAATTTTGGCTGTTCTTAATAGAAATATAGGCTAAATATAGCCCGAAATCAAAAATAAATATTTCCAAGATCAGAAAAAACACATTTGTGATCTTTAAAAATTAAAGAAAAAAAAAAACATTGACGACAAGACCAGCAGCACCACACCAACATGTCGGTCTGTGGTGAAGCCCAAATTTTATATCCACCATCTGCAGACTTAGACAGGGCCTTCATTTGTTCTCGTCAGTGGTAATGATGACTCATCGCACTCACAGGACATTTTAGTGCGTCAGTACAAACAGCGGCGCCTGGTTACCTCCTCCGTAAGTAATCCATCATAAAAATATTTACAGAGTAAATCTCTAATCGATCCCATCGCTTCTTTGAAGAGATGTGCGCAACTTTTGTGGCCAGGTGCTGACTCACATTTTCCCATTACAATTCTTAGTGAAATGTTCAAAAGCAGCACAGTAGCTGGCCTGGACTGACCTAACACACACACACACCCACGCACGCACACACCCATACACACGCACACATGCACACACACGTTAAGGATATTGGGATGGCAATCAATGTCCATAGATGACAGAATTGCATAGTTGGGACAAGAAGCGATTATGTAACCCAACAAAAGACAGCAAGGACAAGCCGGTGACACACACACACACACACACACACACAAATACTCACAAAGAACGTAATAATCATCACTTTACATTCCTGGCTGAAATCTCAACTTATATGATTTCTTCAGTTTTCACTGCATGACAGCCATTCATTTATTGTCCCTGTCAAGGCACACACACACACGTATACACACATACACACCTCCTCGCAGACTCCATTCTGTGGGATAACAAATGACTGAAGGCTTTGACAGACTGTCTTTAATCAGAGCCTGCCAATACTCATCCAGCCTATATTGATTTGAAACTCCCAATGGATTCAAGTAAAACAAATGGCTGAATGCGCACACACACACACACACACACACACACACACACACACACACACACACACGCACACAGACATCCTCCCCCTCTGAGAGCAGGAAGTGTGAGAAAGTCTCATTCTGGCCTTTTTTCTCCGCTCATCTTCTAATCGATTGGAAATTTGAAGCCGGGAGTGGTGGAGGAGATTGAGGGGAGGGAGGGGGTGTAGGCAAATCATTGCAACAGAACCAGAATGCCCCCGTCCACCCACACCCCTAACAGGATGAAAGGATGTGATAATTGGCGGAAGGAAAAGCTGAATTGATGCAGGGTCCATACAGGTTTTCTTTTTCCTTTTCATCATGTCGGATTAAATCCACTACAAAACAAACGGACGTCAGTTATCGGACGATAGATTTCTGTTGCTCCAAGACAAACACACGGATGGTGGTGGTGGAGGAGGAGGGATACATTAGCACCAAATACAAAGTGTGTCCTCATTTGCAATTCATGGCACACAAACAATGCATATGTAGTTCTGGCTCTGATGACTCCAGCCTATTTTTCTACTCCCCCCTGTGCTTACACTGATTTTGAACGACATATTCAGCAAACAATGACCTACAACTAACCTTTGGTACAATGACATCAAGGTTAAGCTGTAAAACTCTGATTTTCCTCTTACGTTTTTTCATATATTTTAAGCGTCTGCTGGTTCAATTATTGTCCTTGAGTCAAATATTTATTGTCTTCATTTGATTGATTTAATATTGGACCCAGAAAACACACTGAATCGAAGTGGTAAGACATTTGAGTGAGAACATGCTTTTCTAACACAGTCCAAGACTTTTTATAAAATCTTCGGAAACCCAGTCTGACAATATGCACTCGGTATCTATGGTAACTTAAGGGAACTGTCAGTGAGGAACGGTTCTTAGGGGGGAGTTGGAGTCCGATCCGGTCAGTGGTTTATTGCTGCCGCTTTGACTGGGATCCAGTACTGGCACAGATTTATATGTGAGGAGACAGCTGTTGAAAGAGCTGGTCAGGGCGTCGTGGCATGTGTTTAACAATAGGTGTTTATGTGCCTCAATTCGGGGCCTATGCACATGGTATCAATCAATAATAGTGTGTAAAGAGTGTGTGTAACAGTACACTGGCTGCCTGGGCACTGGTAGAGGATGTTGCCAAAGTGAAATGAAAGTGAGAACTGGTCTTCAGAGGCCCTGGCCGGTGTTCTGGTCCAGGATGACGACTGGCATTTATGAGCAAACCAGGTTAAGCCAGGCATGTTTATGGCTGCAGGAAGACGCGTGCATGAAAGCTCAATTTAATAAAGATTGCATGAGCCCTCCTTCAGAGTCACTATGTCACCACGCTAAGGCACAGAGAAGGACAAACCACCCTCTATTTTCATCCTGCACAGCTCCGCTGTGAGATTTGTGTTCTTGGGTTTCGTGTTGCCTTTTCTTATTCATTCATCCCCAGCCAGCTACTGGTGTGATTCCGTGATTCCAGCCATCCACATCTCCCACCCCTTCCATTTGTTGCCATGGCGACTAATGCTGGCAACAGCCCGGCCCTCCGGTTGAGGCGGTCTGGCAGACTCCTCTCCTCGTATGATGGAGGATGCCAGTGCGCAGATTAACGGGGCCAACCTGCAGACGCTGGCATCTCTTCACAGCTCGCTTGGCCTGAGTGCTCGGAGCTAAATAGGTATTGATCTGGATAATGTATTCTGATAATCTGTGTGGGTCCCTGTTCAATCACAGGAGCGGCTGCTTAAAATTTCAGGAGGGTTAAGAGCAGAGTCAGACGAGAAAGGAAGGAAGGGGTCGAGTGAGGGAACAAAGGATGAGAGGAAGAATGGAAGAATGGAAGATATGCACCACAGAAGTGAATGAAAAGCAAAGTTATATCTGTCCTATTTCAGTGTTTGAATATCCCTGCCTCTCTTTTCAGGGCTGCATACCTCTGCAGGGATGCCAGGTGAATGAACTCACAGCTAATCCAGATGAACCAGGAAGACATCTCTTTGAGATTGTACCAGGTAAGATCAACTAGCTCCCCCCCTTCCTCCACCTCCACCATCTCTTCCTCCCAGATTCGCTTCCCAGTTCTCTCAAACTACCCCACAACCTCCCTAATACAGATTTCACTTGTTATCTCCCTGCTCGAGCCACCGTGGATGTAATATCCTGTTTCACAGCCACTTGACATGTCTGTGGTCACGTGACCGCAGATCAGATACAGCTGACATTTAGGAAACCCCATCAACAGCTGGTTTACATTTCAGTAATTTCATTTCAAATCATGAGCTTTGTGAGTCCACATCAAAACATATCCACATTTGGCCTCCAGTTACCTTAATGCTCTTCTTGTTGCTATTGGCTGGGTTACTTTTCTCCATATGCCCATTATGTATGCATTGCACCCACATTATACATATTGCATATTTTTTCCAGCCTGCACGGTAATTTTAAAAATGTCAATCAAAGAGACACTGTATTATTGATTTTATGAATATTTTTATTTAACTTAGAGGCATCATTTTTATTTCCTTGTGGTAACATTCCTCTCTATCCTCTATCATGAAGCATTTTGAAAGCAACAAGTCCTCCTACCTAAACCATCCTCTACCCTGGCAGGGAACAAACCAGGCATACTAGCAGCAGGTGTACCGGACCTTTGTTGTCATGGTAACAATAATACGACCCGTAGAAGCGTGCCAGCGCCAAGCTTTCACCAACCTTCATTGTCATGGTAACAATAATAAACAAGCAGTTAAGCTTAGGGAATGGTTATGGTTTGGTGAGGTTTAGGAAAAGATTGTGGTTTGGGTTAAAGTAAGTACTTCCTCAAGGTTAGATGACCCTTGTCGCCATAGTTACAATAATGAACAACCAGTTAAGGTCATGGATCAGTCATCGGTTGCACATGGGAGATAAAGAGCATTGTCCCCATTTATAGTTAATTGTGGGAGCGGAAATGAGGCTTGGGCATATGTGGCCAGTTCAGCACTGATTGAGATTCGTAAACCAGAACCATGTGCACGCACAACTTTCTGCCGTTTATTTTGTATTTCTGTCTTGGTGTTTGTACAGAATTTTAGTTGTGTATCTATGCAAAGTCTCACTGTCTAGACCCGGCTATCCAGTGATTTGCACATCAAGATATGTCACATGCATCCTAGTGTAACTCTGAGGTTAAAATCACCTGGAGACAATTTTATTAACCGGAAATTAAAACTTCCTATGTGCTAACAGACAAGGAAAAACTGCACTTTAATAACCTCCCTTCTCTGGCTGCTATTCAGTATTCAGGCAGCAGGGAGCACTATTAGCCAAGGATTAGTTGCTGTTGCGGTCAATCTCCTAATCTCACATCTCATGACCTCAGTGCTGGTGACATGTCTGGTACCAGTATTGCATTCCTGGCCCCTGATGTGTGAAAGTCCTTCACTAAGCAACATAAAATAAACAGAAAACAAAATGGCATCTCCATCATTCAGAGCTGACTCAGCGCCTCTACATCTTAGGATGTTGTACCCACAGCAGACATAAAGAAGCTTCGCCTGCGGTTGAGAAGTCCACTTACATGGCCTTTCATGGTTTTACTGAATCGGTTCATTATTTTTTATGTGCGTCTCTGCTTGTATGTTTAACCCTCGGTGGAATATAATAACAATTATTTATTGTAAGAACTGTATGGTGTTAGCATGGTCTATACTAAGTGTTCCTTTGGTGCATCCCTCTGGCTCTCTATATCTCTGTTGTCATTATGTGAGTGTTTGCTTGGAGGTCTCTCTTTGTGTTTGGAATGGCTGCCAGGCTTGTAAGTCTCTGTGTATTTTGTTTATGACCTGTCAACATAGCAGCGGGGTGTGAACCCCAATGAGCTCCTAACTTACAGCCTCTTGCGGACAGGCCTGCACCCTGGGAGCAGAGATGGGAGGGAGGGAAAAATACAGACGGCTAGAGAGGAGAGTTGTCAGGTGCGAAAGATGTAAAGAGACAGGCAGGCCGGAGAAGGCCAGCGGAGATGCTTGACATGAGGAGAGATGGGTTTCATAAAAGCACAGATAGCGATACTGTTAAATGTGCAGATTAGATTTGACCTGGTTATGACTTTAGGGTTTAAATGTTAAATCAGATAAAATGTTAACAGAATAGCTGCTCTTTGCAGTGTGGATGTTCCTTTGCTCAGATCAACAGCAGGAGCCTAATTATATTTCAGTATGATCCCAATTACATTCTTCCTCTTTTCAATCCCTGTGTGTAACAACTTGATGCCGACTACATCTGATGTTGTTGGCTCCTGGGGGAGAAACACATGAGTCGCTCCACTCTTTCTGTAGTCCATAATCAGCTTAGGGCGATGAAGGCTTTATTCGCTCCTTTTGTATGAAATGAGTAGACTTGGAGATTTTAGACCTCATATCATGTTAAAATCAATGCTTTAAGGAGGATAGTGCTACTTTCAGTTTCTAAAACAGTCATTATGGTGTCCAGTCATGTCTGAAGCCAGTTTCATTGAACAATACAGCTTCAAACACATAGACCTACTGATAAAAATGACCTGCCGTGGTCATTGGAGAAGAAATCTTAAATAATCTTGCCCTAGCAAAACACTAATCAGTTATTAACTAAATGAGCACTGATGCTTTTTTACAGAAATGCCCACTCTTTTTATTCTACTATTAACTCCTAGGAGGAGAGATTTTTCACTGCAGTTTTTACTGCTGGCCTTCGGAAAAAAACAGGACAACTCAGAGATCACTGATAAGAGTACATCTGTACTCACATCCTTAATTCTTCAAAGTTCTATCAAGGATTAAGCAATGTGGTTTTGGTTTGCTCAAATTTGTCAGGATCCCTTCGAGAGCTGCAACACTTAGTTGATCAATAGAATATAAAACTATTCTCACAATTAATAATTGATTTCATCCATTGATTGTTTAAGTAATGCCAAAAATTTTAGAATTAAAGATTCTCAAATGCAAGAATTTGCTTCTTTTGTTGGTCTTTCATTATAGTTAATTGAATATTTTTGGTTTTTCGTTGGCATCTTCTTGGGCTCAAGGTAATGACCTTTTTCTCTGTTTTCTAATGTATTACAGACCAATGAGTAATTGATTAATTAAGAGAACAATCTGCAAAACAGTCAACGATGAAAATTATTAACAGCCCTAATTCTATCTCATCTTTATTATGATTAAGTTGTAAATAAATTAAAAAATTAACATTTTTGTTAACTTCCCACTACTGCCTTGAATAGTCAAAGTTTTTCATTTTGGAGTTCTTTTGGATGTGCCATCATATTCAGTAAAGCTCAGAATGGCGGAGAAACAAAGGAAAGGTTTAAAAGTCAGCCATTTTGTGTATAGTGTATTGCATAGACCTGCAAGAGGGGTCATGAGCAGTAATAGCTTTGCCTTTGCTGCCATAAAAATGGTTGCAAACTACCCACCTGAGGACATCTTATAGGACTCCCAGACTGATAAACCCTCAATTTGAGGACAAACCAACTGAGAGATGAAGGTGGGTTTTTTCAATCAGTGCTGATAAACCAGCTGCTGGCTTTCTCTCACATTCAACACTCCTTTGTCCACTGTAATAGTAGCCTTGTCCTTCGAAAGAGCCCAGGGACCTTGGCCGTTCATCTGGTTCATGTCATAGACGGATGGACTTTGCTTTTCTGAGACTGTGTTTGTGTGTTTTTGTGTTTGTGTGTTTGTTTGCGTGAATTCGGGCACAGGCTAAGTCCAGTGGCCATGTTTATTGTTGAGATATGAGGTATCCAACCATGTTGAAAAGGTAGATACAAGACAGATAGCAGCCACAAGATGCTAAACCCCTGACACACACACATACGCATCTCACGCTAACTGTACCATGTGGTGTGTGTTATATGTCTCCAATGCACGGTCCATTTTTTATCTATGACAAACCATTAAAGCGGGCTAGGGACACTTTCTCATAAAATGAAGTTGAAAAAAATCAAATCATCATTCGTTACATGTCTTATGGGCACATAGTCTCAAGGGCATAGCCATTATTAAAACCTCCTTGTGTACATTTATCCTGCAGAATCTTTCTTTCAAAACATTGTTCATTGGGAGCAGTAGGAGAACAAAACTAAACCCACCACTACTTCTAATTTCCTCTTGGCATATGAGTGCAACAACAGCAGTAGTTCAGTATGCAAGCAATTAAAAATTGGACTCCCACCATGTTGTTTTATCAGTATGTTCTGCAGACAGAGCGTGCAGGGCACCCAAACAAAGCCGATTCCACAGTCATGTGCCTGAGTCTGAATTGAGCTCGTCTCAAAGCCCGTAGGCATGAAGGAAATGGACAAATAATTGGTTATTTTAAAATATTCTTTGTATTTAATGGTTGACTCAAGGCTAGAAGCCCTCTGTTGTAGTAGTGCGAAGCAATTAAGCCATCTGGAAAACGGCACACAGACAATACACACTTGTGCCTGTGCTAACGTGACAGCTTCTGCTAATTTGTTATTGAGAGCTAGCCCACACGCTCACATCCCATTCATGCATGTCCCAGAAATGCCATTTTCCCAAAAAAAACACCAACAAACTTGCATCAGAGTTAAGAGTCCTGTTTTCTGACCTTAAACGCAAAACCACACTGTTACCTTTAGCCTACCCTGTCTGCCTGCTACTAAGTAAGCGTGAGCCAGATTATTTTTAGCCTAGCATAACGACTGGAAACAGCTAGTGGCAGTTTACGTTTCGGTTTGTGTACAAATTAAGCAAACAAGATAAAAAAAAAAAAAAAAAAACATGCTAATAAGTCTAATTTAGAGGTATTACATTTATTTGCTTTCTTGCTAAGCATTTGATGTAAAAAGATTGTTATAAAGCCAGAGCCAGCAGGCGATTAGCTTAGCCTTGCATTAAGACTGGAAAACAGATGGAAGAGCTAGCAGCGGCTTACGTTTCGGTTTGTGTACAAATTAAACAAACAAACTATAATGTGCTCGTAAGTTAAGAAAAAATTTAGTAAGTAGGATAACAAATACACAGTACTGTCAATACAAAATTCCACAATGTTATGCCCTGCACACCGACTGTACTCTTTAAAGTATACATTGAAGTTGCACGTGAAACTAAACCAGAATCACGTACAAACCTCTTGGGATTTACAATATGAAGAGGAATAACGATACCTAATGCTAAATATACGTCAAACGTTTTCCAAAATTCAACAAAAAGGTCAGCTTATGAGATACTGTTGTTCAGCATTTAATTCAGTCCCTGGCTTTGTTACGAAATGATCATTTTACGGTTGTTTCTGACCTTCCCTGAGATGACCTGCCAAAGAGAAAGACAAGCCGGGACCGTCATTGCTTTTCATGAACTTGCAGTTGATAAACATTTAATAGGTGGCAGCATTTTGTACGTTCAACTATGGTGGTTATTTCTGGTTTTGCCAACAGCCTAGTGTTTCTTCAGTTTATTGCCAACATCACTGTTTGTTGGAGCCGCTGAAAAGATAAATTTAATTTTGTGTACTGGGGTAAGAATAACTTTTGGGTGATAGTTTGACAAGGAGGCGATGAAAAGCAGAAGATTAAAATTTTTTTAAATGTAAAAAGTCACAGATGCATGCGCACACGTCTATATGAGCCTAAACCCTGTCGGACTGGAGGAAAAATCCAACGTCTGTACTGCTTGTATCTTGCAGGGATTGATTGGCATTGTCTGTTTTCCCTGTGTGTGTGTATACAAGTTTGTTTGGCAAAGATTGGAGGACAGCCCATCTCCCAGCTACTGCACACACACACACACACACACACTCAGAGAGAGAGAGTGAGAGAGAGACAGAGAGAGAGAGACAGAGCCTTGTTACACTCCTCCTCAGGGATTTGCTTCCCCCCAGGGGGGCTGAGGGAATGGACCTGCTGCCCACACTGCTGAATGAGAGACAGGAAGGGAAGAGTGAATGAATGGACAGAATAAACGAGTGAGGAGCAAGAAGTGGGACTTGTTTGACGGGTTTTGTTTCCGCTGGCACCGAGCATGCCTCACTGGCAGGTTCTGGCCGTCAGTGCTACCTGCGTACTGATCTGCTTCCAGACGGACTTTGTGCCGGCGGAGAAGCCGCTTCTTCATGCTGCAGCTTTAGGCCAGAGCCAGTCCCAGCCCCAGCCTGCACCACTCACTCAGACATGGGGCCGGTCTGCTGCAAACCGGACAGACTGAAGAAACAACATCTCCAAGGTAACAGGAAACAGATGCTGGAGATTTTTTACAAGTGTAGTGGAGACTGAAGTGGAGTGCCTGAGTAGCTTTGAAACTGATGGGATTTACAGTATGCTTAGAGCAAACTCTTATTTATGGCTCTTTTGCACAGCAATAAGGTACTGACTCCCTTTCCTGTCCTATTAGTTGATGCTTATTCGTGGGATACGTCATATATTGAGACTGTTACACATTTGGATAGAATCTACGCTTCAAAGATCATGTATTTTCAAATCTTCTGTGGATCAGAATGACACAGATAGACAGCAGAGTGACTTTATGTGGAACGTTTTGCTGCAAAATTAGTTTTACTGGTAACCTTTTTACCAGTGCAAAATGTTTGAATGAGTAGATGGAAGAGTTGTGGCCCGTTCTACAGAAAAGTCGAGTGTTTGTTTGGTTGATTCATGTCTAACAACTTCATTATGTTTTGCTTTGTTCATATTAAAAAAAAAAAAAGAAAAGAAAAGAAAAACAAATTGCAGCATGGAATCTTCTGCCTTTCCTTCACAAACTTGCCCTTGAGTGTTATATCCTCCTATGCAAATTTTTAAGAAAAAATCTTCTTAAACAGCCAGTAGTTACTGAATTTGGCAGTTATTTGCATGATTACCACTTACACACAACTACTTGTAAGATATGACTGTGGGTCAGTGTGTACTGTGCTGCATGTCACACTTACAGTAAAAATATTGTGGTGGGATTTTGTTTTGTCCACAGCACCGCATGCTGGGTGAAAAACATGAGGTTAGATCTTAAGTGCGGCTGCAAGGTCAGGCAGTAACGTGTCTGGTGTTGTAGTTAAGTATACCCACACCCACTGTGAGTATCATTGATCTGGTCAGCACTGTTTATGTACTTTTCAATTTTTGTCGTGGGTATTTTGTTAGATTTCATACATCTTGCTTCCTTCTCCTACTGTTCCTTGCACCACTTTTAATACAATAATCACATTACCTTGCAAAACTAATCCAATCTGGACAATGCTGTAATTACTTTTTTTAATTTGCATATAAGTGTCTGGTAGTGTGCTGGAAGCCATAGTGCAACTGGCTACAGTGGCTGGTCCTTGATAATGTTTTTGTAACAAATGCACTATTTCCATTCTCTCTCTCTCCCTCTCTCTCTCTCTCTCTCTCTCTGTCCCTCTCACTCACTTCTTCATTTCAGCTTTCTCTCTACCTGTCTCTATCTCATTCTCTCATACAAACCAATAATAAGTGGCAAAGAGGTCATGTTAAGTAAATCTCCAACCAATTCACAGAGCCCAATCATCAGTCACATTATGAATAGAGGACGTGGCCTGAGGGACAAGGCATACCAACACACTCAATAATGTAGGATATAAACTGCACGGCTGTTTGAGATCGACCTCCTTAATGTCCACCTACCAGCCCATTTAAAGCTCATAAATTAACATCTTATATCTTAGTTTTATTCTGTGCAAAAGCCGAAATGTAAAAATCTGTGGTTTTACAGAGGGGACTCCGTCTTGGCCAGGCCAAGCCTGGCTTGTTTCCCCTAGCCTCCAGTCTTTTTATGCTAACCTAAGCTAACCATCTGCTGGCTCTCCTCTAGCTGGACAGACATGATGGTGGTATTCATCCTCTCGTGTCAAACTATTCCTCTAAGCAAGTTGCTGCGAGCAAAGCATCACCTAAAGCATCAGCAAAACATCAGCATGTTTCAATGGCTGAACATTTCTGTCCGTACATTATATTAGGTCAGCTTCTTTCATTATTTGTGTTCTGCATATATTTTTTTTGGGTGTTCAAATTTTATATTTTAAAATTATTTTTTATAACAAATATATATATATTTTCTTTATTACATTGTTCAACAACAACTGCCAGGGTTCATCAACAGGTTTTGTCAGCGTTACCATTATTTGTTTTTCTTTCATCTTTTGTCTCTTTTTTCCAGTCCCAATTAATGTTACAGGTTAGAATTTGAAATGTATTAATTGTACTTACTTATTCCTGTAAAACTTTGATACTTTGATAGTTTTTGTGAGGGAGGCGTGGGTTGATATCTGGTCTGATATTATGATATAATATTGGCACAGGGGACAGAGGTGAAAGAAATTAGCCTCCTGGTTACTGTAAAGTTTGCTGACTATGGGATGTTAGCTGACGGGCGAACAGCCACTGGAGAACGTATATTCGGGAATCATCTGGTTTTGCTCGGAGCTGGAGGGATGTGCTACTTGTGTGGACAGGACTTTTTAGTGCTTAGTACAGTCAACAGGGCTAATAGGTGAGCTAGCTGTTGACGGTTATAAAAGCTCCAACAAGTAGGTGAGCTGCTGAAAAAAAAAATTATTTTCCCGCGGCTTAAACAGTTTGGTAGTGTAATTACTTTTTCGAGAAATAGGTGTAACTGATTGAATTTTTCTTGCCCAACACATTTCATAATCATAGGCACAATAGTTCACCTCGTGGTTTTTGAATGCTTACTAACAAATTTCATCTTTGTTAAAATTGACAGTGATGAATGACACAATCAAAATTTAGTTAGTCAGAGCTCAAATCAGCGCAGCGGAGACTGTAACTTCAGGTGGGAAACGCCCAGACCGTGCGAGTCTACTCACACTTAAGAACTGGACACCTCCATCATGTTCGAAGGTGCATGACCTCACCTGGCTGCTCTGTCTTGCCCCCTACAAATATCCCGCCCCGTACTGACAATTTAATAAGTTCAGTAAGTTGTATCAGTGAGGAAATGGCTCTTCCTCTGTACTTCAAGAACCACCTGTCCTCCTTCCAGCTCTTAATCTCCATTTCAGCTGTGCCGTCTGACATTTAAAAACCGAAGCTATACTTATCAAGAATATATCTTCGACAACCAGACGTTATAAACGCAGCAGCCTCGTGCACCAGTGCTGTAAACATTCAACCACATAACAGACAACTCAAAAGTCAGCCTCCATCAGATCGGAGCTAAAATCGAATTCATCACTAGGACTTTGAGAGGACAACCCGGTTTAACGTATGTCTCTGTAAACCCTTCAGACACTGTTATCTCAGTTGGCTCCAAGAGGGACCTTTGTGATGCTCGACCATCCCGGCTTGGGATTTTCCAGTGGTTTTGGTGTCTGTCGGCTGTGTCGGCATTGATTTTAAGTGGCTCTGCGTGTGCGTGTCTTATCGGGTCATGATACACTGAAGGGGGAGTATTGGATGTTTCCACGTTACTCAACGTCTGAGCCTTCCCACTAAATCCTCATTCACCTTTTCAGTTTATCTCTTTTCTTGAGGACAATTTAGAGGACCTGTTTAATTTTACCGTACATTTTCACACAGAGTTAGTGGGACTAAAATGTCAAACAATTATAAACCCTCAGTTTAGTATTCCAAGAGAGTGGAGCACATGTGAAGACAGACTGCAGTGTGTGTTGTTCATCATGACAGTGTGAGTTTGCAAAGCTGGGTGACAATGGCACTTAGCTTTATGGCACCACCGTTTATATTTGGATTCCCTTCTCCCAGCTAAATGACTGTGACAACAGTGACTGTGACTGTGGCAACAACACCATCCAACACTAATGGCTCAGCCAAACTGAAAACACAGGACATTCTCTCCAGATGATGTAAATGTATGAAAGAAAACAGTATATAAACAATGGCGGTGGATTTTATATTTACTGCGTCTATGTCTACTGTGTTTTTATGCAGAAGCTGATCATGTGCCTTTTTTTGCTGTTGCAAAAGAAAAAGCAAGAATGCCCAGCACTCTTACCTTAACCGAACATCCCTCATTATGCATTATAACTCCAGTGTGTGTGAAATGTTTTGCTTGGTGTATTTGTTTGGCAGCTGTGAGCTTGGACGGTTATAAAAGCTCCAACAAGTAGGTGAGCTGCTGACAAAAAACTTCTTTTCCCGTGGCTTAAACAGTTAGGTAGTGTAATTACTTTTTCAGGAATAGGTGTTTATGAACAACACACAGTGCAGTTTATGAGTTCAGAGAAATATAGGAGATGAGGCTCACTTATCCTCTGCAAACATTTAAAGCTTCTCTGTTCACGGCGTCAGCTAAATGCCCCGAATGAAAATGTGAATGGAGTCACTGGTGCCATAATTATAAGGCCAGAGGGTCAGAGTACAAATCCAGAGACTTTAAGGTTCAGCAATTTTGCCATCTAGTGGTAAGAAGCTCCTGTAGCACATTGGTTTTAACCTGGTGTCAACCCCAGACAAAACATTTGTTATACAGGAATTAAAGCCAAATCTAAATTGAAATGTTTTCATTTCACTGTGGGGCAAAATCCAGGCATCAATTTGTGAATTAATAGTTGCACCCGTTTGATCGTTATGCAAGATTCCCAAATTAGTTTTGATGTTATTATCATATAAAGTAAATTTTACTTTCCATATTCCAGAAAAACACTGTTGCCAGTTTGACTACAAGGTTAACTACGATCAAACAGAGTAGCACAATGTATTGAATGTACAAGCAGGGATTAACAGCATGGATGCTCAAATGCCTGAACTACTTATGCTAAAGATTAATTTAATGAGGATATCTTTCTGTAGTAAACATCCACATTGGCATATTAATGAATTAATTCAGTGTGTTGAAACAAACGATCCGCTTCAAAAAATGAGTGACTAGTTAGGACCATATTTTCACAACTCGCTCATAATGATTAAAAGATGTGCACAAATCAAACTTACAGGTCAACTGGCTTTTTCTCCCCTCTGCACAGTCTGTTTTTAGTGTGTTTTACTACTTTTTTCCCAACTGCCTTTTTGAAAAGGAAAAAAAAAACAAAGAAACAAAAAACTAATCACGAACACCAGGAGGACCATTGCTCAAGAGCTCGTGGGCACCAGCCCAGACAGCCCAGTTCCCCATCTGCGCTGGCTCACACAGAAAGTTGGCACAAATTCAGCACATACACAAACCTGGAAATAGGGAATTTGAGAAATATTTCAAAGGGTCATGGGATGATTTATGGAAACGCTATATTATATGTCCACTAATCGACGTACAACTGGGTCAACTCTTGTAAAAATTCCCATGTTCTTGAGATGAAAATAAATATTTGCCTCTAGTGTACTTAGCTCTACTTTTTGTCCCCATTTCCCCCCCTCGACTGTCCCTCCAGGTGGAACAGGAGAGAAGGACCGGGCACCAATCAGCCATGAGTCCTTCCTGCTCATGGCAAACTCCCAGACGGACATGGATGACTGGGTCAAGGCCATACGGCGAGTCATCTGGGCACCGTTTGGAGGAGGTAAAGCCAAACCTATGAACTGAAACGTGAGAAACCCGATCAAACTCAAGGCTCCTCTGTCTACCTGGTGTATCTACATCATACGGTATAAGTAACAAACACGAGCCCAGTTATGCACTGTACCACCCCATCCCCCTTCTGTGTCCCATTTCCTTGGTCTGTAGTTAATTCTCACCCTGACGTCTCTATCGCTGGTGTTAAACTACTCCGTCCGACTGTAGAAATGTGATCAGAGTTTTCTGTCAATCTATTCCAGTGTCGGACAGGGTGAGTGATCGTGATGAAAGGCAACACAGCATATACGGGCTGAAAGCAGTCGAGCCTTTGAACTGTCAGCCAGCCGAGAAGAGTTTTCCTTGTTGGTGTTTTTTTTCTTTCCCTGCCCCTACAAAGCCTCTTTTCTCCTCTCCATGCAGCGGTGAGCCTGTGGTTAATTCTCACCCTGCCAGCCCCGGTCTGGATGTCTAACGACCGTAATGGACAGGAGGACAGAAATATAACCAGGCCTGTCTGTCTGGTTGTGAGCTGGGACATAAGGAGCAGCTGAGAAGCACGGTGTAGGGTTACAAAGGAGCAGTGTATTAATAGGGGGACAAATGTGGAATAACACATCGATGATGTAGTGTATGATATCGCCGGTCTCATTTTAATGTTCATTTATAATCAGCGGGGTTCAAGTTCTGCTGGCAGGGCAGGGGGGGCATGGGTACCAACTACTGGGGCTACAGCTAATGATGATTCAAATTTTATCCTTCATTTTAATCAATAGATGTGATAAATTCTTCCTATTTCGATCACAAGTTCAGTAAGATAGAAGAGGGCATCAAACTCAAGTTATAGAAAACTATCTAGTATTTTTATTGAAATTCATAGTTATAAAACTTTTTGTCACTCAACTTATCGATTGACAGACCAACAAAACTCCAAGGTGCCATTTGATGTTTTGTTTATAATAGTTACTAATGTTCATAAGTATAAAACACTGTTTGGGTTCTTGAAAAATTACCGGTATACCTGGTATACAGGTAAACTAAAAAAAACAAAAACTATATGAGGTTCGTTTTCTCTTATATAATAAATGAGAGTCACAAACAGAGGCTACCTTAACTGTCAGGGCAAAGACGCTTCTTTTTCTCTTAGCTTCTAGTGGTCTTCTGGCCCCTAGTGGCCAAAATGTATTCATGTGTGTATCTTAACATTTGTAAACACTGTATAGTATTATTTTACGACCGTTTTTAATGCAGCACTAATCGATACATTTATATTGACTGATAAATATAAATGTGGAGCTTTATAGTGACTTTCAACTATTTTTTGTTTTTGTTCTGTTTTGGGGGGGGGGGGGTCTTCTAGCCACATCTCCTTAGAGGAGCATTTAGCCAGACGATTCCCTCGGAGTTGGTGGAGACCAAAACCGAGGTTGAAAGGTTAAGAGAAAAGAGAACATTGGACTGGCCCCTCTGTGGCAGGGATGGAGGGAGGGTGGGAAGTTCAGGACCCCTAAAATCCTACCCACGCCCCTGTTTTGGAGGATGTAATGTAAAGAGAAAATCCCGTGTGTGGGAGAGAAACATGTTAACCTGCAGCATCCGTCGGTCGCCATGTCTCTCTCTGGCCCCTGAGGTTGACAGGGTGGGGTCGGATGAGGGTGGGGTCGGATGAGGATGGGGGGCGGTGGTCTGTCCTCGGCCCCCGGTCCAGAATAGATCCGTCGCCCCCTCGGAGGCTCGTTAACAGCGGGATGTGGCCGGGCCGACGCCGACCCCCCGACCCCGCCGCTCGCCCTTCCACGCGCCGCCAGCCGCCGTCCGCCCGCGGGGCTCCGTCCTCGCGCCCGGCGGGGGCCCGCGCGGCCGCGGTGCGGGACTCCGTACGCGTCCGGACGGACCCGGTGAAATGCGGCCTCGGGAAGTACGAGGAGCTGCTGTGCGGCCCCTGCGCCCTGGATCACCGCGATTACTGCGAGGAGCCGCCGGCGGCCAGCCGCGACCGCTACGGCCCGTCCTCAGGTACCGGGCGGCGGGCGGCGACGGGCCGGAGCACCGGCACCAACCAGCCGCCTCTGTCCGTCTCTGTCCGTCTCTGAAGGCGTCTCTATGCGTCGTTTGGTGGAACTTTTAATTACCTACCCGATCCCACTAACCGGGAAATTCAAAACTAGTTAGTGATCACCGGTGTTCTTGACGGGATCCCATGCAAAAGTGAGGAATAACACTGAGATAATGTGCACTACGCTGATTCCTGGTTGTTTTGGCCTTTTTCTTTAGTCTTCGTCGTTGACATTCTCTCAAACCACTTATTCTGCTGAAAAGGGGCGTCTGCCTGCAGAGGACACGACAGTTTCTCACGGTACCACTGGGCCATGACTTCAGATAGTCCTCAGTCACTAAGATAAAGGAAGAAATATACAGAAATTATAACCTCTGATAGGTGATCTTATGGGATTGTAAAGTTTTATATATTTTGTCTTAAATGTCTTAACGATAATGTTGGAAATTTGACCAACTGACTCACTGAAAGATGAACGAGAATATTTGTGTTTCAGCTTCATCATTAAAGGTCTGTTGTTGCTGTCAAGCAGAAAAACTGTGTGTATGGAATGTAAATGACAGTTCTGAGATCTCTATGCTCACTCCAGGAAACCTAACAGCAACTTTAACCCAGTGGACCCAGCGGACGCATCATCGGCTGAACCACCAAACCATCAGACTCAAAGATGTCTAATGTGTCACCCATCTCCCCCCAGGGATATTTGGCCAGCGTCTAGAGGACACGGTGCAGTATGAGAAGAAGTTTGGCCCCCGGCTGGCGCCCCTGCTGGTGGAGCAGTGTGTGGACTTCATCAGGGACAGGGGTCTGGACGAGGAGGGTCTCTTTAGGATGCCGGGACAGGCCAACCTGGTCAAAGAGCTACAGGAGGCCTTCGACTGCGGGGACAAGCCTCTGTTCGACAGGTAGACAGACAGGGAGTGTTGCGAGGCTTCACCGCCTGTGTGAGACTTAAATGATTGAACATCCAGTAGACAGCGTTTTTGTGTTTTCTTTTCTGAACTCCCTTGCAGTAACACAGACGTCCACACGGTGGCATCCTTGCTGAAGTTGTACCTGCGAGAGCTGCCTGAACCGGTCATTCCCTTCTCCAAATACGAAGACTTTCTAACCTGTGCACAGCTTTTGGCCAAAGATGAGGAAGAGGCATGTGCAGTATATGCTCTGTGTGTGTGTGTGTGTGTGTGTGTGTGTGTGTGTGTGTGTGTGTGTGTGTGTGTGTGTGTGTGTGTGTGCATGTACTGCATGTTTATGTATTATTGTTTGCCTGTAACTGCCTAACTCTGTTACTGTCTGTATTTTATCAGGGGGTCCAGGAGCTTGGAAAACAAGTTAGAACTCTACCTCTACCTAACTTCAATCTCCTCAAGTACATATGCAAGTGAGTCCACGGCCTTTTTTCTCTTTCGGGATCCATTCTCCTTTCAGTTGAACACATATCTGAAATTCAAACCAAGCGATACCAACAGACATGTTCACAGATGGGTATTTTTTTCTGATCCCTTTTGGCATTTTCGAGAATGATAATCACCACATGAGAATTCAGGAAGCAATGTTATCAAGCCTTCCTCTACACTCGCATTTAGCTCTGTATCTCGCTCTAGATTCCTCGATGAGGTCCAGTCCCACTGTAATGAGAACAAGATGAGCGTGCAAAACCTTGCCACAGTATTTGGACCAAATATCCTTCGACCCAAGATGGAGGACCCAGTCACTATAATGGAAGGTATGGACAATATTCAGACTTCATGGGAAACAAAAGTCCCTGCAAACTACCTAAAAAGCCCATATTGCCCAGTTACTTGAATGAACATAACTTTACACCTAGTAGCATTGACAAAGATACGCATTTAACACACTGAATGTGCAGGATAAAAACTTTAAATGTACATTAATAGTATCCTGTCTGAATGTGGGCCCTATTGTTCAGGCACTTCTCTGGTCCAGCACCTGATGACAGTCCTCATTAGGGAACACGACCGTTTGTACTCAGGGAGGGAACAGGATGGACCAGTCACACCCCAAAAAGAACTCCCTGTCCACGGTCATCAGCTCCAACATCGTAGCCTGGGAGCGTGGATCTCGGAGGAGGACCTTCAGAGCTGCCCGGTCTCTAACCCCGACCAAGAGCTCCACAGCAGTGCCTCGTCTCTGGATGCCAAACTGTGTGCAGCCGTCACACCCACGCAGACCCCGAACCCAAACCCTGGTCCAAAACTGGGGTCTTCATCAGGGAAGGGAGAGACGGTGGTCAGCCCGAGCAAACAAGCCAAGACCATGCCTTCCTGGAAGTACTCGTTCAAAAGCTCCTCGGCACCGCGTTCTCAGCCACCGGCTAAGCAAAGCGGCGGCGGTGGCTCCGCGGCAGATACAACCAGTGTGTCCTCTGGTGGGGGGGGAGGTGGGGGTGGAAGCGGCGGTGGAGGTAACTGGCTCATGAACGGTTTGTCCTCATTGAGGGGACATCGGCGCACATCCTCCGGCGAGCGATCTGCCCGCGACCGCGACTCCACCGGCTCCTCGCAGAGACTGTCCACCTACGACAACGTCACCTCCTCCTCCAGCATGGGGAGCGTGCCGAGCGTGTCCAGCACGCCGTGGTCCACCTCCTCCTGCGAGATCTCTGTTCCAGACTCTGGAAGCGAGCCATCAGCGAACCAAAACTGCGGAGTGGGGGGCGAAAGCGGGGAGAAGGGGGAGTGGATGGAGAGCCAGAGGGAGACCGACAGAGGAAGGGATGGAGGGATGGTGACAGACCCGAGCTCTGAGCAGGACAGTTGCGAGGCCATGGAGCTGTGCAGCAGCAGTGCGGCCTGCAGTGAGAACGGGAACATGGCCGTGGCGGCCGGCGTGCCGTCTATTATCATGTCTGAGGATGGAGACGGGACGAATTTAACGCTGAGCGGTCTGGTGGAGGGACTGAAGGACGAGTTGAGGAAGCAGAAGACTGCATATGAGGGAAGGATACAGCAGTAAGTCTGTACTAGGATCTCCTAAACTTCATCAGTGTGTGTGTAGATGTTCACAGGGTGCTCGTTATGTAATGAACGAAAGAGTCAAATTAAACAGTAGCTCTTTTGTCCCTCTAGACAATCGTCAATACAAAAACAGTGGGGGGAATTTTTGTCTTTTAACCCTCTCATGTTACTATTCGTTGAACTGGTACAGCAGCGTCGTGTAGACCACTATATATTTGCTTTGCATGATCCTTTAAAGGGAAACTTCAAAACTTTAATATTGCACTTCCATACATTTGGGGGACTGACTTTGGGTTCCCAGACATAACAAGCTCTACAAACGCTCGATCCCACATGTCCCATAATGCAACTCAATAGCATCTACTCTCAGTCTGGAAGAGTGATGCCCACATCACTTTTTCATGCCCGGATTTTGCAAATGTGCAAATTAAAGCGGAATGAATCTTCCACATCCTCAAGCAATGTGTAGCATTGCATTTATTCTTATAGGGCCAGGTTTTTAGAAGTACTTCCAGTGTAAACTGTACAAAGACACTTGAAATTCATTTAATGTCATTTTTCTATGCTGTGGGCTTCCCAACAGAATATGTATTCAGATATTTCTAAACCAGAGCAAACATGACCAAAACTATCTGAATGTTTGATACCGGTGAACGTAAGAGCATCTCTGTGTGACAAAAACTTGCCCGGTGCAGCTTTAACCTTTGCCCTTCCGCTACCGCGCCATTTCGTAAAGGTGAATGTAAATGACCTTTGCTTTCTGTCTGTGTTGTGCTGCATCTCCTCAGACTTGAAGAGTCCAGTGCTGCTCTTTGTGCGCAGATGGAGCGCTTGGAGCAGGAGATGGAGCAAGAAAGGAAAAAGCAACGAATGCTGGAGATCAAACTACGAAACTCAGAGCGGGCAAGAGAGGATGCCGAGAACCGCAACCGGCTCCTGGAGAAGGAGATGGAGGATTTCTTTTCCACGCTGGGAGATCTGGCCCTCGGTGCAAGGACTAGCGACATTTGATTAACCAAGGCCGCTCGACTGAATGTAGCCAGAACTGTGGCTGTCATCAGGGTTTATATTTCGGGGGGGTTGAGTGTCTTTTTACGTCCTCCTCAGCGCATCAGGGCGTTCCCTCAAAAGAAGAACAAAACAAGAAAATAAAGGAACTGGCCATATTCGCTTACATTCAGGACAAACTCAAAGGAATCTGAAATATGGAGATGATAGAGGAAATATCCGGAGGAAGTAAATATCGAACTGGGACTGACTGACTGTGCGGTGCTTGTCAGAATCATCTCCGATAAGCACCGGGCGTCTTCGGCTTTCGTACGCATGCGTGAAATGGAACTTTAAGGCAGTATTCCTGTGGTTACAGTCTCTGTGACCAGTCCGGGGTTCGTCTCGTGACAGCAGTATTTTAAAGGTCCGGACCGGTGGAACGTGATGTAATTTCTATGACATTCTCCTAACCGGAGAGCACTGACTTCTTCCACCACTACTTTACAAGGACACTCAGTGAATATTTTTCGAGCTGAAACTGAAAGACACGTTAGAGGCGTTAATGTTGGATGCGGACAGCTGACTAATATTTATCTCTATCTGATATTTATCTTTAAGGAATTGTTAGACATGTTGAGAAACGTGCTTATTCGTTTTTTGCCGAGAGTTAGATAACCTCAGCTGGCAGCCGGTTAGCATAGCTTAACACGAAGACAGAAACACGGGGAAAGAGCTATCCTGGCTCCGTGCAATGCTAAAATAGAAAACTAATTTCCATGTTCCGACCCATTTGCTTAATACTTACAAAATCCAAAGTGTAAACTACAAACTACTACAAACTGTGGCTCCAGTCTTTATGTTAACTAAGTTAGCAAGCGCTAGATCCAAATCTAGCTTACAGACATGTGAGTGGTATCAAACTTCTCATCTAACTCTCAGTAAAAAAGTGAATAAGACTGATTCCCAAATGTTTTCCCACAGTGTTTCTTCGACTGTATGGTAAGTTTACCCAAATTACAACAAAAACATGTTTGTTTTTTTTTCACTTGCCTCTAGCGGTAGCTAGCAAATAGCTTTTTTTTTTTTTTTTTGACCAAATTTGAAGATATAACAGTTCGTAAATTATCCAGAGTAACAGGCTTAGGGTTTCTGAAAAGAGATATGGCTAAATTATAATTTTTTTATAGGGGATTTCTCGAAATGCTGTGAGCATCAGAAATTAAATTAGTTTTTTTTGTACCGAAATCTCAGACAAATATCTCAAAACGTAGGCAAATAAAACCAAAGCTAGTAGCATGGCTAGGCACTGCTAAATAGAGTTTTACAAAATATGATTTTCTTTTC
This sequence comes from Istiophorus platypterus, assembly GCA_016859345.1. NCBI lineage: Eukaryota > Metazoa > Chordata > Actinopteri > Istiophoriformes > Istiophoridae > Istiophorus > Istiophorus platypterus. The sequence continues at coordinate 6,334,798 of CM029119.1, forward strand.
AATAATTTGGGTTAACTGACTCTTTATAACAGTGAGAGCTATAACAGAGGTTCTCGCACATTTATTTAACCTCCCCTCCTGTATCAGTGCTGCATTTCTTTCTGTTTTACTATAGAGTTCAATTTGTATATCGCAACACAACTAAATTTTCCAAATAACTGCTTTTGATAACAGAGCAAAACCGAAGCAGTGATAGCTGGGACCTCTGCTATAACTCCCTCTGCACTCTCTTTGTCCTCAGGCCTTTCTAGTGCCTCTCTCGTCACCATCTACATGGTTTCCATGTCCATTTGATGGCAAAGCCTCAGTCTTGGGTTCACTCTGAACCTCACAGATGTCAGTATACCTTTAATGTACAGATGATACAACAGGGACAATGAAAACACTTATTCAAGCATTTTCAACTAAGTGCATGCTGCCTCGTACACAGGTCAATGTGGCCCAGTAGGTGAAGACCGTTTACGGTACACAGTAAATACCAAAGCTGGACCGTCTCAGCTCACTAAGGATCAGAATGGCCTGCCTGGAAGCCATGTTGATTTTGGCACATGAAGCTGAACACTGCCCTCAAAAAACAATGGAATTTCCTGGTCGTGCCTTCAGGGAAGTGTTTTTAAATAGGAAAAATGTAGTGTTGCTTGCTTGTCCAGAGATGTAGTGCATATATTCGCGCCTAGTACACACAGTGGCTGCTTTGTTGGGTTTTTTTAGGTTTCTTTTCCTTTTTTTTATTATTTTTTTTAAACATGGCAACAAACTGCTGAAGATGAATAACTTGATCTCCCTAGAAGGTGCCAATTCTTGTGAAAGTGAATTGTGAATTGAATGGAAGCTTTGAATTAAGAATGTATACTTGTAGTGAATGTAACGTGTTGTTGATGAAACATGCCCGATCAAAAAAAAAACGGAAATAATCAACAGAGGGAAAAAATTTCTAACATCCTCCCGTTCCTCAGAACTGCATATCTGATTCCAGAAACCCATCTAACTTTGAGTCCAGATCTTGGCAATGCTAGTATGGGATGCATCACACAGACCCACATCATGTCAGGTAGTTGTGATGGGCTTTATATATCGGGTCCATTGGATTATTAATTTTATCTTTCCAAAATGAAGAGTTGAAGATATCTGTGTTGTGAGAATTGCATGTGGGTACATTGCTGAAAATGTCTTTTTTAAGCATCTTATCACCAATCAGAAAAATGTCCACAAGTGGTTTAAGTGGCACTTTTTTCTTTAAGAGCACTACAAATAGTATAATTATAAGTGAAAGTGTGCTTTTGGTTGGACAAAGTGACTGTATTTTTTATTTTTGACATTTATAAAGAAACATAAAGCCTATGGTACTACATTACACTCTTTAATTGCACAGGTTTACAAGGTAATTGTCCTTTAAGTCTCTTGCCGATGAAATTCCACTACCACGGTCCACAATATGATGGTCTAAATCTATAGCAGCTTCTTTGATTCCAACAGAGACATTTATTTTCCTCTTATTTATGTCTCATGATTAAGGCTTAGTGTTTCTTATTTCTCTGCTGATCATCTATGGTGCTTATTTAATATGGATCTCCACTATTGTAATGAATGGACATGTATGGGAATAAAGGTGAAAAAGATCATCTGTAAGACATTAGTGAACTCATTTCATGTAAAATGTAACTATTGACATAGACAATGGTAAACTATAAGGAGAGAGAGGCAGACAACACACTGCCATTTTGAAGCCTATTAAGAAATACAAAGATATTTTTAAAGGGTCCTTCAGATGTAGCCATACCACACTGTGACTGATCAGTATTTTCACTGTGATGTACAGTATTGTGATCAATTTGCTGCGGGCACTTAAGTGGTCTGAGACCTTTGGACCTCACTGTATGTTAACACATACTTGCAGTCAGGTGGTCATCACACCATGGTAATATTTAACTGCAAGGCTGGGGTTATTTTATATTTTTCCTACTGTCAACAAACCCCATTAAAACATTAACACCAACAAAGCTTTTATTGTACTAACAAAGTATTTCCTTTGTAACTACAGCCTGATATACAGTCTAGACCATAAGTCTGGATAGTTACACATATTTTATTATTCAGACTCTGTGCTCCAGTGCATTCAATTTTAAATAAGAATGAAGGATACTACATTAAAGTGAGAGTAGAGATCTACCATTTAGATTGAGGTGGAGTTTAAATACAGCAAGAATCTATCAGAGACATATTGAAGGTAGTTGTTTTGCCAAACTCAACAGTTGGGTACAGTTTTAAAAAGCAGGTGCACACAGAAAAAAGAGAGGATGGCAAACAAGCTGGTAGACTGAGGAGCTCGAGTCTTATGGATGACCAGAAAATAAATTGCATGGTTAAAAAAACCCTTTATGACAGCATAGCAAGTCAAAAATGTTCTCCAGGATGTAGGTGTACATGATTCATTGTCAACGATCAAGAGACTTAGTAACCATAACCTCAGAGGAGACGCCACAAGATACAAACCCAACAGAAAGACAAGACTCCAGTTCACAAAAACCCATAAAAAGAGACCAGTAGAGTTCTGGAATAAAGTTCTATGGACTGATGAAACAAAACTCAACCTCTGTCAAAATGATGGAAAGAGGAAAGTGTGGAGAAAAAAGCAAGAGCTTTTGACCCAAAGCCACCACCTCATCTATCAAACATTTTGGTGGTTTTCTTATGTCTTGGGCATGTGTGGCTGCCAATGGAACCGGCATTTATTGATGATTTCACTGCTGATGAAAGCCATAGAATGAATGAAGCATTTTGTGTGCTCAGATTAAATCATAACCTAGGTTACTTTTCAACACTGTAGCCGGGCTGACCGAGAGTCATAGCTCGATTGATCCATGTATTCCTGTAGCTCTCAGTAGCATCAATTTCATGAGCTTCTTTAATGATAAAATTCTAATTTCTATTAGAGACAGAATTCACCTCCTCCTGCCCTCAACCGGCACTATTTTTTTCCTCAATCACAGGAACATTACAAACAGTCGTAAAACCTGATATATACTCAGACATTTTCTCTCCTATCGACCTTCACCAACTAACTTCAGTGATCCCTTCATCTGAACCATCAACCTGTCTCTTAGACCTCATCCCAACCAGAATGGGAGGCAGAGCCTCCAGTTATCAGGCTCCTCTGCTGTGGAACCATCTTCCAGTTTGGGTCTATGAGGCGACATCCTCTCCACATTTAAGAGTCGGTTTGAATCCTTCCTCTTTGATAGCTTCTAGTTAGAACTGGCTCAGGCTCAGCTTGAACCATCTCCTCGTTATGCTGCTATAGTGCACCGAGCTCCTCTTTCAACCACCCCCTTGTTCCTCCCTGTGCGCATTAATATTCCAACAATGCTCGTTACTAACTTTTCTTCTTCTCTCTCCCGTAGTTTTGTGCTTCCTCATCTCTCTCCTCTTCCTCCTGTCACTTTTAGTAGGTTCCTCTGCCTCTGATGCTCCAGAGTCTGGATCTATGACTGCAGATCCACCTACTGCCCCATGAGCCTGATCAACACCCACTGCTTTAATTAGTATGATTACTGCTATTATCATTTCATTTAGTCCTATTAGTAATATTATCAGCCCCATTAGTATAACTATCAGCTTTGCTATTAGTCCCATTATTATGCTCTGCTCTCTCTCCTCTCTCCTGCCCTGTATCCCTGTCTCCCTCTCTCTTTCACTCTCACCCCTGCCGGTCGTCCACCATGAGCCAGAATCTGTTCAAAGTTTCTACTTGTTAAAAGGGAGTTTTTTGTTGCCGCTGTCAACAAGTGTTTGCTCATGGGGGAAATGTTGGTTCTCTGTAAATAATAACTATAGAGTCTGGGATAACGTCTGTTATGATATGCTGCTATTTAAATAAAGTTGAATTGAATTGAACTGTATTGCATTGGACCCATTGGATGAATTTTCATCATTCAGCAGGACAAAGATCCTAAACAAACGGCCAAATCAAGCGCAGAGCTTTTCAGGATGAGGAGCAGGAGGAATATCCTCCACTGGCCAATCAGTGACCTGATCTCAGTCCGACTCCAGCTGCTGAAGACCAGACTAAAGGCAGAGAGCCCTCAACCTGCTGCAGAGCTGAAGGAGGCTGCACTGAAGCTGTGGGGTAGCATCAGCAGGGAAGATACAAAGAGTCTGCTGATGTCTGTGGATCAAAAACTTCAGTCACTGACTCTAAAAGAAAACTTTCTACAAAATATTACAAAATATTATAATATTCTATATATGTATCCAAATACTTTTGAACCCCCAGACTGTGTGTTTTTGGGCACTATGTGTTAAAAAGGCTAAATCTTCAACAGTTCTTTCTATATGGATGTAAACCCAGTCAATTTTTTGATTGCCAATTTAGTATCTTTTATCCACAGTTTGAACAACAAAATGTTGACCTGTCCAAATACTAGCAGTCTGAGCTGTGTATCACTTTGAATAAGTAGTTTGGGCCATGAAAAAAAGAAAAAGAGAAAAACTTGAACTGTATTCACAGCATTGAATATTTGATATATAAAACTTGTTTCTACAGAAAGACGACATACAAGCAAAAATCAAAGTGTATTTCTTTTATTTGCAGTACATGTTTTTTTTATTTTTCAATTTTTTTTCATTTTTTTTTTTTTAAGAGGTGGCATCATCAGATCCCAGTGCGTGTATTCTAGTAGTGCACTTCTTTGTTGGTTGCCGTTTTTGGGACGCGCAGATCCAGGAATTCTTAAAACTACTTGCATGGCTGGATTCACTAGCAAACATTACAAACCAGCACCATACATATAATGATTTCTTGTAGGTATTTACTCATCTTTTTTGTGTTTATTATAACATTATTTTCCTTACCAACGCCCCAAATCAAAATTTGTCGGCTATGTTGTGACTGAAAGAACTTCTGGTCTTTAAATCAAACACTAGCTGACTGATTTGTTTGGTGGGCAAGACTGATTACGTAACATTATGACTATAAACAAGTCACAGAAATAAAAATTGATCTTATTTATAAAAAAGGAAAACATGGATTGACAGTACCAAACATTTTCTTTACCTTCAGGAGACAGCTAACAAAGGCTAGGCCCATCACATACTACTAGCACAGTTTGCTGAAGGTATTGCACATTTAGTTTAAAAAAAAAAAAAAAATAAAGAAAAAGACAAAAAAAAAGAAAAAAAGAAAAAAATACATATAACAATTCTCTTACTTCTAGGTGAAGTATACATAATGTACAAAACTAGAAGTCTGTTGAAACCGACAAATAGTACACTTTCAAATAAATAAATAATGGAATCTGTTATTCACACGTCTTCGATAGCTAATTCTGCAGGCGACTAAATATATGCAAGAACTGGCAGAAATTCAGCGTGAGGTAGTTCATCAAAGCCGACTTAAATCAGAATGACATTGCTTGGAGAGATGCAGTAATATTAAAAAGGAAAAAAAAAAAAAAAAAGCAACAACAACCTAAGAAGAAAAACAAGAAAAACAAGAAACTCAAATTAAAGCCCTTAATGCAGGGCTAGAAAATTAAGAGCACTTTAGACAACAAAGGTTTTTTTTTCTGATTGATTCCTTTTAGCTAATTTTAAAAATGAGCTAACATGACAAATGGATACACATCACTGTTTTCTCCTCACTATTGCTGCCTTCTTACGGATGTGACACTTTTTAAAATCGTGGATTTTATTCTTTTTGTTTCAGAATACCAATGCACATTTACTACTGGACAGTTTCATATTTTGCTGCTGTAATCTACAATAACTGACGGCAAACTCATGTAAGTGTTGTCCTGTACTAATAGCACTCTATGGCTGCTAACACTCTACCTTGCTAGCAAACAATTGATGCTCAATAACTACCAACCATTTATTTTCAATTCTGGTGATTGAAAGGACAATAGGAGCTGTTGCACCAGCTGCTCGTAGCTTCTATCTCAGCCTAGTTATAATGTATAACGTGTTTGTAAAGTGGAGTTTTATGCATCACGAAATTAAAATGGTTGCACCACACAAAGTAGCTTAGAGTTAAGTTGTTGTGGCATCCTTAGACCCAGTAGTTGCGACCGTCAAAGCTTTGTTTGCATTATATACAGTATATTACCCGTTAACACTGAGTGTAAGAGGTAATGCAATATGGTTGACACTCCTGCCAAACACTTGATAAAATGCTTTTCTTTTTAAATTTGAAACAAATTTTGCAATAAAAAACAAAATACTCCACCTCTAATTTTTACAAAACATTATGCTGATAATGTTACTTAGTGACCAATAAAACTAATGAGGTTAAACAGATATTTTGCATTTATTCTAAACTGTTAATTAATTCTGAAACATGCATACCTCCTTATGCACATCAAAATAATAAGAAGTAATACCTACATTTACAGGACTGGCAGCTTTATACACGGTCTGGCCTACTAAAACTGTCATTGCAAGCCCAGTCACAACTTGTGATTCTATAATACCAGTTTAGATGGTTTAATGACTGCGATTGGAGAGAGTTACAGTTCATTGTTTAGCAGCCTGTTTACCAATCGCACAGGCTTTCTCTAGCGAAGACATTCTTCAGGTTTTAACGATGCAATCCGATTTTCTAAATTACTAGTTTGAAACTAGCGAGCCGCTGCTAAGAACTTAGGAAAGATACATACACTTGGTAAAGGATTTACGAATAGCTGGTGCAAGTCCAGAACTTGAAACAGAGAATGAGCAATAGTGTGGCAGTTTTTGAGAAATCATGCTGTTCAGTGAATGGTTACATCCGTGTTTAGCCCTCCATAGTTGGCAGACAATAACAAGTTGAGCCTAAACAGAGCACAGCAAAGAGCTACAGCGTATACAACAGTCTAAAGACAACCTCTTTTGACATTTTGCTTTCAGCTCAGTAGATAAATGTCAATGTCAAAGACCAGGACAGGTTCTAGGCAGACGCACTGTCTGTTACACATTTGGACAGTCCTAACACAAGTGATGTTTATGCCTCTGCTGCCAACATCCACGACACCTGCTCATGATCCGTGACAGAGAACAATACATCCAGACTCTGCCTCTTGCAGAAAGGAGGTTTAATTATACAAACATTTCTAGCAGGCAGAACGGCTGCTTGCAACCTCCACAGTTGGTGTGAAAGCTGAAATAGAAAATACCATCAGCTCTTTTGTTTTATTCATTTATGACAATTACGCTAACAATCCTAAGACGTCAACAAAGAACTCACCTTGATAGATTTAAGCCAACACAGCCAGTTCAAACTCTTTTTAATTTAAAAATGAATCAGCCGGAAACACTGTGGTTTTTTGGCTCTGCCTCTCAGAAATGTGTCTGTAACTAAAGCATTAATCTGCCTTTTAACTGTAAACATTATGGAAAACCATTCACAAAATACTGACAATAGCGCAGAGTTCAGTCGTTTAATTTGCTAAACTTCGATTTTCAGTTCATTTCTCTCTTTTACTATTATCACATTGAATTAATACTCAAAAAAAGCCGAAAAACTGTTACTAACCTATGTTTTGGTTGCTGTCACTGCAAAGAAATACTTCTTTTTACTTTGATGAAAGACCTTGATAAAACTGCCTTTTCTTCGGAAATGACTCAAATCCATGCTTAAGCATCTTGCTGTATACATCATCACCTTCTCACCCTGCAAGACACCGCAGTCTCCCGCTCAAGGGGCAAAATCAAAACAAGTAGAAAAATATACAATACATTTGTGAGAACTACAACCCCATCAGACATTATTGGTTTGATATGGACACTACTGCTGTTATCCAGACGCCATAAAAACCTACATGAAATGAATACACTTCCTCCCATGTACTCAGGAATGAATGACAAACAACAGGCACTTTTCCTTTCAAAACAAATCAGAAACACTTAAAAAGGGCACTATTATTGCATACAGTAAGAATAATTTGTTTCTTTTGACTCGGCTGTTTGTGCTGCTGTTTAACATGCTAAGTTTTAGGTTCTTTTTGCAGGCAAGTCTGGTACGCAAAGTGTTTGGCCAACTTTTAGAGAAAAAAAACAGCTTTCAAATTTCCAGATTCATAAAAGTACATTACTAATAACAGGATCTGGTAGTAGGACACAGACATATTTTCACACCGTTCCATTAGGCTGCAGAATCGCTATCCCTCCAAGACACTGAATATCAACACGTTCACAAGCATCCTCAACATCACAATTCCCTACTTGACTGAAGCACCTTCTATCTACACCGTCACCAGTTTTTACGACCTCACACAACTCTACGTCTTGAAAAACCTCCCAAATCACAACAAAAAACATTCTGAAGTCCTGAACCCTTAACAATACATCACTGTCAAAGCAAGCCGGAGGAGAACGTGAAAGAGCTCCGTGCATTCAGTCCTCCAAAGCAATACCACCGCTCCAGTTCCATGTCGCACTGCCTTTTGCAGACAAGAGAAGAGGTACTTTAAAGCACTTAAAAATACAGAAGACCGTCATCAGAAAGCTCCAAGTTATCTTGCAGGACCTCATTGTGCCATTATCAATCCCGTAGCTTAAGTGTAGATTGTAAAATGAATCACATGGTGAAAGGAAATCTCAGTATTTTGATATTTTGACTGAACAGGAAGCTTAGAATGGGTAAATTATAAAGCTTTCATTAAGTTGAAATTTCCCATGTAGGCTGTAGTATTGACTCACAAGAAAAAAAACCCTTTTACAAATCAATCTAAATGAACTCAATTGAAATAAATGGATACGTTATATGCATTCTAACAATATCCATATTATGTGAAATAAAAACAGGTAAGGGGAGTACTAAGACCATACATTTGTCAATTAAATTATGTTTCAATGGCTCACTGCAAACTCATATAGAAGATAAAACTACATCTACCATAAAATCTGTACAAAGTCAATCTACATTTATATGGCAAGTTGTAAAAGCAAGTGAAAACAAATGACTTTCAAAAGAAAAATAGATCACATTAAACATTTTACAGATTAAATTCTCACTGTCGGTTAATACAAACCGGAACATAGTGAAATCATAAAAATTCTCTTATCATCATCTTAGGTTTCTGAAAAATTAAGAAAATGCCACAATAAATTACAGCTAGGACTCAAATGAGAAGAAATCCCAATAAAAAAAAAATTAAAATAACTGTCATAAAAAAAAAAGAAAAAAGATCTGTCCTTTCAGAAATATTTTTCAAACAGCTAGCTGGCTAATCGCTACACTACTGAGGACAAGCACAGAGAGGAGGTGGGAGGAGATAAATGCGGGGAGCAGGGCCAAAAGCCAGTGTCGGGCTGGTGGTCTCCAAGGCGACCGGGGGTGTGGCCCAGCACAGACCAGGACCAGGACCAGGACCAGGACCAGGACCAGGACCAGGACCCGGAGAAGGAGGAGGTGTAGATGATAGTCATCTGCAGCAGCCAAGAGGGCCGGTGGCGGTGGCTGTGGCTGTGGCTGTGGCAGAGGCGGCGGTGGCGGCGGCGGCGGTGGCTGTGGCTGTGGCTGTGGCTGTGGCTGTGGCTGTGGCTGTGGCTGTGGCTGTGGCTGTGGCTGTGGCTGTGGCTGTGGCTGTGGCTGTGGCTGTGGCTGTGGCTGTGGCTGTGGCTGTGGCTGTGGCTGTGGCTGTGGCTGTGGCTGTGGCTGTGGCTGTGGCTGTGGCTGTGGCTGTGGCTGTGGCTGTGGCTGTGGCTGTGGCTGTGGCTGTGGCTGTGGCTGTGGCTGTGGCTGTGGCTGTGGCTGTGGCTGTGGCTGTGGCTGTGGCTGTGGCTGTGGCTGTGGCTGTGGCTGTGGCTGTGGCTGTGGCTGTGGCTGTGGCTGTGGCTGTGGCTGTGGCTGTGGCTGTGGCTGTGGCTGTGGCTGTGGCTGTGGCTGTGGCTGTGGCTGTGGCTGTGGCTGTGGCTGTGGCTGTGGCTGTGGCTGTGGCTGTGGCTGTGGCTGTGGCTGTGGCTGTGGCTGTGGCTGTGGCTGTGGCTGTGGCTGTGGCTGTGGCTGTGGCTGTGGCTGTGGCTGTGGCTGTGGCTGTGGCTGTGGCTGTGGCTGTGGCTGTGGCTGTGGCTGTGGCTGTGGCTGTGGCTGTGGCTGTGGCTGTGGCTGTGGCTGTGGCTGTGGCTGTGGCTGTGGCTGTGGCTGTGGCTGTGGCTGTGGCTGTGGCTGTGGCTGTGGCTGTGGCTGTGGCTGTGGCTGTGGCTGTGGCTGTGGCTGTGGCTGTGGCTGTGGCTGTGGCTGTGGCTGTGGCTGTGGCTGTGGCTGTGGCTGTGGCTGTGGCTGTGGCTGTGGCTGTGGCTGTGGCTGTGGCTGTGGCTGTGGCTGTGGCTGTGGCTGTGGCTGTGGCTGTGGCTGTGGCTGTGGCTGTGGCTGTGGCTGTGGCTGTGGCTGTGGCTGTGGCTGTGGCTGTGGCTGTGGCTGTGGCTGTGGCTGTGGCTGTGGCTGTGGCTGTGGCTGTGGCTGTGGCTGTGGCTGTGGCTGTGGCTGTGGCTGTGGCTGTGGCTGTGGCTGTGGCTGTGGCTGTGGCTGTGGCTGTGGCTGTGGCTGTGGCTGTGGCTGTGGCTGTGGCTGTGGCTGTGGCTGTGGCTGTGGCTGTGGCTGTGGCTGTGGCTGTGGCTGTGGCTGTGGCTGTGGCTGTGGCTGTGGCTGTGGCTGTGGCTGTGGCTGTGGCTGTGGCTGTGGCTGTGGCTGTGGCTGTGGCTGTGGCTGTGGCTGTGGCTGTGGCTGTGGCTGTGGCTGTGGCTGTGGCTGTGGCTGTGGCTGTGGCTGTGGCTGTGGCTGTGGCTGTGGCTGTGGCTGTGGCTGTGGCTGTGGCTGTGGCTGTGGCTGTGGCTGTGGCTGTGGCTGTGGCTGTGGCTGTGGCTGTGGCTGTGGCTGTGGCTGTGGCTGTGGCTGTGGCTGTGGCTGTGGCTGTGGCTGTGGCTGTGGCTGTGGCTGTGGCTGTGGCTGTGGCTGTGGCTGTGGCTGTGGCTGTGGCTGTGGCTGTGGCTGTGGCTGTGGCTGTGGCTGTGGCTGTGGCTGTGGCTGTGGCTGTGGCTGTGGCTGTGGCTGTGGCTGTGGCTGTGGCTGTGGCTGTGGCTGTGGCTGTGGCTGTGGCTGTGGCTGTGGCTGTGGCTGTGGCTGTGGCTGTGGCTGTGGCTGTGGCTGTGGCTGTGGCTGTGGCTGTGGCTGTGGCTGTGGCTGTGGCTGTGGCTGTGGCTGTGGCTGTGGCTGTGGCTGTGGCTGTGGCTGTGGCTGTGGCTGTGGCTGTGGCTGTGGCTGTGGCTGTGGCTGTGGCTGTGGCTGTGGCTGTGGCTGTGGCTGTGGCTGTGGCTGTGGCTGTGGCTGTGGCTGTGGCTGTGGCTGTGGCTGTGGCTGTGGCTGTGGCTGTGGCTGTGGCTGTGGCTGTGGCAGAGGCGGCGCATAAACTAATATTGATACAGGTCAGGAACTTCAATTAATGTTCACATCAAATATCAGAATGGGGAGAAATGAGATCTCAGTGACTTTGACCATGGCATGATTGTTGGTGTCACATGGGCTGGTTAGAAAATTTCTGAAGATGATGATCTGCTGGGATTTTCTCACACAATGTTGGCCAATGTCCAGTACCTGAGAGGTCAATCTCACTTAAAAACACACACTCAAACACACAAAAAAACTCCACTAACCTATGGACGCTGACTGTCCCCTGATGACGCCATTCTTTGTCCTTTCCTCCCAGTCCAACACTTCTTTATATATCAACTCTGCAACGATCATTTGGTTTGGTGAGGACATGAGAAAAACAAAAGGCACAAGTGCTGTGAAATCTTTATCATTTTTATCAGCCTCAATCCCAATCTTAGACTGTAAGAGAGAAGAGTATAATGGCAGAAATTATGGTGTGTGTTAATATAGGAATGTTTCTGCTATATCAAATTTTTATAGCTCGTCTGCTAAATAGCAGTTTGCCCCAAGAAAGTTGCACTAACAAACACAAGGTCTCTAACTTTATCTCTGTTGGTGTTATTTGAATATTGAAGTTTCAGTTTTGAAGGACAATCTAATTTCTGAGGAGAATTAGATTGTCCTCTAGCAGTGCACATGGGATCAGGAGAAACCAACATGTCCCAGTCCACTTGTGAACATCCTGCTGTTATTATCACCGTCGGGGGCTGAAAAGAGCAACATCCCCAATGATTCTGATGATACTTCGCTGTATGTTCTGTTGAAACCCGGTAACTGAAACCTAGTAACTCTTGAATCTCTAACTTCCAACATCTTTAGAAAATCTAAATTTTGGATCCCTTTATTGGGCCCCAAAGTTTCACTAATCATCTGAAATCAAGACCTGGCCACTGTCCACACTTGCATCTGTTAATTTGGGTATATATCTATTACTATGATCTTTTCTTCAATTGACCTACATTGTACGATCATTTCCTCAGTTGCACCAGTTTTATTTCTAGTTGAGAAATATGGTCAAAAATTGGTGAACTCTTGTCTTATACTGACTGAATATGCAATCTATGTTTTTTTTTATTTTATCACAGCTAGACAGATTAATTATGCAAAAATACAACAGATTGATACATTATGGTATAAAATTGATTTTACACTAGAGTGAAGATTTGGATGCAGATAATCGGTTATATAATGTTCATGTTTCAGGCAGTAAGACCAGGGGACCGAGAGGAGACGTACATCAGTACACTTATGAATTTAGAAAAATTATGTGGAAGAACATTCACCTCGGTTTGAGAATGAAGATTAATTGTCCCACAGGCTGCAAAGCATGAAGATAGTCCGACCTTATGCAACACACTACAAAAAGCTAAGCTCTTATGACAGCTCAGTGGAGAAGAGAGATCTTTCCTACCTTTCCACTCCTCCACTGTGTGCTCTCTCTCATCCAGCTGCTTGTCTGTGATCACTGGTGGTGGCTGCAAAGAACAGACATATGTTTTCTATTTTTCATTCCTCTAACCAGATGTTCATTCTAAACACGAGGTCCACAAACATCACAGGTAGGTAAATGATCTTTGGGTTCAAAGTGAGCAAAGTAACAATGCTAAAATATTAAAATATTTCAAGACAAAATATACCCTCCAATCCTCCTAAGAATATTTACTAAACTTTTAGTTGTGTTTACAAATGAGTTTTTACTAGGGCTACAACTAACTACCATTTTCATTTCAGAATAATCTGTCCATTACTTTCTCAATTAATATTTTATAAAACACCAGGAAATAGTAAAGAAAGAAAAAGTTATGTCTTGTCTGATCAACAGTCCAAACCCGAAAATTATTCAGTTTAATATCACGTAAACAAAAGAAGAGCATCATGTTTAAAACTTTGAATCAGCAAATGTCTGTTTTAGTCATTTTAAAAGGAAAAATTACAATCAACTGACCAATCGATATACTTGTCATTTTTAATCAACCAACACTGGCTATTAGTTGGGATTATGCTCATGTAATTCCAGTAATAGGACAATCTAACCATATTCATATAACATTGTTTAAATGTTTCCTATTAGCTACGTCTGTTTTCAATCACTGACTCAATATTAGTTTCATTCTGTGCTGTAGAAGACATGAATAAAGACAGTTTAATCAGCCTGTTATACTACATACCTTAATGTTTCAATCCTCACTGTGAGCCCAAAGTTTGCATTATTTCATTTCAAACTATGAGAACAGCAGATGAATACTGTTATGAGCTAAAGAGGGGAAATTCAGCTCTTACAGTCCTGAGCTCAAGCTGAAAAGCTACACGCTCAGCCAATGGTGATACGAGACAGAAAGCTGCTGCATTAAGCCCTTCCTAACATTTAATCCATTTTATGCTTATTTTTTTCTGCTTTGGTTTGCAAAAAAACTTTCCAGCAACATACCACAAACTACTAAATTCAATTTTACAGCACTGACAGATTTTGAATAAACTACGCCAAAGCCAGTCGTGAGATAGAGCAATCTGTCCTCCCCAGAGTCAAATTGAGATCTGATGTATTTGTGCAGTGTCAGAACAAACTCTGTACACAAATCTGCACTTTTCAAGGCTGAACTGTCAGTTCTGAGGAATCTATTCATGCCACAGAGGGGAAGGGAGGGAAAAAAGCAACAATTCACTTCACTCTAAATCTGCCTGAGTCATTGTGTTTCCACGAAGAGCACAAGGGTTTAACAAACATGAAGTCTCAACTTTAGAAATATTTCAGACTTTCTGAGGACTGCGAACATCCCAGCACAAACAAATTTTGCATGGAGAGAACATTGTCATAGAGAAGAGTGTTACAAGATGTTGTCCTCAGACTCGAAGTGGAGCTTTAATGTTTGAGACTTGGGCTCTTCTGGTCTCTCAACAGGGAGTTCAAAGGGTGAGCAACACTGCTTAAAAGGTTGCAAGAAATGAAAAAAGCACGATGAACAAAACTGAAAAAAAATCTGATGTCTTCAAGCTAATCAGAATGTGGCGACATTTGAGGCAAAGTGTAATAAAAGTTGAGAGATTGTTTGACAATCGAATCTGATCAAACTAGGACTGCAACTAACAGTTCTTTTCTATATTGAGTAATTTTCTCAATTCATTAAGCGTTCATTTTTTTCTAGTAACTTGCGAGAAAAAGCCCATCACAAATTCCCAAGGCAATGTCTTAAAATGTCCAACCAATAGTCCAAAGCCCAAACAGTGATGATAATGCAGGTTAGCGCCGTTCTTGAGCGTAAATTTAATGGAATAATAATTTAAAATATTGGTACTTACTGCCTCCACTTCAGTTGGGTCGTACCACACGTTGATGTACGGGTGCTGGAGAGCCTCGTCCACTGAGATCCGTTTTGACGCATCGATTACCAGCATCTTGGACAGTAGGTCTCGAGCTTGGCTTGCTGAAAGGAAAACGTGTCAAAAAGTGAGATAAGAATGGTAAATTTTTAGCTTTCAACTTAGCAGATTTCCATTCTGCAATTTGCTCCAGTTGGGAGTGTCGGGCTTCGTTAATGTGACAAATTCCCCGCTAAAACAGGATGTTGCAGCAGGGTACAATACAGGGAGGGACCATTCAGAAAAGTAAATGAACTGAGTATCTGAGAGGCAGGAAATGGGGTGGGAATAGCAACTGCTTGAAAGTCTAATAGTTTGATCGGTTGGAACTTATCTGCACCAGCTGGTATGGGAATCTGACACAACAGGGATCCAGAGAGTAATGGTTTACTTACACATGCCCTGTGGAGTTTTCTTGTAAACCAAGTTATATTTACATTAAGGGCATCCCATTAAAATGCTTTGTGTGCATCCTTTATGCCTAACAAACATCTTGCATGCTTGAGGGACCCTCATGCACAGTACAAATAAAAGAGGGATCTACAGAGTACCTTTAAATCTGACATTTTCAACAGAGAAACCAGATCAAAAACCTTAAGTGTGTCAAGTTGTGTCTGTACTTTGGTTCGTCAAGAACGTCAACCTTTCTAGTGTGGACTATCAAAGAGTACTTCGGGGGAATACACCGTTGTCACACATTCCTGCCTGTGCAAATTAAAGAGGACAGAAAAGGATGAGCTACTTTTTCTTGCAACATCTTGCAACAGCTTGGCGGGCGCTTTCTCTGAACGTTCCTGTCATCGTCTCTCCATTTTGAATTGAAGACACGCTTGAGGTATATTCCTCTTCAGAGTAAACAACTTGTTCCTGAACTGTCAGCTTCCCTAATAAGTGCTTAATCTAAGGCAGCCACTGAAAATTTATCTGTCACTTGGGCTTTGCTGTCAGCAGACTGTATGTGTGTTTGTAAGGTTGCAAGCACATGATAAAACACTGACCGATTCTATTTCGAAGATAAATTTCTTCTTTTTAAGTGCATGGATGTGTACTCACTGAGCCACCAGGGGGCAATTATATTAATCCTCCATTTAAAAAAAACAGCCATTTAAAAAGTCACCCATGAAAAATTCTCCAATAACCAAAACGAGACAGCTTTAAAATAGGCTTTTGTACAAATTTCAAGTAGTAAAATTGAAGTGTATTGTGGCATTAAACTCATTAAACTCATGTCTCTAAAAACACTGACTGTCTCATTATTCTTGGCACCTTCTGTTAAGCGATAAAACAGCAATTTGAATTTTCCAAAATCGTTCCTCTTCAGGCTGGACAATTGCTGCACCTGCAATAGAGTAACTATGCACCAAAAAGGCTTTAACTCAAATTATAACATGGGCATTAAGAGGAATTATGCCGTCTTTACCTTTCAGTTTGTTGTGTTCAGAGTCTGCAGGAAAGAGGACATCAGGGAAGAGCTTCTCGAAGCTGTAGCCAGCGTACCGTGGCCGGTTCTCCACGTAAGTCCTCACAGACTGGTTGAGTTTCATTAGGAACTCCTGAGATGGCGTCCCCAGCTGCTCAATCACCTTATTCCACTGGTCGATATCTTAACGTTAAAGTATTAAGAAAAGGCCTAGGCTGGGTTTGGACAAAGAGAGTGGCCATTCCAGAGAGTCCATCTGTGTCATTTTGAATTTTAACCCAATGAATAAGAGCACTCTCTCGAGGTGGTGTCTTGATCTACATTGTTCTGATTTTTTGCTAAAATGCTTGTGCATCTTTAAGTGTGCTGAAAAAGAAAATGTCAAATCTGTTACTGGGCACAGGATGTAGAAAAAGCCCAGCAGATAGCAACCTCCACTGTAAAGTGGTGGATTAAGACTTATGATTGTGTTTGGGATGAATTGGAGGAAATGTTTCCCATACAAAACTATGTGAAAGGCTGTCTACAGATTGACGTGTTTACAGGTATTGTAAGTTTTACTAATGAGGAAGAGTTCACAAAAAAATTTAAATCTCATTCAAACCCGTGGAAGTCAGGATGGACTGTGTGGGATACACACACTATGAACTGTGTTGCAAAAATTATTCCAAACATCTGTGCTGCACAGTACTACATGTCAGGTGAGACAGGTGATGCTCACTTTAAATAGTCCAGATGCTGGAAATATGTATGCAACTTTTTCTTTTTTTTCTGGACAATAACACACACACACACACACACACACATATATATACACAGATGTAACATCTACAGATCTACCTGGAGGACACATACATTCTTGTTCACATCTTTGT
This sequence comes from Istiophorus platypterus, assembly GCA_016859345.1. NCBI lineage: Eukaryota > Metazoa > Chordata > Actinopteri > Istiophoriformes > Istiophoridae > Istiophorus > Istiophorus platypterus. The sequence goes on from CM029119.1 coordinate 6,351,854, forward strand.
TCATCCTTAACAAATAATAAACAACAAGGAGAGGCCTAACCTGGTTGAAAAAAGAACCAAGCCAATCAGAACTTTGTGGGTGAGGTTTTTTTCCTGTGCCAGAGCCAGAACAGGAAAATGACCACAAAAAGTTAACAAGCGTGGATCACATCAAAGAAGACGAGAGAGATTACAACTCTTAAATGGGAAGTTTTCTTCGATCGACCTGAAAAACATAAAACTGTTCCTAGCATTGTTACCACAGTGTCTGTGTCAACTAAAGATTATTTCTATAGGACAGATTAGTTATTCACTACTAACTGTATAGGGGAGAAAAAAACCCTCCTTACTAGAAACAGCTGACTTTACCACAGTGTCAGACTGACTAATGAGGAGAAACAAAATGGTAGTTAAGTCTGACTGTTAGGCTAGAAGTACCCTGATTAGCTGTTTAAAGCTAAGTTGTGCAGTTATGCTGAAAACTGAATTATTGGAAAAAATACATAGTACTTTTATTGAATGAATATCATCAGTATTAATTGGCATGAACATTATCGTGATAATATGGTAGTCAAAAATAGGTTTAGACTGTACTTGTGTTTTCCAAATCACTAAGTCAACATTATCTTAAATTAATCGTAATGCAATCTGAGATAATGTTTCATCATTTCAAGATAGCCTGGGTTCAGTTAGCCTTGTCCAAAGTCAGTTATTTTCATTGTTTTCTCTCTAAAAACATGATTTCCCCCTTTTTTAAGTGCCCTCTTTCACTTAACACAGCCAATATAAAGCTTTAATCATCAAGCTAGCACTTTATCAACCTCGTCTAACCGAAGTTAATATTAGTAATTTGCAGTGATAACCAACTACTGGCTTCAAAAGGCCAAATTTTACATCAGTTATAGAGCAGGTTTAGAGCGAGTTTCACGAATGTTGATATGCATCGAAAGGCTACAGCCCTAACAGTTACACCACACTGACACTATTAGTAAACACAAATAAACCCTTAATGAGCACGCTATGCCAATTTACTTATTACTGAGAACCAGCAAGCAACAAACTTTTCAAATAAACCTAAGTTTCGGGAAAACATGCAAACCAACTATAACAATATCAGTATCACCAAGATAATGATAAAGAATCACTTACACTGGGGTCATTCATGCACAAAGAAGGAAAGAAAGGAGGTGTAGAGGTTAAAAATGCTGAACAGACTGTTTTCATGGCAGAAATTTTGATAAGTCATTGTAGGGAAACCACAGGTATAACGTATGTGGCCCACTGGGTCAACCGAGGCAGCACTAGCATTATTTCTTACACCTGTGCCTTACCTACTGTAAGCGGTCAGAATTTCTACCATGAAAAAAAGATGCATTCTCCTCCAATCAGTCACTGAAAAAAACGAATGAAGACGATTACATCATCGCTCATTAGACACTTCAGGTAGCTTGGACAATTTGCTCTCTAATAATTGCAATAACAGGAGCAGCAGTGGTGACAACAATATACTACCAGCTAATTGACTTCTGGCCTCCCATTGTGTGCAAAGATAGGAACAAGATGTCAGACAAAGGACGAGACAAGATTTTTGGGGTTTGGATGGAGGTTCAACTCAAGGATACGATCAGTGCCTGGAAACAACACACTACCCCGGACCATTTCAGCCATGATGCAGCCAACAGACCAGACATCAACTGAAAAAATGAAATGACAACCAACGAATTAGCATGCAAGACTGAAAAACAAACCAAAAAAAATAAGCACAAATCAAAAGGACCAAAGGGTAAAATAAAAGTGACAGAAAACATGACATACATGCCAGGTGATGTGTGTGATTCGTGACAAAAATGAACTGCATGCAGTCGAGCGCACTCTTAGACCTGGGTCAGCGTCCCACAAGGCTAAGAAAATATTGTCATCCTTTTTTTGGCTAGCATTAACTGCACATACTGCATATTTCTGTAGGACCAGCAATATTACTTTCCAAAGAGGAACTGTTTAATAATCCTTAATAATCCTTCTAGGATTTAATAATCCTTCTCCAGGTGTAGTGAATCATTAGTTTAGAAAAGTGAGACTCTAACTTTCGAGGTCCCTCTCTTTTTCCCCACTGCAATACAATTTTTCTTTGTTAAACTAGATGATTCTAATGAATAAGGTCAGAAATGATTATTATGTTGAAATGTTTATTATATTATCATGACAGCTTTACTGTCACACCCCTGTGTGTGACATTGCAACCAGAGAGCCTCACAAATATTTGGCACAAATTTATTCAGTATAATATTCTGGATAAAAATCCAGCAATTCATCTTTTAGTGTGAATGCTGCTATAGCCTCTACAAAGACATATGTAAAGCAGTTTGAGGATAGAAGAGGGTATTTTTGCAGTTCAGTTCTCTTGATATGGAAGAGCAAACTACTGAATTCTATTCTGGGTTTTTAGTGTGTCTTCGATAGAGCTTGAAGAACCAGTGCTGCTGCTAATGTGAGTGAGGAGGGAGCCATGTGAGTTTGTGTATCTGTAGGAAGAGCAGGTGGGTGGATGCAAGTCAAGGTGTCAGGCAAATCCAAGAAATAGAATTTCTATAGTTGCTCAGAGGGTATGATCTTTGTGCGATCCATTTAATATAAAAATAATAATTTGAGAAGACTTTTTTTGGTGCTGTTTGTTTCACAAGAAATGCCAGACACTGCTGCAAGCAGCTCAAGGATACAATCCCTTCCTGGAAAAAGGATTTTGTGGCGAACCATTTCTGCCATAATGCAGCCCACAGCCCAAATATCCACTACATATGCGCAGCATAAAAGGAGGGAGAAGAGAATAAGCAAAAAAAAAAATGCAACAAGTCAGCAGGAAAAATTAGTGTCAATGTTTTTCGGTCAATGGCACTAAGGATAAGGTAGCATTAGTATTTAAAGGTTTTGTTGTAATGGAGCATCATTTCTTTGAATCCACCTCATGATGCTTTTACCAAAAGGGACTTTTAATCAAAAAACTGAGATTTGCTCAAAGGGCTATTATGCATCTAATCTTAATACCTGAAACTCTAACTGTTTGCCTAGCGAACAGAGCCCCAGTCACGTCTCTATCAAAAGAATAGTTAAAATATTTTGGGAAATTCCAAGAATTAGATGGGCGGGTTGATACCACTCTCACATCTGTACAATAACTACAAAAGTACAGCCAGAAAATGGTTAGCTTAGCTTGGCAAAAAGACTGGAAACAGAAGGAAACCGCTAACCTGGCTCAGTCTGGCGCCTGTGTTACCTTTGGACTGAGCCAGGCTAGCTGTCCCCCTCTGCTACCTGTCTTTAGGCTGAGAGAAGCTAACTATAGCCTGGCCCTGGCTTCTAACAGACAGATATGAGAGTGGTATTGATTTTCCCATCTAACACTCAGTGAATAAGCATATTTCCCCAAATGCTGATCTATTCCTATAAAACCACCTTCCATAAACTGTGATACGCTAAGTGAAACTGCTGGAGCAGGCACCAGTGCCTGTATTCATACTGCCAGTTTGGTTTTTTTTTTGTTCTCTTTCTGGCCAGGTTTTGTCGAGCTCAGTACAGGCACCTTGTTTATAAAACACTGGAGTCCCCTGACAAGAAGTTACCCACAAAGCCGCGGTGCCCACATGCCAGCTTCCCCAGTGTGTGACCTTTACAGGAACAGGTAGAGAGTGTGCACGTGTGTGTGAAAGAGAGAGAGAGTGCATGTGGGTTTGGGAGGTGCTGTTGTAACATCTCAAAAAGGGCCATGCAGCAGGCCAGGCAGCAGCTCCTTATTGGCCAGTCGCTGTCAAGAAACCGCTTCCTTCACTCACCGTTGGCCTGGTAGCCCATGCCCAGGATGACCTCAGGGGCGCGGTAGTAGCGGGTGACCACGTAGGGCGTCATGAGGAGGCCAGTGGCAGCCGTCCTGGCCAGGCCAAAGTCCAGGATCTTGAGAGTACAGTCAGACTTCACCACAATGTTACTGGGCTTCAGGTCCTGGACGGAAAACAAAACCTGATTTAGACTGGGAAGGTATTTGATGACATGTACTTTTTATTTCCCTTTATTTACCAATTGCATACATTTCCTTTTATAAAACCTGGTCTGACTGAATATATAGGAGCTAAGAAGGCTTCTTACCAGTTGAAACTTTATTTTATAGTGTGTGGTCTTTGTTTTGCTTTGTCCAACTTTTACTTTGATCTTATTTAGCTTTTCCTGAAGTTGAGTGTTTTCACATTAGTGCTGCTCTAACTCTGTTTGGCACTGTTAGTCTCCTTTCAAGCCAATTGACAAAAACAAAGAGCTTTTGAAATGGTTTGACTTGTAGAGATGGTACTTTCCCCTTCTTCTGAAGCTTATTCTGACAAACTATCCTGTCATTATCAGCCCTCTTGCTCTTCAAATTTCAAGCAGAAACCGCAAGCTGTCATGAACAAGTCTCACTGCATGTGGCTATAATCTACAAATGGCTATCTGCCAACTGATTTCTTACAACAACTCATATGCCAGACATGACAGGGTTGACAAATGGGTATTCAGCGTAATTTACATAGCAACAGCTACATGTGAGGAATCACGCAATGACCACAGCGAAAACTCCCATCGATGCGGACACAAATGTCAAGGTAAACTCATCTCAGGAATACTTTGATGAATTAGAGGTACAACTACTCATCATCATAATCAGTGTCATCGCTTCCTGCCAATGAGACAATCGAACTACAGCACAGCCGATTGGGCTCAACTGCCTCGATGGGCCGGAAAGACATCAAGGAGGCGGTGTCCACAAAAACAAGGGAGCTGAGTCTTTGGCGACGATGACTCACATAGCATCTGTTCACCCTGTGAAAGATTTGCGTGCCGAGCCACACCAAAGCTAGCGGGGCTGGTTAGCTCCGCCTGTGGCTCAATTAGTTCTGCCTGGCAGAGCAAGACGAGTTCTGCTAATCTATTGCTGCTTCTTTCACTGAGGGTGATTGACAGAGAGCTATCAGAGTATGTGTGTGTGTGAGTGTGAGTGTGTGTGTGTGTGTCTGAAGGGCATGTGTGTGTGTCACACTGTGTCTGTTGTTTCAAGGTGAATATGAGCGCCTTGAAAAGTGCTTGTATGTGTATATTTTTGTAACCATGTTGTTTCAGTCATTTTTAAGCACATTTTTTAAATATTTGTATCTATAATTTTTTAAATGTGAGGATTTAAAGCTTTTCTTTGTTACACAAGACAGTAAACTGACTATCTTTGGATTTTGGTTTGTCAGTTGAATAAAAGAAAACAAATGAGGTTTGTGATCTTTGTGGGAGATCATGATACGCTTTTCTAACTATGTCCTAGTATTGTGCAGACGAAACAATTAGTAGGTTAATCTAAAAAAATTTCAGGCCGGACTATTTCTGGGCTGGGAGCAGTGACTTCCAGGGACAATAGGAAGTCTCATTACTCAGCCGAAAAAAAAATGTCAAATCTTCTCATCTAATGCACCTCTAATCAAGAAAGAAAATAAGCCTATTTCCCTAAATGTTGAACTATTCCTTCAACTCCACACTTTTCATTTTTAAAAACTGGATGCTATAGATGATCGGTCCGTTGCTGCTTAGTTGACTCGTACTGACAGTAATTTTAATAACCTTTCATTGATGGCAGCCTCATTATTTCATGATTCCTCCAAATATCTGGTTTGATCTTGCATACGTGTGGCTTCATTTCTAGAGTTGAGCCATACAAGCTTTTGTGGGTATACAGTATAAAAGGTATATTAGTGAGCCCCACCCTGTGTATGATGCCTGCAGAGTGTAGGTGTTTAATTCCACACAGCATCTGGTAGAGCAGATAGGACAGCCTCTCGTGATCCAGCTCCATCTGAATGACCTGGCAGAGGTTGGCATCCATCAGCTCCATCACTAGATACCTGCAGGGAGACCACAGACGTTAAAACAAACAGGCAGGTTTAAAAGTAGAACCACATTTCAAACTAGATTTATTTCCCCACCCACTCAGCATTTGTTTCGTGTCGCATGTAGAAAATGACAATAAGGGTTCTCCTTTTCTAAGCAGTGATGATGTTATTTTATCTGTTACATCATCAGCTACTTTATTCCTGCAGAAAGCAACACCTTAGTGTCACAGTGTGCAGTTTAGACTGTAAAAAATTGGAAGATATTTGTATATTTTCCATATTTTATAAGCATACACTCACTGAAAATGGGGGAAATACACCATCACATAATGTTTTTGTTCAAATTTGAGTGGTAGTACCTAATCAAATATATGTATAGGATCAAATCCGTATATTTTTCTCAAATTCATCGAGTGCATCCACGTATGCATCTAAGTATACAACCACATGGGCAAATGGAGTGTTCTCCTTCATTTTCTAACTGTGTGTTTGCCCTGCAACCCTCTGGCAATGATTTGGCCAGTTTCCTTTTAACTCCAATCAAGCAGACACAAGACTGCAGACACACTCACTAAATCAAACTCAAACACAAGTGAGCGCGCGCGCGCGCACACACACACACACACACACACACACACACACACACACACACACACACACACACACACACACACACACACAAAAAAGGCTTGTAGAGGATGGCATTAATCATGTTTGTTCCCATCCCACTCCTCGAAAACCATCACTTCCCCCACAATTAGCTCTAGTATTCCCCTTTCTGTGATTCTACAGCCAGTTTACATTTTCATGGACATCTTGTTGACTTCGAGACAGCTGCTAATTATGCCCCAATGTAGCTATAATTCGTTGCATAGTCCACACAAATGTAGAACTAGTGAATTGCGGAGTATATAACTGAATAGGAATTAGCTATTTGGAGAGACTGGGGAATCTGCACTCCACCAGAATCACCGGTTTGTCATTTGTATGTTGTAGACGTGTGTATTGTAATACCCTACCACAAGATCAAATATGATCATTTAACTGTGACGTTCATCATAGACATCTCAAGATGCAATACTTCTACCTCATAATCAACTAAGTAAATCTAGTTTGTAGACTCTTAAATAAAGAAACAAACATCTAAATATCCACTTTCTATGATTAAACGTGTTGTGATTATATGTATTCCATGAAATACATCTTCCTGCATTATGTACTTGTAGTACTTGATATAAACTGCACAGCCCTCTGAGATTCAGAACAGATCATCCAAGCCCCTAGAATGCCATATCCTTTGTTGAACATTGTGTGAGCAGATGTTATTTGGCTAAGTTGTACTCACACATCTTGGAATTCTTCCAATGTCTTCTGTGGTGTGAAAACGTTTAATAGGCCGATTATCTGCAGAAATAAGAAAAACACAGTTATTACTTCACTGGTGTGGAGGACAGTCGATCACCACCTCTGGATCTCTGAACCAGCAGGGTTAAATGTTGCTCTGAAAGGCTCAGCCTTCAGCAGACTGTGCATCAATAATGAATAAAAACAGGACATTCTCCAATTCAAAACAGTACATAAAAAACATGAAACAGCAGAGAAGCGCTGTTGTAATCCTTTCTGTCCTTTCAAGATTAACTGTACATCAAACATGGTGGGCAGAGAGTGGCAAGATGGAAGTGTACAGAACTTCTGTGAAAATGACAGATTTGAATTTTAAACTCTGAAACAACCTTGTGCATTTAAAGCCAGATCTAAGCCTGACAGTTAAGTCATCACAGCTGAAACTCTTCAATCCCTAAAAGGTAGAGTTGATACACATAAACATCAAATATAAATATGAGAAAAGGACAGAATACTTGAGCTCTTACGTTTTTGTGGTTGACACACTTCATGAGCACCAGTTCCCTGTAGGCCCGTTTTGCATGAGTTTGATTCTGAAAGGGTCGGCTCAGCTTCTTGATGGCAACGTTCCTCTCCAAGTTGTGGTCATACGCTGAACTGGGGGGGGGGGAATCAGTCAACAGTAATGCATGTCAAATAAAACCCTAAGAGTACCAAAAAACTTCTCTGGTCAACCACAGACATTCACACACATTGTTTGAGCACTGATCATTTATCCATTTGTTCTCCAGTTGTTTGAAGTGTTTTGATTTGTCCACTATGAGTTGCCAAATGAAACATTTTCAACTCTTAAAAATAGGTTCTTCAATATGTTGAAAATTATAGAGGACACTACTTAAATCCAGCTGAAATCACATTTTTTATTATTGAAAGGAATAAAAAGCCTTTGGGGACTTCCCCTGACTTTGTCTGTCTGTTGTTTGGTGCTGGGCAGGTTGTGAACAGGCAGTTTTTCTCAAAACTAGGAACTCAACCGTGGCACTGGGATGAAAAAGAAACACTGGGATCTGTAAAAACCAAAACAATGAGCTAAAAGATACTTAAAGGCTCAGTAGAACTGAGGGGAACTGCAGAGTCAGGTGATAATTCTCAGTGGTTCCGTCACTACTAGCAACCCCTGTAACATTCAAGTAGTCATGTGATACGCTGTTATAAAATATTGATTGGAGAAGCTTTAAGATATTTTTGTGTTGGCCCTATTCTGAGACCGCTTTTGAGGCTGTACTTTCAAATATTGTTGAATCAGGCTGCATTATATTTAAGGGTGTTGTTAACATTTTGTACTCTGGATCTCTCTGTCTGACACAGACCTGAGTGATCCAGAGATCCAGATTCTAATGTTTCAACAGCAGCCTTTTCCCTAATTCTCTCACAACCCCAGAAATCCACAGGGAGCACAGAACCATGCCGCACTGTCGAAAAACACTACATTATGCATCGATTTCTGTGTTGAATGCAACTGCTCGTCTAACATCTGATGTCATTGACTTTCAGGGCCAACGGCAGGCGGAGTCAGAGTGCTGCATCCATAGCTTCCATCAGCATCAATGCAGAAAAACTTTAATACTGAAGTGTAACGATAGATAAAAGGACGCAAAAGGTTAATGTCATTCAAAAAAGGTCTGAGTTTTAATATAGGATGTGAAAAGTGCAGTAAACTGATTTAAGATGAAACACTATGAGTGATATCTGTCATATTACAACATTTTGAAAACAGTGTGATACTGTTTTTTAAAAACAGCAAAATTTATGAAAGTTTTTTTAATAAGTTTACGTGACATTAGTATCCATTTTTTTAATCTAATGTCTCTGTCTCAAAATCTGATATAAATTAATTAGTAAGTTTGATGAAAGGTTCTTAAGTCAAGTTCTACTTACTAGCATTTGTCAGAGGTTTCAACCATATCTAATGGTGGCCAGCAGCAGATAGTGTGGATATCTGTCATCATGCGACCTAGTGGGTGAACTTAGCTATCTCCATGGCAATTGAACAAAACTCATTTTGCTAAGGATAGCCATGAGATGCAGTTGAAAGCACCAGACAAGATAGCAAGTGGACATTCAGTTAAGATTATCTTTGCCCTAATACTGTTTCCAAGAAGAATGTTTCACGCTCCAGCAAAATGGCGCTCAGTAGAGCGCAGACCTTCGCCAAGGCCGGCTGTCAAACAACATACACCAGACTTCTGGGGAAAAGAAATTAAATTCATAGCAAATGATCCAGATCTGCTTCAAAATGTTATGTGTTTTTCCCTGGTCCATGTCCCATCACTCTACCAAGTTTAGTGCAAACCAGTTAAGTACCAACAGACAGATATGAATGAAAAAATAACTTCCCTTACAATGGTAATAAATGAATATTTTTGGTATACAATGTTCTTTTTTTTTTCTTTATACACATTATACACATTACACACAAAGACTGAATTTTTTCCTCCTGACTATAATAGATTTTAAGAATAAATATCTTAAATTCTGACCATGTCAAACCTTCCACTGTCCATTGAGTGACATTAAGACTAAATGTTTGTGGCAAACTAATATTAAACATGGCAAGTGTACGAACCCTGTTTACGTGGTACCAGCAGCAAAGCAACGGTGTGGGACCACAGCTAGTGAAGCTCTGTCAATCTCCTGTCAAAACTGCTGAGACAGTAGATCGTAGCTTGTCGGGCTGTTTAAATCTCATCTCACTGCCTCTCTCAACTAATTCATTAATCAGAAACTCAAACCAGCCATGCTTCCAAAAGGGAGGTCCATCAATTGTAATCACTACTAAATCTCTGCAATACATCCCATAAAGTCTACACAACCCAAAGGTCAGAGAAAAGCAGTGATATTCAAGGCAGAGAGAGACTGGGAGAAAGTAGGAAGCCTGGTTTAATGCTGGGTATAAAGACGACAAAATCATTAGTGGAATTTGGAACATTGTAGTGAGGAGGTCGGCTTGGTGATGATAGCTGTTCGTTTCATGGACCAAGCCCTGACCTCTGGATGTCTCTGACTACTGCCAGCCCACCCCCAGCCTTTCAGTATCTGTTAGCCTTTCCTTCCCTTCTCTTCGCTCTCCTCTGCACAACACTCATTGTTCCCTTCTTGGCTGCCCTGCCCATCGGACCTTTAATCTTTTCTTCCTTTTTGCTTTCTCTTCACCTCGCAGGGCTGCAGTCCCGACTACCTGAGTTAAGTCCGATTCAGTTTGGACACCAGGTCACGTTGGGTTCAGAACAGAATAAAATAGAACTCAGATCCTAGATCCTAGATCAGGGATCACTAAACACACCAATTGTTTGCTCTGTCATCAGATAGATACATTTTTTTTTGGATAAACAGGAAATTTTTTTTATTATATTTCAAAACTGGCTGAAATCAAGATAGCAGAGGGATCTTTTCATTGGACTCAAATACTGCAGCCATGCCACCTCGCCTGGCTTCCTCTCCTCGCCTTCCATTTCATCCCCTCTGCCTCTCCTCATCCTTGTCTCCTCTCCTCTCTCCTGCCTGCTTCTCCTTGACTCGGATCATAACGTCATCCTCTCTCTCCTGCTGGAGAACCCTGTCGACAGTCTGCAGCTGAGCCAGGCGGTGCAGAGGTAAAGGGATGAATAAATGCTCCACAAAAGGTGCCTCAGTTATTTTATCTGACAGCAAGAGACATATTCGTCCAGTGTTCAGCAAAAAGAGTTTTACTCCAGCGAACACTCAAACGCCTGCATGACAGAAACAGACATAAATATATTTATGAAGCTTCCATAGAATGAAAAGCTTACTAAGCAAATTCCGAAAAATTCATCCACTTAAGATTTGTCTGTTGGTGGTGACAGCCATTGTCACAAGGCACTATGCAATTATGTTAGCCTGTTTCCCAGTCGACGTCTTCCCCCTTACCTTAACCTGCACCCAACCTCATCACTAATTCCAACCTGTCATCTTCTGAGATGCTTCACCTAACCCCCACCTAACCCTAACCCTGACAGTTATCTCTGCTACACCCATCTATATCCTAGGCCTAACTCCGATCTTGGAGGGCAGTTCCAATGTAAAGGTAACATGGCCTTAAAGAGAAACAGACTTTGTTAGTCACGGAGACAGTCCGTGCCAGCTGGGCGTGAGGGCACTGTATTTGGGCCTTTGCTCCAGCGCACTGTGCCAAACCACTGAGTCCTGTCCTTTGCCCACTGAGCTGCAAATGAAACTGATCTTGATGAGGGTCACTGGCTGACTAACAGCAGACAAAGGTGTGTGTGAGAGGACGCAACCGTTTTATCTAAGTTGTTTTTTTTAAAGTCATTTACTTTGGTTAACTGCATTATCAAGGGAAATCTTACATATTCTGTCTGTTTTCAACAACAAATAAAAGTTTCCCGCATCACTGGTGAAATGGTTTTTTTTGATTTATCTTTTTTAGCTGTTTCGTTTTCTGTAAAAACAGAAGTTGGTGTGTGTATGTGTGTTCTGTAGTAAGGTTTGTGTGTGTGTGTGTGTGTGTGTGTGTGTGTGTGTGTGTGTGTGTGTGTGTGTTCTGGGGGGGGGGGTGTTGTATGACTGTTGTAGGACTGTTAACATTATATCTCCAGCAGTGAAGAACAGGCTCTATGCCCTGTAAATGTGGCTGCACGGAGGCAGGGCTTTTGCAATGACACAGACTACGGGTCGAGTTCATTTCTTTGCTCCACCATAGTTGATGTAGATTTGCAAAGAACCAAGGTTAGTGATGGTCAGCCAGTCGTTTCTGTTTGTACAGGAGGTTAGTGCTTAGTTCCACTAACATTAGTCTGTAGGTAACAGGGTGCTAAGTATTAACAAAAGACCTAAGTCATTACATCCAAATTGAATCCAAACACTTGTTTTGTCTGACTACTAGATTATCCTATTGAGCACTGGTGTACACCTTCCAGGTACTGCATAATGCCTTTTTCATTACGTCAACATAGCCTTATTAATTACTTTTAATAAGTAGAGTGTTTTAAGTTTTTGTCATTTGTCAATCTCCACCACGTGCTGCTATTTGATTAAACCTCATACCTTATACCTCATCTGTCGCCTTCACTCACGTTCCCCAAACTATGCTGCCAAAAAAAAAAAAAATGCCAGCACAAAAAAATGGAGGATGGCCACCAACTTGTCCTCAAAATAGTTGAGTCATTATAGTGCACTGGTTTAACGTGTAGTTATGCAGGTAACAAAAAAGAGATTGTTCAATTTTATTTAAGCTTCAGGTTTTGCAGCTCCCGAGTAATGTAATGTAATACTTCCTCTAGCAGTCATCAAAGTAAAAACTTTTCATTAATGGGCAAAATACACATTCCAACACTGGATCTTTTTAGCCAAAAATTATACCAAACATAGCAAAGTCTTGTCATGTGATTACTTAAATGTAGCAAAGAGGTAAGAATTTATTTGCAAGATTAGGACTGCTACAATAACCTTGTTAGATAGTGTTCATTTTATGGTGCCACAAACAAACTGATGAGCTCTTTCTGACTTTTAAGGAACCGCACCTTACAGTAATAAATTAAACCCCTTTTCTATGAACTGTAGGCTGATCAACCAAGCAGTAAAAATGTCTGCTTTATTTGCCAGTGATATACGGCTGCGAAGAGATCGGAAATAACATCTGAGCCCTGCTAACATGCTTTTTAGAAAGTGTCATTTGATAAATCTAATATAGGCCACATTGGAGGAGGGAGAGTATGTACTCATGCTGTACCAAGTACATGCAGGTCTATCTATAACCTGCAGAATATACCGAAGCTGATGTTAGGCTTCAGCATATGGTGCGACGTGATATTCTCTCCCATGTGAAGACAGAGCCGTATATATCAGGGTTACTGTGCGACTAGAGGAGCTGTGGCTACATGTGAAAACAGGGCTGAGCGATATGACAGTGTTACAGGCTGCCAACCCGAACTCAGCTGGCAGGATGCGGAGAATCGAATGAATCCTCCATCATACTTTGTTGTGATACAACCATGACTGCACACAGATAAATAATTGGATGTGTGAACGCTGTTGGCTCGGTAATAAAGTGTGTTCTGTATGTTTATTCATTGGCTACAGCAATTTTTTATGTATCACATGATCACATGACACCATCAAGGGTCAAACTATTGGTAATCTTTCAGAAATGCTGCAGCTCTTACAAATACGTTCATATAGAGGCATCACAGTCTAAGCTACATCACAGACAGAAAAAGACCTATGTCAAAAGTCTCAAGTGTGGAGTGAAGAGACATTAACTTAACAATCTTGTCCAGAGTTTCGCTTCCCTCTCCCATCCCAGCTCTCCATATAACGTCTCTGCTAGGAGCGGATCTGTGGATCTCTCACCCGCTATTACAGGACTGCTCCCTTTTTCACTCAGAGAGCAGTCGCTCTACCGTATAGATTCTTGTTAATATCAGATAGATTTGTATTATCTGGGCGACCATGATTGAGTCCACTGGCTATTTAGGACAGTTGGATTTTATCAGCGAACCAACCGCATTCAGCCAAACTAACTGCTGCTGATAAGAGCCCAAAAGGGCACATTCAATGCCAAAAGCTGGCAACAATAAAAGCCCTAAACCACATCTCTCTGCTGATTGCCTGGAAGGACGAACCAGGGGTATTTCTGCTCAAACAATCTATAATCTCAACTAATATGCTAATCACAACAATAAGGAAATATGTTCAGCTACCTAACATTCAGATCTGCAATCATTACATTGCTGCCAGGGGTGTGATATCCTTTTGGATTTACATATGTACATATACAGATATAGATTGGCCTGAAGAAGAAATTACTATTTTTTTGATCATATTGCCCAGCCCTTCATTCATTAGTAATGATAATGATCATACATAATTGGTAATAATTATAAATCTAGACTTATTTGAACAGCTTCGTGAGGTGTAGGTCTAAAAAAATATTTGCAGAAGGAAAGAACAAATGAAATAAATAAACAAAAGAACAGTCACATTTTTGTGGTAGAGAACCTGAGCATGAACCAAAGGTATTGACAGACATGCGAGAGTGATGATTCCATCTCAGGGAAACTGCCTTTGCTCTCAACCATGAATGTATGAACCATGGTATGCTGTTTTGTTTGTTTTATTAGTATCAGGGCTTATCTTGAAACCAGGTTAGAGCAGGTCAACCAGCACATGCTACGATGTTAACCTGTTCTTATATCAAGCACTACCTCCACCCGCTGAAGCATATCATGGCATACAACTGTGGGTGCTAGAGGTTGACCTGTTAATGAAGTTTGATTACAAGGAGTCACACAGTCCATTCAATTACAGCATGAAAGGGCTGAGAAATAAAATGACACTGACACACAGTGTTTCAATAACTGAAAAGATGAAAATGATCCTAAATTTAAAATCAGTTGGCTCGAAAATCTGTCACTATCAAGCAATCCGACCTTCAGATATGAACGTGGACTCATCATGCGTTAGCCGGGACTCGTAATCCCTCCTCCGCAGGCCACCTTTCACGTTTGGTGCAGGAATCAGATTTCTTGATGCTTTTGGCTGACCACTGCTGTTTTCTTGGCAGGTTGTCCAGTAAACCTTGCTAGCAGCGTGCAGTGCAGTCTGAGAGCCGCATCCCACGAGTATGACTGCAGGGACGCGTTCACTGGATGGTATAGCCAGGGTGCATGCACAAGACACCCACAAGCTGCAGCTTTTGACAGCCTAAACCTAGTCCAACTTTGACCAGACTGATTCTGACAAATGTAAACCAAGTTATTAACATCACCGATAACATGACGGATTAATAAACTTACACACTGGATCCCCCGGGCCTGATAAGACGGCTCACATTGTTAAGAGGTGGAGACTGTTACCTCTTTATTTTATTTCAGCCACAAAGATGAACCCAACTGCAACACTGTCCAGCACAAGGATATTCTTACTCATCTTGCAATTTGAGAGTCATGAGACATTAAACGCCCATACAAATCACGTCAAAACCCAAACAAACAGAAAGACTACAGCCTTGTGTGGAGCCAAATGTTGATATCCCCTCTGTTCTGTGTTGTTACTGAACCAAGAGATATGCTGCTGCAGTATAATAACCAGTGTAAACACATCTGTGCTCGGTCTACGGCGCAGGAATTGGTTTCACTCACCTACCGAGCTAACAGGAATATGCAGAGAGATGGTTCTGCTCAGCAAATATCCGCAAAGAGGTGCTAGCTTAAAACCAACCTGGTGAATTCGGAGCTCTTTCTGTTTACACCCGGGGACGTTGCCGTCTATCGGTTAGCACAGACCGAGGGTCACGGCGTTAAAGGTTTATAGCTGAACCTTGCACCGGTTGTTTGACTGGCAGCGACACCCGGTTCACGGTTCACGGGGCAAGCGGCGCTAACGTCGTGCGGGCTACGGCGCCGAGCTCCCCCCCCCAGCGCAGCCGCTCAGCCTCGGTCGCCTCGTACCAGTTAGGCCGGACCCGTCCCGCCCGCTCCGGAGCTCAGCGTGTGGGTTACGGCGACCACCTATCACCGGCAACGCGTGTGTGCGTGACCCGACTCTGGCCGTTCCCGTCCCATCCCCTCCCCCAATACGGTTGACAATAACGGGTCGGACATGTCCCGCAGGGAGGAATAAAGATCCGTACGTCGAGCTCACCCCTCTCCGGTTGACTCCACCAGCCGTCGACCCGCAGTCGCCGTTCGCCGCCCGCTGGAGACACGACCCGGCCGTTTTCTTTCTCCTCTTTCCTTTTCCTCGTTCGGAGTTAAAAACAGCCCTTTATCCCCCCTTTTTTTTCCCCCTCTTCTTCTCCGGATACAGTCTCGTTTTTCTCCCCCCCCCTCTCTCTCCTCTCACGCTACCAGGCCGGGATCGCCGCAAAATACATGTGTAGCTCCTACGTAACCTAATCTCGGCGCTTCCGCGGTCCAGGCGCTTTCTGCCATTTCATAGCGACGTCGTCGGCGGAAGCCCGCGACGTTTCCTCGGCCGCGCGGCGAGCGGCGGCGGCGCGGCGCGGCGCGGCGTGGGGGGGGTGCGTTCAAGACCGCCTGCGCGTTCCCGGCAGCCGCTCCGGGGGGAGGAAAAGAAAGAAAAGAGGCGGAAGCCGCCGTTTCGCAACGTTTTTGAAACGACGTCGCGGATCACGGGGGAAAAAAAAAACGCAAAAAAACAAAAAACAAAAAACATCGTACACACGATCATGGGTTTATTTCTTCCTCACGGATGAGAAAAGACAAACAAATGCGTGATGTGTTCATAACATACGCTAAAAAACACGTGGAAATTATTTTTTTGCAACAGCTCCGGCGTTTAAGAGAGAGCGTGTGTGTGTTTTTCTATTTCCTGTTAACAGTTAAAATAAGAAAATAAAATTCGGAACTAAAACTTGCATATGGATTCTTTTAATATATATATATTGATTAGGATATGTTGGCTGATACGGTACATAACGTTTACATAAAAACCGGAGTGTAATTTAGTAGGTAGGTTAAAGCTCAGAAAGTAAGAATGTGTATTTTTACCTTATAAAAAGGTGATTCTCTCTGTGATGGCCCCAGCACCCATAATACTCACATCAGTCATTAATACTGTTATTATAAGCACTGAAGCATAAGGCTACTAAGTTTTTCCACAGTGGTGGAAGGTAACTTTATTTATCCGAGTGATGTACAGTAGCTGTACTTTATGTGGGTAGTATGTCCTGTGTATATTACTCTTTATTTCTACTCAACAACATTTATTTGACAGTTAAAGAGTTGGTGTGTTTAACTATTATCACTGGCGTCAGATTTGACCCTGAAGAGAGCTCATGCAGGTGGCAGGAAGTCCCATGCAGTCATCACCTTGAAATGCTCTTGCGGGGACACTGGTCCCCTCAGGATGTGCAGGGCAGAGGCGTGAATCCAAACTAAGTTACAGGGCTTGTTTTGATGCTGTGGCTGAGGGTGAAGCATGGGTGAGCGTGTCTCGCAGAATGGCTGTTTGGTGGAAAACTCAAAACAATTTCAAATAATAAGCAGATAGCTTGCACACAAAACAAAATAAGCAAGAACAGCAGCTTTGGATTTTCTAACTTTTGAGAATGTCAGTTTGCAAGATGGTTACGCTAAACCCAATAGACTGTCCCATTACTTTTCTGAGGTCAAATGACACTTTTTACTCCACTTCATTTATCTGATATTTATACTTTTTACTTTGCATGTCTTTAAAGGGAAAAAACTACACTAGGCAAGCATATAAACGATGAAGCATTGCTAGTTTATATTAGTCAGACATAGGGCCTAGTCCACCTGTATGACCTGAAACAAACCACTTACATGTTAATACATCGGTGTTACATCACTTTAAGATCCATTATTTTTCTAATTGGTACTTTTACCATTGATAGTTAATGTTATTTGAGATGACTTTTTTGAGATTTGTTATTATTTTGTGTCCATCAAATTTTTAAATGCACACCATCAAGGTTATTCTTAATCAATAAGTTAAGCTTTAAAAGTCTTTTCAGTCACTAAAGCTGGCAGAAAGGCATTATGTAGCATGTTCTGTGAAATCTTGTTATTCAGAGAACTATACATGTTAGCCTTTAGCTGTGTGTTAATCTATGTGAGGCACTAATAGGAAGTGGGACAATTAATATGTCAGTTGTGGTTGAAACATCAGATTAACACAGTGCCGCCTACAGTGGATTGGTCCTTTGCTGCCCCATCTGCCGTTAGCTTGCCCTGCAAATCCAATTATGTTCTTATGTTCCAGTCTAAAAATAGTTGAAAATGACGGAAAACGCAGAAACAAGGCGTCATTAGTTGGTAGTACAGAGGAAATTATGTTATGGAGCCGATGTTTCCTTTCTGTGGAGACGATTGATCCGTAATGTGTGACAAGATGCCATGAGAGACGGAAGCACTAAGACCAGGGAGAGGTGGGAGGAATGGCAGCAGGGGAAGCATAAGACGAAGGATTAGAGTCTGAAGGAAATTAAGAAGAATCTCCTCAGATACCGGATGAAATAAGGTAGGCCACATAATACGTCAAAACCCATATATTCTTCTGTTACAATAATTTTAGTCTGAATGTTGCTCATCAAACCACCTGTAGGCCTAGAGATGTGTGTTTGCAGACTCAGTGCTGACTCCATTGATTACAGCCATTACATATGACCAATGATCGGCATGCTTTTTATTCTTTAGTCTTTATGTCAACCGCTGTAACAACTCAATTCTCCTCTGGAATCAAGGCCGTAGTGGTTAGTTTGCAGGACAGGTCTACATTGAGCAGAGCCTCAAACTCATAGAGAGCGAGTGAGAAGCAGGATGTTTGTGAAAAAGAGCCCGTGTGCTCCGCCAGATTTCCCTGGATTAATGAAAGAATTTTACTGAGTCAACTTTTGTTTTCGCTTTTTTCTCTAAAACAGTCAACTGAATCAACATGTGTTTCACAACTAAAATCATTGTCACATGTTGGCGCGAAGGGGATGGCAGATGAATTTGCCTTTTTGATACAAACACTTCTGCCTGGTCAGTGGTAACACTAAAATTGTTAATATTGTGGGGATAAAATTTCAAACTGTTTATACAATCAGTTTTTGTAATGCAGTATGTTAAATTTGATTTAACTAGCATTTTTCAGTTTGTTTTCATTTTACATCATTGTTTCCAAATTAACTGTTATTTAGTAGAACCTCTTCTATTTCCATGCTCTCACAAGTAGGCATGACCTACATGCCTACTTGTGATTACAATGGACCATAAAGACAGTAAAATAATACTGATTATCGTAGCCACCATGTAAACACCTCACCAGAGGTTATCTTGGTTGAATTAAATCAGGGTACACATAACCTGATTAACAGAGCTGGGCTATTTGGCGGTCTATCAAATTACCGTGGCAAGTCTGGTTTCTTTCAGTGATGTAATTGTGTTCATGAGTCAAAATGAATGCAAAAGAGTGTCCAAACTAAAGAAATACCAGCAGCAGTAGTCTAAATAGTCCCTTCAATTAAAATAGAAGAGATTAAAGTAGGTTAAAGAAGTTAAAGACGGTGGGAAACACTAAAAATCAAAAACATTCCTCCATTTTATTATTCTTATCATCTGATAAGAGAAGGAATAAGATGATTACATTAAGATACCTCCCGGATGCTACCGCACCGACATGCTAATGTAAACAAATAGGGAAAACTCAAGTTGCTGCGGCAATCTGGCTATTCACAGGAGCATTTTATGTAATGCCACTTGTGTTGTTAGGTGTAGGAAAACAAAGTTTCCTTTGTGTCGTTGCTGAAGTCTACATGATCATCCATCATCTCCCGTCCTCCATTACAAAAGAGCAACCTCAGTTTGGTCTTCCTCCTGTTTGTGCCATAAAGCAATCCTACAAATTCCCATCTAATCTGCATGCAGTCATTCCTTTTATGATGTAAACCAAAGATAGGCGGAGTTGAACATGGTACACTGTCATGGTACTGTATGGGGACTGTAATGCTTACATGGATTATTAAAAACCCCAATTAAAAATCTTGCTACAAGCATTTGGCAAGCTGGTCATTTCCATTTCCACAAAATTTATTATCTCATAGGTAAGATGATCAATAAATAATCACAAAAAAACCCTAATGGAGGGAACTCTGTGACTAAGCCAGTCTTTCTAATCTCAATGTTTCCTTAAAATAGCTACTTTCCAGTTATGGAACAGTGATGCATAACATTCCAGACCTCCCTTGAATCTGTTATAATTAGATTAAAAATGCTCCCACTCCCTCTGTGATGTCAAATAACAATATATAACAACTAATTTTATAAACAATACATAACATATCCCTCTACCTTTGTTTACCCAGTACATGATAGTTCTGAAAGTTTGGCTATGTCAGAAGAGAAAATATGTAATTTATACATCTGGTAAACCTTATGTTCTTTTGTCTGTTTTTGTTTATAAACTCTAAATTTTCTATTTTCCCATAGGAGCTCTTGACTGTATCATTGCTGTTCACATTATGAACTATGACACCAAATTTGGGACACAGCCTCCTGGGAATAATACAAAACTGTATTTTGTTCTATAAAGAGAGTCCATTTTAGCATCAATAGATTTCTTATCTGCAAGCGAAACAGTCATTATTAAGACTTATCTCAGTTAAGTTTATATTTGCATAACACGTTCTACATATTATTCTTGCCTTTTCATACAAATGAGAAAATCTAAATGAGATTTGAAGTGACATTAGTAATGTTTACTGGCAAAAAAAAGAAGAAAAAACTTGACGCACTGTAAGGGATTAATGCAATTGATTGATTAAAATGAAAACTTTCAAACATATGTAAGTAACTCTGTAATTCTACAAATCCAAAAATTACACATGAATATTTAGTTCAATATGAACTACTGATTTGTTGTCATCACTGCTCTGGATTTCCTCAATTACCAAAATTATTATTTGTCATGTCAGAGGTCCTTAACTTAAGCAATACTGCTTTAAAACTGCTCAACACCAGCCTCGACTAAACAGACGCTGAGCTGGTTCAAGCAGATACAGTCAAAATATACAATTTTAAAAACAAACAAAAAAATACATAAATAATGTAAAAATATTATTTGTGCTTTCAGATCATTTCAATATCCCAGTTGTCTTGTATTAATAGCAATTGGTTGAAGTGTTGGATTTGTTTCCAATTAGATCTAATTCCATTAAACCCTAAGCTTGTCTGTCTGAAACTCTGACCTCTGACCTCCAACGGTTCACTGTGTCTGACATACATCTCAATACAATTCTACTCCATGAGGACATTGTTGCTATCAACTCTCTCCTTTCAATAAACATACAGCATAGTAATATACAGATTACTTGTGATGTTCCCTTATAGCAAATAGGCCTGTTCTAAAAATAACCTCATTCCTGCGAGGTTTGGTTCCACCTGAGAATCAAAGATCAAGGACATTTTTTCAGGAGACATTTGATACCACAGCAAAAGGAATCCCCAGTCTTTTTCTAATGCATAATTTAACAGTTCAATCGATTGATCTGCAGCTCTCTGTAAATGTCTATGTTTGTGTGTGTGTGCCCTGGCAGGATGGGTACGTTTGTGACCCTGGCAGAAGTGTTGGAAGCCCGGGGTTCACCACTGGATGAGGATGAGGTCTGGTGTCTGCTGCTCGCCACCACTGAGGCCCTACTGGACATCTCCAAAAAAGGTAATCAAAACCCCTCACCAAGTTGTATCACCTCCCAGATCCACGTGTCACTTGGGTGCAGGGCGTGGTTCAAAGGCAGCCTTCAAGAACATCCAAACAGAATGAGTTTAAAATGTGTCGCTTACCATGTACCTTTTTATTCACACAGGTTTGTATTCACACAGGTTTTTACATAACATACAACCCTACACAGCACAAGTGAAACTTATCAAATCCCTTGAGCCGCTAAATGTCACCAGTTTCTGTTCCTCTCTCTGTCCAGGTTCAGGCAACATGTGCAGTGTGCTAAACCCAGGCTCGGTGCTACTCTCAGCCAATGGGAGTTTGGCTTTCAAGAGCTGTGGGCGATATGAAGACGTGGCCTCCTTCACGGCCCCTGAGGTCCAGCAGGGTCACGCTGCCTCCACCAGGACACCGGCTGAAAAGGTCAAAAGACTCTGATTTGATAGTTATTCTGGCTTTATCAACTACAAAATCATCATCAGGGTCCTGAGATGATTATCAGGCTAGAAAGAATCAAAAACATAAAAAATTACATTTACTTTTCATCTGTTGTAACGGTACATTGCTATTTTGTTGTGAATACCTTTTCTTTTCCTTTTAAGATTCTAAAACTGATTTAAATTAAACAACTGGATAGGAAAAACATTCCTAGCTAATGGATAATCAATCAAACCTCTAATGGAGAAAATAAGTTACAGACAAGTGGTTTACAAGGGAAAATGGTTTGATGTAAAAAGACAGTAGAAAAACGGTTAAAAATCACAATTTAGTCAAAAATGTAGAAAAAGTAAGATCAATAAAACATATCTGTCAGAGCCTATGTGCTCTGACAATTCCAAAGACTGCGTGTGACCATGACTCTTTAATTACATAATGCACAAATTGTTGGGAATCAGTCAATAGCATGAGCTCCACACATGCAATAGCACTAATGTGCCTGAAAAAAGGGACATCAGACGCAGTATTTTTTTTGTGTTAACAAGAATAAATGCCTGAATCATTTCCTTGTTCTGCTTTCCATCAGATGGTTGTGTACTCCCTGGGGATGACCCTCTACTGGTGCATTGATTATCATCTACCTCAAAATCAGGTACTTTCCTCCCTCTTGTCCTCTATCTCTTGCTCCGACTCTCCCTTTCATGTTCTTAGTACTTGTGCGTCATCTGCTTTCCTCTCACCTGCGTCCTGCGTGCAGCCGGTCCAGCTGAGCGCAGAGCTGGAGGGTTTGCTGCTCAGCATGTGTGAGGACATGGTGGTGAGAAGGACCGACCTCCTGACGGTGCTGGAGACCTGTGAACTTCACCACAAGGTCGCGATGCTGCCTCCCACTGAACGCCTCATAAGACAGCTGGTTGAGGATGTCTACAGAAACTCAGTGAGAGTGCAGTAGATGTGTAGCGTTGGTTGATTGCTTTGGTTTAAGATTGTCAGGGGAAGTCGTGTTTGGTTTTGAGGAGTTTCATTTAGCTTAGTTCATTTTTCTTTTGAGTTCACCGATAGCGCCCACTCTCTGCTCGCTCCTTGAGCTGGACAATGATGTCTTTGCAGGTTGATCATGTGTCCATGGCTGAAAATGGATCGCAGCTAACAGACCGAAGTCAAATGGTCAGAGACAGATTACACAGTAAGAAACTGATTCTTTTTATCAGATTTGAGGCAACAGTTTCACATTTATGAAATTTTGATTTCTTGCTGAGAGTTAGATGAGAGGATAAATACCAATCACTTTTCCACACACTAAATATGATGCTACCAACTACAGCCATCTAGCGTTGCTTAGCATAGGCATAAAGCAGGGGGAAAAAGCAGACATGGCCTTGTCTAACCATGAATAACCGACCTACTAGTGGCTCTAAATCTCACTAGCATGTTACATATTGCTTTTTGTAATCCATACACAAAAGATATAGCAGAAACAACACTGCCACAATATAGTCTGGCAATAATCTGCCATTGATACTATTCTTTGTCTTTTTTAATTTGTATTTTGTTTTAAAAAAGGGGCCATACACCTACCAGCACCTGTGATACTCCTCAATTACACACCTTTAGATTATTCTAGCAATTTTAAAAATGAAATAAAAAAGGTTTATTAGTCAGATTTTTTTTCTTTTTTTAAATTTTAGATCAGATTACCCTGTTGATTGTTCACTCCGGCTTCTTTTTTTGCGGAGCTAACCTAACCAGCTGCTGGTACTAGCTGGTAGTTTCATACTTAGCATATTAACACGAGAATGGTACCAATCTTCTCATCTAACTCTCAGCAAGAGAGAGTAAGTTCAATGTTAGCGTATGGACAGTAGTATTGAGTATTAATAACAATAGTATAAGTATTAGTAACAATTTCTTCCAGGGGGCTCTTTTAGTAACTCTACATGGGCGCTGAAGAAGAATATTTCCAGAACATTCTCAGGAGCCTCTTATCCACCCGAGCCCACAGGGTATGAAATATGTGTCCAAACACATTTTACACACCTCATAAGAGACATTTTTTAGCACATAAAACATTGTCATACACCCTTTTGAATCAAAGTATAAAGAAAACCATGTAAAATAATATGTTGTTTATTTCACTGTAAAACCAAATTCAAGTTAAATTTGAATATTTTTTTAAATGATAAAAACAGTAGGGAGTAAGAGATGGGAACTATAGGGAAGACAAACCCCCAAAGGACTCTTTAACAAAGCTAGTGTGATATTGCCTGGTTGGAAGCCATCGTCTCATGAGCGACAGATCTTCCATCCCATCAGACTGAGAATGGAAAACTAATTTTTCCCAGGATTCCCTCGGGAGTTCGACACAGAGAGAGTTACGGCAGCTGGCAGCAGCTGACCCGCAGCCCCTGTAGTCCGTACATGGATGGTAATCGAAACGCCAACCTAAGATCACTCGCTCAGTTTGAGTCCACAATGAGTCTGAATGACAAGAAACTCAAGGTGAGCCAAATTATTACTTTATCTAATCAATTTAACATGCTATGGTACATATGTCAGTTCATATCACACATTGGTGACATTGACAGTTATATGAATTTAGAAGTCAGAGAGTATTTTTTTTACCGGTTGCAATTCTTCTGGCAAATTCATCTTTCATATACTTGCACATGGAAAAATAATTCATGTCATTGCATTCAAGTATTTAAAACAGCACGGACACACCAAAGTGCCGGCTACACTACTGACCGGTTATGTTCCCAAGATTGGTTGACAGCATATTCTATTTTCTCTCTCCCTTTTCTTTTCTGTTACAGGACATGGGCCCTGAGTTCATTAGAGTCTTAGATGAGCCACTGGTTGTCTTGGAGCTGCCTGGATCTATTGTGGTGAGTTCTGGGGAAAAAAAAACCCAAAACAAACTAAATTCCTTTAATAATTAAGGAACATGTTTTATCCCATTACGCAGCAGCAAAGCAAATGGTGTGTTCATCCATTCAGATATGGGGATGGTTCATCTTGATGTGGCAGCTAAGGACAGAATTTTTGATTAATCTGTTTGAGCGCCTATTTGAAATGATGACTGTCCTAAATGATTAGAATAAAAAAAATGCACTGACTAAAATTGAAAACTGCAAGAGTTCTAAATGGGGTACCATATACCATTCATATTAATCTAAAAAAAAAAAGGATGCATCACTTTTATACAATATTTTGCAAACTTATCCAGCAGGGCTTTAAAAGACCCCTCCCATCACCTTTTTACTTAGTTACCAAAAAAAAGTACCAGAAATTGTTATTACAACAAATGTGTACTCTCTTTATGGCAGTCAAAGAAAGGGAAATCTCCAACCACCCAGAGAGAGCTGAGTGTGGTGATGCCAAACGGTCAGAGCATCCTGGTCAAATGTGAGGTGAAATCCCGAGGAGGAGACGTCTTTGACATGATTGTGGCTCACTCCAACCTGATGGAACATTTCTACTTTGGCCTTGCTTACATTGATGGTAAAGAAGCAGAATAATTTAAGAATGTTGTGAATGACTGGCTGCATACAGCATCTGTTCTGTTTGTTGAGGCGTGACTGATAAACCCTACTAGTGTAAAAAGTTTGTGTGGTGGAGTTAATTAGTCATACAGTTTTATTGCGCATGATGTGTCAACTCAGATGTTTCTCCTCTCTGGTCAGATAATGAGTTTTTCTTTGTGGACAACGACACCAAGATTTCCAAAGTTGCTCCAGATAGCTGGAAGAAAGTGCCTACAGCCACCTTTGTTCTTTTCTTCAGGGTTAAATTTTTTGTGAATGATATTTCTCTTCTTTTGTAAGTCACAGTCTTTTAATTCCTTCTCGTGTTATTACCGTTTAGTTACAAAATGTGTCCCGTAAGATTGTCTATAAAGGTCAGATGTGTATGGTCCTCTCTATCAGGCACAAACAGACCCGCCACCAATATTACCTCCAGCTCAGGAGAGACCTTTTGGAGGACAGGCTGTCCTGCCATGAGGAGACTGCTTTGTACCTGGGAGCTCTGGCCCTGCAGACAGAGTATGGAGACTGCATGCCTGAGGTTGTGCGCCAAAAATGATTTTAACAAAACCTGTAGTTTTGAAGAAATAGTCTCCTTGTGAGCTGTTAGAGGGGCCCTCCAGAAATTCAGTTTTGTGCTTCCATGAAGTTTGGTGATTCACAATATGGATGATCAAGCAGCAGAGGCTGAAAAATCCTGACATATATTCCTGAGTATGAGTCAAGGTCCAGAAACACTGAATCATAATTTTACTATAAATAGTATCCTCCCTCTATGCCATGTAAATGTTGATATCTTTCAAACTCCATAGCCTCTGTTTGTACTTAAGTCTTGCTGTTATAAATTTCTGGTCCCTATGCCCAGGCTCAGATTACCCTGTTGACAGCAGTATGACATCATCAAAATTGGTGTATTACACCGTAAAAGCCAACAACAGTCAAAAGTTTGTTGGATTATGAATGTGAATTCAGTTGTCATTGATGATAGCTCGCCCATCACCCTGCTTATGAGCATTTGTTTTCTCTCTCTAAGACTGTAACATTATTCTCCATTGAAATGTTACAATTTTATGGCATTCCATATATCTATTGGATTCTATAAATACAAAGTCTGACCTGGTGTGTTTAGGTGTATGGTAGGAACTACTACCGCCCTGACCAGTATGTCTCCAAGAGTGTGATGGAGAAACGTGCCTTGCCTTACATTCAGGAGGAGCTGCTACGACTTCACACCAACAATGCACAGATGCTCACTGATGAATCAGAGCTCGAGTTCCTCAAGGTACCCCAACGGTCAAATTTAAAATTAAAAACCAGTATCTAATCGTAATGAACATGCTGCAGCTATGTTATGATTAACATATATTAACATTATGAGTAACACATTATGTCTCTTCAGGTGTGTCAGCAGTTGCCTGAATACGGTGTGTTGTTCCACCCGGTGAAGCGTGACAAAAAGCCTTTAGAGGGAGAGATTCTCCTCGGGGTTTGTGCCAAAGGAATCATCGTCTATGAGGTTAAAGATGGCTGCAGATCCACCAGCCAGCATTTCAACTGGAGGGAGACTGAAGTCATCTCCTCAAATGTGAGTGGAATGATAATATTGTCATTTCATTTCTTTTTGTGGAAATTCAATTCCTGGTTGGTTCCAAAATAGAAATGTGGAACTACTGATTTGTACTGACATTTTTATTTTACCTTTTAGTTTCTAAAAACATATCCTTCCTGTTCCTGCAGAGGCGTAAATTTGTAGTAGAGAGCAGCAAGAAGAAGTACACCTTCATCACAGAAAGGTCAAAGATAGCTGAATACCTGTGTAACCTGTGTTCAGCCCAGCACAAGTTCAACAATGAGATGAACTCTCGCCAGCTCAGCCACAGCCTGGTCTCAGGTCAGTGCCCCAACTCATCAAGCGTAGGACATTCATAGAAACAGAAATAGGGCTCCCAGTTACTGAAATATTTCTCTCCTCTTGCCTCCAGAGTCGAACATTGTGCAGTATGCGGCAGTGTGTCGTGCTCAGAGCAGCCAGCTCAAGTCCTTCTCATGTTCGGAGACACCACAGGATGAAAGTGGTTTGACCACGCCTCAGGATGAGTCCCTGAACAAGCTGTGTGACGATTACGCTGCCAGGATCGAGGCTCGCATCAAACTGCAGCGCCAGAGCATCAATGAACAGAGGTAAAAAAGTCATCGGGCAGTTTTTACCCCACATTAAAAATTTAGCATCAAAGAGATATTTTGCCACACATTCAAACAATTTAATCGTAAAGAATTTGTCATCAATTCAGTTTGTTCTAGACTTTCTGGTAGCTACCACAAAGGGACTGAATATAGTTGTCTCAGTTTTCCTCTTTCTGTGTTTCTTCTGCAGTACCTGCTCCAGCAGTCAGCGCAGCAGCACTGGTATACGTTCCCCAGTCTTCTCTCAGAGGAGTGGATCCGAAGCCCCCTCTAGCTCTTCAGCGGTTAGAGGTAAGGTAAAACCAAGCATACTGCTCAACTTTCTTAACTGATAACCTACACATGACAGATAGTTTACCACAGGTAATTTAGCCAGCAGGCATTACATTACTAACTGATTTGGCTGATGCTTTTATCCTTGGACAGCATTCAAGCAAGAGGGAGACCTTGGAGTAGGCACAAAGTACCACATCTGTTCAATAAGACAAAGTGCAAGGAGATCAGGTTAAAGAAGTGTATAGTGAGTGCACAGCAGGTGTGAGCTAAGGATGTTAGGATGATAAAAGCGTTGGAAGAGGACTTGCTCTCAGAAGAGATGAGTCTCCAGAGATATTTGAAGATAGAGAGGGATGCCCATGCTCTGATAGTGTTGGGTATGTGAACGGATAATCAGGTCCTAGGAGGTAGTATATTTACAATGCGAAGGGGCCCTAGCACTCAGCCAAGGGGTGTCACTTTGGGAAGGCGATGAGAAATGGACATATATCCTTGCAAGGACACACTGAAAGAATGCTCAGTCAGTTAGGATTCAACCAAGGGGTGCATTTTGCCAAAAATGCCCATAGCAGTGAGTACAGGTAGCAGGAATGCAATAGTTCACTGTGTCAAAACTATTGATAGGTCCAGTAAGATAAGAGGAGAGGACTGAGCTGAAGCTTTAGCTGCCTGTAGGCCTTCAGCCACAGATAACAGTGTCATTCTGATTGGCTTAGCACAGGTAGACACACTGGTCTTATTTAGTATGTCTTCAGACATGGAGGGCTACACATGAGTACTGATGCTTACGTTGATGCTTCAGTGACCGTCTCTATGATTCAGCATGAGCTTGACTGAATGCAGCTGTTCACATGTCAGGATTAATAGCATCAAGCTGAGTATGCCCACTGGATTAGCATAACAGAGGATTTGTTTTCGGAGGCGCCAGTGGGGCAGTTGGTCAGCACACAGTACGGTATCCAGCCAAGAGATACCAAGGTTGTTAGTTTGGCCTCACTTGGAGCAAACTCCCAAAAGCATTTAATTTTAGAAGGATGCCTTTGATGCTTTCCTTGATCCTAAAGTCACTGAAATAGAGCTCTTGTTAAGCACTTCATGCTTTTGGGGATTGCCATCAGTTAACTGTTACATGTAAGTCATTGCTCATGTTTTCCTCCACTCACAGAAACCCCAGCTAAACTGGGGTCGTCGTCAGAGAGAGAGGTCATATGTGTTTCCCTAAAGAAAGACCCAAAGCTTGGCCTCGGTAAGCTGATCACACTTAATCATACACCATTGGCAAAAAGTAGTATTTTAAGCTTTCTGACAGCAGTCCTGTCTAGTTTTTAGTGAAGCATAATTTTACAGAAAAGTTCCGTGATGGTGACCAAAAAAAAAGCTCTCTCTTTTCTTTAAAAAACGTTTTTTTCACCCACCTGCGGTTTGTGCCCATCCAGGTATAATGATAGTGGGAGAGGAGACTGTGGGACGTTATGACTTGGGCATCTATGTTGCCTCCATTGTGCCTGGTGGACCAGCTGATAAGGATGGACGTATAAGACAAGGTGGAGAATCATGTGGATCATATTTGCTTTCACTGTGGCAACACTCTGTACAATGTGTTGATGAAGTCTTCTTCTGACTGTCTGTAAAACTTTAATATTCCATTAGAAAAATAAGAATTTACCTTTATCAGCTATTAATCTAGTAAATGCAGCAGTAGTGTATGAGTGTTTGAGTTTTCTTTCTAAAAACAACATTAATTTCTTCTAATTAAGTACCTAAAAATTATATTTATAATAACATCATAAAATTATATTGCATGTGGAAGCATCATTTTCATCAAAAAGTTGATACCTCATTTTTGAAGGAAACCTCATATATGGTGAGTTATCTGGAAATAAGTGTTCTTTTGAATCGTCCAGCATCTCCCTCCATTTTACGACAATGGTTGCATAGAATGTGAAGTGGGAAAATTCAAATGACGAGAGAGAGTGTATGAGAGGTGTCTCTGGGATTCAATCAAGGCCTTTGGGGTCACACATGTGTTCAGAAGTGGTAATGGGGGTCTTCATTTCTCCACTGTCACTAGACACCAGCACCATTTCACTGTGACCTTTGCCCTCAGGTGGTCGCCTGATCTCTCTGAACCACATCAGCCTGGAGGGCGTCACTTTCAGCGAGGCAGCAGAGGTCATGCAGAGCAGCCCTGAGGAGGTGCAGCTCATTATCTCACAGCCAAAAGGTATTCTGTGTGTGTGTGTGTGTGTGTGTGTGTGTGTGTGTGTGTGTGTGTGTGTGTGTGTGTGTGCATTTCCTGTATATGTGTAATGATAGTGTGGCTCTGACCTTTGCCCTTCTTTGTTAAAATATTGGAGATTTAGTGATTAGCCTATCCTACTGTCTCTGAATTAAAAAAAATGTAAAAATTGATCGTGTTTATTTCTTTTCTAATCAGTTAACAGTTCCTTTTTGTACTTTTTAATGAAAGTTTGGTGTCTTGAAGTCTTTCAGACTTTCAGAAAAGGAACTGTTTAAAGTACTGTTAAAAGAGCATACAGGCTGTCTTTCCAAGATCTAAATGAGTAGATTGATACCAATCTAATGTATGTACCTTAAACATGAATCTACAGCTTGCAAACAGGTAGCTTAGCCTGGCTTACCGTAGCATTAAGACTGGGCACGTGGGAAAAGCTAGACTGAGTCTGCTGTAGCTTGAGCTCAGTGGTAACAAAATGCGAAATCTCTTTGGAACGCCATGACCTGTGAGGCGTGAGTTACATGACTGATGGAGACGGCTCAAGGTGTCAAGGGGATAGTTTTTGGTACCTTTTGTTGCTTTACTACCAGAATAATGATAAAAAAAAAGAGTAAATCTCTTTACAGCAAACTCTCCTCAGGTCTTTTAGACTCAGATAAATTCTAATATGAATTTTGGGAAATAGGCTTATAGGGTTACTTGCCAAGAGTTAGATGAGAAGATCAATACCACACTTATATCTGTACACTAAATATGTAACTAAAACAACCTTAGCTTAGCTTAGCACAAAGACTGAAATGGGGGGGGTGGAACAGGTAGCCCGACTCTTCCCAAAAACTGAAAAAAAAATTCACCTACAAGGACCGCCATATTTTACTACTTTACATTTTCTGGCTCGCACAAAAATATATGCGAAAGAACAAGCAGTTTCCCCTGTTGTTCAGTCTTTGTGCAAAGCTAAGCCAACTGGCTACTGGTGGTGGTATCAATCTTCTCATCTAACTCTTGGTGAGAAAGTGAAGAAGCAGATTTCCTCTGAAGTCAAACTGTTTGATGAACACCTTCAGAGAAACAAAACGGGGAGCTGCCTGATTACTCTTAGAGTATATGAACATTTTCATATTTCTACGTCAGTATTTTGAGGAATAATATAAGCGACTTACTTTTCCTGCCTCCAGTCCCCCTCAGTCCCAACAGTGTGCGCTCTCCCGTGTTGAGGAATTACGAGTCCCAGACCACGCTGATGGCAGACGGCCGATCAGGAGATGACATCCTTGATGAGATCGTTTCCGCCATGATGACGCCGAAGACCAGCAACAGGCTACATGTCCCTAATGAAGTACGAGCCCCTGGTGCACAGGTACCTTTATTTAGAATGATTCAAAATATAATTAGAAGCCAATAACCTTTAAACAAACAACTTACTGTAAGTTCTAAATAAGTCCTATACTTTATTCAGTGATAGTAGCCTAAATTTGCAAGCTTGATTATGTAATTATTTATTTATTTGTTTATTTATTTATCTATTTATTTATTTATTCATTTATTGAGTTTGGAAAAACAGGATTAACCCAAACAAACTGTCAAAATATGCTGTATTGTGGTAATCCTGTAGTACAGGTCAGTACATATCTGATTGTGGCTGAACTTGTTCTTTTCAGGACGGCTGCTCTATGTCTCCCTCTCTAAACTGTGTGAGGCCAGAAGAGATCACTGTGGAGCTCAGGAAGATAGCGGGAAGTCTGGGCATCAGCATCTCTGTGAGTTTAAGAAATAGCTTTAACTGCAATGACTCTGTAACAGATGATGGTCTGAGAGTTGAGTTAGTTTTAAATAGTAGATCTCAGTCCTGCCTTGATATTTGATTGAAACGGTGCCATAAATAACGCTGAAACAAACTACAATTCAGTGGTTGTCTAACATAAAGTGGCATTATTGTTAATGTTATGAGGGTAGAGGGATATGCTGCTTAGGTGAGGTTATGTTAGAATTTTAATCTCAGTCTGCTATTATCTGCCAGTCATATCACCCCGGATTGATATCAATTTTTTTTAACGCTATTAGAGAAGACAGATTTAAATTCTGCAATAAAACTTGGCTCCTTATCTTTTATAGAACTGCTAAACTCCCCCAATCAATTTTGTACTGCAATCTTGAGTTCACAATGAAAGCCTCAGTGGGTTGAATTGAAATTTAGCATTAGTGTCTGATGATCCTCTGAATGCCAATTCAGATATTTTTTTTTTTCATCATGACAATTAAAAGTATGTTTTTTGTTCACAAAAGACTGTATCTGCATCAAAAAAAGTGGTTTTGGTTTCAGCCTGCAAAATCCTTTATACATATGATTAATGCATTTGAAATGTAATTATAGTTAAAAACAATAGGAATGAACAGTCAAGGAAGGCAAATAGTACAGCAACTCATCATCAGCACTGGGTTATAAAGTCTGCCCCTCTCACTCTGATAAACATGTGTGGTCTGACAAGATTAGAGAGAGAGAGGTTGATCCATATTACTTCACTGATTACACACTGATCACCACTGCACTATGAGCTGCACCACAACCAGTGTTGGGAGAAATATTCTGATGTTTCCCCAGGAAAATTCGCAATACCTCAGTCTAAAGATTCTACGCAAGTGAAACTGTCCAAATTTTTCTCTAGTAAAAGTATTTTCAGAGAGGAGACACAACTGCAAACTGTGTTGTACAACCCGGCAACCCAAATGATGTACCGATTAATGGCCTATGACTATACTGTGAAGCCTTACCAATTGCTTTAATATTGATAAAGCCATTAGTTACAACCCTTTATGAAGAATCCTTATTTGAAAACGGCACTAAACATTTTAATGCTGCAGCTGGTTTAAGTGAAGCTAATTTTAACAATTTACTATAATTTTGGGTTGTTTATTCTGACTTTGTGTTTAAAATCTTACCTAATCAGCAGAGTAACCAGTAATTATTAATGTAAGATGGATGTAATGGAGTGAAAAGTACAATTTTTCCCTGGAGTAAAAGAAGAAGCAGGAACTTTACTATACTCAAACAAAGAAGCTTGAAAAAGTACTTGAGTAAAAGTACTTTCCACCACTAAATACAACACAGATTGCATTTAACAAGCTCCATTTACTGGGCCCCCGTATTTCCTCCTTACCATCAGTATATCACTGGTGATATCAATATATGTCATGAAGTAAAGCTGAACTAAAAGCCTCTGTCATGTTCAGGGTGGTGTCAACACCAACCTTCCTCATGGAGGAATCTACATCAGGAGCCTCGTTGCAGGAGGGGCCGCTGAGAGGGACGGACGTTTACATACAGGTATTATAGCTCAATATCAAATTCAGCAATGTTCAGGCCTACATGTGTCATTATGAAAAAAAAATCTGGTATCTGCCTGGTGTGTTTGATTTGTCTACAACCTTTCGGTGGAGCTCCAGCAGTGGACAAACACATCGTGTTTAACACTGGGACTCTGAGATTCGACACTTATTAACACCAGAGAATTTGATGTGCACATTTTATCTGATGCTTTTAGAGCAAAATGAGTAATTTGATAAGCCAGAAATGGAAAACAACACAAGGATCTGAGCTGAAACAGTCAGTAAAGAACTAAAAAATGCAGAGCAAAATACACAACAAATATTTAGAGTCAAATGAATCTTTTTGACCTTCTATTTGTTCCCACCTTTTTTCTGTTACAGGTGACAGACTGTTGGAAGTGGATAAGAATAGCTTCCAGGGCTTCACCTACGAGCAGGCTGTGGAGTGTCTGAGTAAAACCGGAGAGGTAAATTGATAAGATTATTAGAGACTCATGATTTCTTATTTCAAGTAATTATAATGTTGTTGTGATGATGATAAACAGATTATTTCCTAATTTACCTCTCAAACTGTTTTTTTTTTATCACTTATTTTATTCCTCTTGATCACACCTTTGTCTCTCCTCCCCTCTAGGTGGTGACCCTGGTTGTGGAGAGGGAGTCGAGGAACGTGCCGAGGGTTTCTCTCAGCGCAGACACCAGCAGCAGTGTTTCCAACCAGAGCCTCAGTCCGGCTACCAGCCAGCTGAGACTCAACAGCAGCTCGTCCACCGGCACCCCTCCAAACACGATCACCAACCGGCCCAGGGAGTACAGCTTTGTCACCGACGGTAGGACACCTCAGCTGGACTTTTAACTCAAGTACACACAATACATACAGTATAACTACCTCAACAAACAAAGCCAGCCCATGATCTCTTTCTGGGAACTGCTTAGAAATATTTTTCAGAACATTCATGCAACTTTCTCATAATGAACAAAATGTCGATCTGCAGTTCCCTCAGAGAGACAGAGGGTTATGTCACAAGACACTGCTGAGAAAGGAGCGTTCGTGAGAGAACCCGTCGACACTAAGCTGTTTGGTGCTTTAATAGCGCGCCAGGTGGCCAGGCTAGTCTGAATGCTTCAAGGTGAACTTTCACACACTTCCTCCTCCTCATCCTGATCTTCCTTACTGACCCTGACCTTACACTTCTTATCCCTGGCCTCCCTTATCCTTCGGGCCTGTCCTTCTATATCTGCCATCCCACATCGCTGTCTTCATCGCTGAAAATCGAAAAAGTAGATCATGTGTTTCCATGTATTACATAGTCAATTTCATCCTGTTTTTAACATCTTGACAACCGTTAACATAAAATGTTAGGTAAATACTGTCAATTTTCCATCTACATCTTTATCATCTCTTTATTGTTGCTCATTATTATGTACCATTATTTATCGTATGTATTTTTTTTATCAAATAGTGTAACTGAATAGAATTTTTCTTAAATAAACTCAGTGAAACCCATACACAATGACTGTAGCCTGATCTAAAAACCTCTAAAATGACACCAACTGCTGCAACCCCATGTTATAAAGAATTGGGAGTAATGATAATAACTGCCCACCAAAGAGCCTCATCTCACAGCTGACTGGTGGATGCTAGGGTGGAGGTTGTGTTTATGAACTGCTATTTACAACAGCACGGCAACAGGCATGACATAGCTGAAGAGTGAGCAGAACACTGGTGACTTAGGCTGCGTTCAGATGGACTTAAGTCCTGAATGAAAAAAAACACAGCCCTCCCCATTCATTTGAATGAGGCTGCTCCAAAGTTGGGACACTCAACAAGAAGGTTGAACCTGGTTTATCTTCTCCCGCAATGTAGCTTCTACCTAGCAGCACCTTCAAATCTCACTAATATGTTATATCACTTTGTTTGGTCTGTGCACAAAACAATATGTTGCAGTCTTATGGGTCATGGGTTTTATGGGTACTGGGAGCAACACAGACAGGCAAGAGCCTCTAAGTTACTATCATCACTTACCAATCCCTGCTGTGTTGACCTTGTTGCATCCTGTGGGGATTGATGAGGTCCAAGACTATACACCCAATATCAATTCTGCATTCGTTTGATTATATATTTAACACATTGCATGACAGAACAGTAGATCTCCTGCTGCTGCTTTTATTTCTACATTTTTTTTTCATATTTTGATTTGAGTTAACATGTCAACAAGAAAAAAAACTGATAAAATAAACACTGACAAATTAACCTGCCCCCCCAAGAAATAATGAGCTTTTCTTTTCTTTTCTTTTCTTTTCTTTTCTATTATATTCCTTTCACTCCACCCATCCACCTCCTCTTTCACATATCCTTTATCTCCTTACATCCCTACATCTACACCTCATCATTATCCCATTACTGCCTCCAATCTCCCACCTCCGAAAACCTTCAGACAACACGCAGGAAGTGACCCTGATCAAGAGTGCCAACGGCCTGGGCTTCAGCTTCCTAATGTGCGAACTGGATCCACCCACGCGGGACTTTGGCAGCCTGGTCCGAATAAAGCAGCTTTTCCCCGGCCAGCCGGCTCAGCAGAGTGGCAGGATCCAGGAGGGAGACGTCTTGTTGGCCATCAATGGCCAGTCACTAAAGGAGCTGTCGTATCCAGTATGTGCAGATTTAAAAAATGAGTCCATTTCAGTCTTTATTCGGTCTAATTGGTAATATCTGGGTTTATTTTTTTCAGAATTCTTACTATTTTTTAAAATAACTGTATTCTTAAAGTTACCATGACACGTAATTAATTTTAATTAAAAATTATTTTAATTAAAACATTGGAGTCTCTAATATGACAGATATGATCCATGTCTACTACTATTATCTATAATAAATAATTAAGTATAATTATTTATTATAAATAATACATATTATTATTATTCATTATCTATTAATATTATAATAAATATTTCGTTATATAATTTTGAAACTGGAACAATATCCTGTTAGACTTTTCTGGTAGGGCTCTGCAGACTGTTCTACACAGGGTCATACTTATTTCCATCCTATTTTGAATTACACAGCAGGGATCTAGGGCCAAAGAGCCAAAGAAAAGGTGACAAAGGACAAAGTGCATTGTTTCTTGGGCATAAAATGGCTTCAAAACTGTCTATGTGTTGATATGGGATGGGAACCATGTGAAGTTAGGCAAAAGGGTGACATTTTGTGGAATAGGGTAAAGAGCATGTCTAACAAAAGACTCACTGTATAAAGCTTTTAGTGGGATTACTTGAATAATCATCTATGGGCAACAAACTTGCAGAGTTATTCCCTTAATTTTATTCAAAGTATTTATTTAGAAGTAAGATTCCTTGCTGTATTAATTTACTATTTTACTAAAATAGTCCGAAGAAATATTAAGCAAACCAAAACTGAGAAAATATTGTATTATAAAGCGAACTTACCATCTTGAGCAGAGCGCAGAGGTCGATTTATGCTCAGTTAAGATCTGGCAAAAAGTGTCACCTGTGTCATTTTGATCAGGTTCATGCATTTTTACATTTTTCTCTCATCCCAGTCTACTTGATACAACAGATGAATATGCAATACAGTACATGTCAAGACATTGGACATAGCTCAGTTTTTGTTAAACATAATCAATGTATGAGAAAGCTGTATGTTTAATTTCTTCCATTATATTATATTTGATATCATGTGTTTGATATATGTATCAGTACCATATATTGGTTGCTTTTTTTTTTCTCTGGCCCCTGAAGGTAACGTGAGTATGTTTTGTAAGCTCATGTGGGCTGAGCACCTTTAGGTTTATGATATTGATATAGAAAGAATGAATACACTGTGTCTCTATGGGAGGGCTTTGTCCTGAACTGGTTCAATATTCTGAGCATATTGTACATACATATGCAAGAAATATATGACTACTCTGATTTTAATTAACACTGTATAAATATTGAATAAATATTTGCCATTTTCTCAACATGAAAAATATACATTTTAAAGAAATTAAAAACCTGGTACAAAACAGCAGCTATAACAGGTCTTTCCTCTTTCTGTAGAAGGTGTTGAGGCTGTTCAAGACCTCACCACCTGAGGTTCGACTGACTCTTTATCGGCCTGCTCCTGGTACACACACACACACACACACACACACACACACACACATTCTGACAAACTTGCATTATTGCATCCACCTGCAGTACTTTGCTCACCTGTTCATCTGGTTTTTTTTGCGTAGGGATCCTTCCATCCATCGATCAGTTCACTGGCACATGAGTCAAGCCACAGTGCTAGACTGATGAAAACGTGGCCGACGAGATCCACTGATCGGTGGACAGGAGCACTAAGCTGATCTTATAAGTCGACACTAACACTGCAGAAAGGTTAGTGATGTTCCACAATGTGACATGATGTGGTTGGACAGGACATGTTGTGACAAGGGTATCAACTGTTTGTGAGTGTTGTCATTTCTGATCATATTTATCACCAACAAGCAGCTTCTGCAGCTTCTCAGTTTTATTTTGTTTGTTTTCCAGACATACTGGAGAAACCGACATGGATCAGGAAAGCACGGAGACTGAAGGGCTAGATGTTGGCCTCAAGTAGTCTGTGAAACCCTGTGGATTTGTGAAGAAGTTAAAAGGATGAAAGGTGAATGACCAGATAAGAGTTTTTTTTACATTTCGCAATTTGGACACCTGCAGAAAGATTCAACAATGTTTTAGTTCAAAAATATTTACTGTGTGGATAGAAACTGATGTTAGGAAGACCTGTGCAGCTATAACCAGTCCAAATGTTTCTTAGGTTTTTATATAGACAAAACTACAAAGCACCAACAGCACCTGATTTACTAATGAGTTCTGTCTTTTGTTGGTAAAAATAGGAAGGTCTTTGAAACTGGCAATTAGTGTGTTCGGTTAGATTTAAAAGAAAAAAATCCCTCACGCTTCTGTTGGTTTATGGCAATGAATCATAAGATCGTTTCACAATTATGAGCAGTGAAAGAAATCCAATCAACACTCTTACTTTACCAGACCGCAACCACAGCTCAACTGAACCTAAACCTAACCGTTTTCGACATGAGATTTAACCGTCTTTTAACTGTTCATATATTATCCACAAGGTGGCAGCATGAAGCTACAACCAACAACACTTGTCCTCTTCTTTGCTCAGTAATCATTAGTTCTGGGTCTCATTTCACCAGTATTTCCTTTTTTTCGCTCGTTCACAGGAAAGCAAGAAAAGATATAAGGATGACAACGGAAGAAGAAAGAAAGAAGATGAGGAGAAAGAAAAAATTGAGAAAGAAAAAACAGAGACACAACGGACATGCAGAATGCAGTCATGGATGTACTTGAGTTTACCACAGAAGCATTTCACTTGGATGCAGAAATGAAATAACATAAACTGTGTGACCAGCCATTTCTATATCATTAAAGGAATTTTAATCGTAACATCTTTTCCCCTCATTTTTGCACAAAAACAAGAGCCATTAAACTGAGTCTGACCTGTATATGGATGATCCACACATCCAAGCCCTTATTTAATATATGGACAAACCAAGAGGTACATACACTCCAAACACACACACACACACACACCTCCCTGGGTGAGGAGCCAGTAATGGCCCCTCGTAAATAAGGGTTCCTGTATTTTGGTGAAACCCAGTAGTGCATCTGGATCCCATCAGAGCTCGTGTTCCCTTTGCAAATGATCCCAAATGTTTCTAATTATGCAAGAGGAGTCGGCACGAGGCCGTGCGTGCGCATGTGTGTGTGTTTTCATATGCGTGTAATCGCCCTGACGGACACGCACACCCATACACTGGCCTCTGTTTATTCATGAACGGAGTAACAGAGATGGACAGTGTGGTCCTGACCTCTGCGGCCTCTGCTTAGGTCACTGCACATGGTGATGACTGATGATTAAAAGACGGGGTGGAGATGGATTCTCTCCACCAGTCTCTTCCGCTGACACTGCTGCCTCCCTGCTCTTCTTTAGTAATATCAATCGCAGGGGGGGTTGTTGCAGGATGAGTTGTAGAATATAAAAAAAAAAAATTAAATCACAATAATGTATGCGGCATATCAACAGTGAGAGAATCTTGAGAAGAAGTTATTGGTTATTGGTCTTATCCACAGTGAAAGAACTTCCTGACATTTGGATCCATGCAATTTACATATTTTTAAGGCAAGTATTTAGTATGCATGGCCTGCATCATGTCTAATGTATGTAAATTGTTTGAATCTAAGGGTGTGGATGACCATTTTCATTGTGGGCTTCACATAAAAAGTGTGCAAACATGATTGTTTGCACTTGCACTGTGTTGTTACGACCTTTTAAGTGCGTGACTGCATTTCATTAAGTGCTAACAGAGGATCATGTGGGATTTTTTTTCTGGAACTTCACCATAGATGAATATGCTGGAATCGAGCCGATGTTAATGATGCCAAGTGTTGTGTGAGACTATGACGGACTGCAACAAAAAGCATAACTTTAAAAAAGAATGGAGATCATTACCCGTTTTCTGGTTGACTTTAATTGTTGTATTAATGAAAAACCTTGGAGAGTTGCTGTTCTTTCCGAGGCTGGCATTTACCAGCCAATCAAGTGGAGACTTTAAGATTTTTTAAGCCATTTTATCACAGTTTTCTGAAACAATGGCTCTGAATTTCCATATACTTAATAAACCGGTGCTCTGGCTACATTAGATTAGTCTCCAGCTGCAAACACATTGGCATTATTCATCTTTATTTACTTTATTTTTTGTACCTGTTTGGTTCATCTCGTATCATGTAAATTTGCTGCTCATTTAAGCTGCACTAGTTATTACTTTAATAATGGGTCCAATGACTTTTTGTAATTTCACTATAAGTAACGAACCCACAGTTTTCCTCGGCCCTCCACAGAGCATTTTAGCATCTCTCAGCTCATTGTTTTGGTGATACAGCCAGCCTGCAATTTGTTTTGGTTCACTCTCACTGCTTGCATCAACTTGTTTAATTACCACAGCAGGCAGTTGTTTTTGGCTCTAATATACCAACTGTATGTTACCAGCCCGCACCAAACAACAGAAAAACAATGTTAGCTAGTACCTAATGAAGATAATGGAGAATTAGCAGCTAAAATGCCAGGTATTTTACTCTGAAATTGGTTGATAGCAAAACAAAGGGACAAGGAGAGTGAACACTGAAATTGAATTTGATATGTGGCTAGAAATGCACCTCCAAATGAATGCTAACCTTCTCTGTGACTGCAGGATGTTCAAAGAGGCAACCTTTTGCTTACACGTTAACCATATCAACTCCATAAGGCAATAATGTACCAATTTTGTGTTTATAGCTTAATCTGGTACCCACTTTTGCCAAGTGGTCAAAATAAATCAATGAATTCTGCTTTAAGCTTTACCCGACCAATAATTTCTTTCTCCAGATCAACTCTGCTCTTTGAAAAACATAAAAAGCTCCAGTCTGCTCTTATACTTCACAAAGTGCTATGGGCAAAAAAGGGTCCAAATACAGGGTAGGACAATTTCCCATAGACCAGTGTTAAATGTTAGTGCATTTACTGTATAGATTTACAAAGAATAGCATTATGCAGTAACTAGACCTCAAACCAGTGGTCTGGTCTGACCTTGTCTTTGCCTGGATGTAAGCAAGGAGAATGTGACAAAAGCAAATCTAGCTCAGAATCCATTAAATTTTCAGATGGTTTCATTCTGCGTCTCCAACACATGGATGTGGATAAACATCTCAACTCCTGATGTGGAGTCACATGCTAGAGCTCCGTGACCCCCAGAACAACATGAAAAAAACCACCCAGACAAATGGGCACAGTGATGCAGTTTGGCAGACCTCAGAGACCTCCCTCTATATTACCAGGCATTGTGAACAATTCACATTTTCCACTTCAGCCACCATGACGCACGACCCTGTCCAGAGGCAGCAATGCATGCTGGGTGATTGCACGCGCTGGGCTGTTTGCTTGTGTCTTTGATGTCACCTCTCGCTCGGTTATGTCTCCAATTAAAATAGATTGTGTTAATGTGTAAAGTGGGCTGCCACGATTAAAGGTAAGCTGTGTTGTTTTTGAGAAGAGCCTAAAATCCATCACCATGGCTGCTATGCCAAACATCCACTGACACAAACTCTGGGCTTTGGAGAAAAGTCTTCCAGCTCTGTTTAAAATGTGAGGGGGAAATCATCATCAGATTTGACTTATTACTGGCAATAGGAAAAGGATATCCTAATTATAATTATATCCTGACCAAAATGGATAGATTTTTGAAAATGAAAACAATGGTAATTGCACATTTTATGGGAGCAGTAAGCCAAAGAACCCAAAGGTTTTTGAGGAAGTCGAAAAGGCAGAGGAGACTGAGAAGGTAATTGAGGGGACGTCAGTGAAATGGAAGCAGTCAAAAAAGAGTAAAAGTTCAATATGTTGACTAGATGAATGGAGGGTGAAGGAGTTAGTGGGTGTGTTTAAACATCTGCACACACACACACACACACACGCACACACACATAACACATCCACACACACACACACACACACACACAGATTAAGGGAAAGTGTGAGAATCAAATGAAAAAGGAGAGTTGTATAGCGAGCTCATAATGTGTCAACATTGTTCAGTGTGGGAGGTCGCCCCAGGGGAGTGCCACTTCGCTCACAGGGGGGAAATTCAACAGCTCTTTCAACGGAAATCCTCATCATACATCTCCACCACTTTAGGAAATCTAAACAACCAGGACCGTGGAGCCCTGTGTTTGAGCTGGAGCTGTGTCTCAGGTCGTTAGGTGGAAAGGAACCTGAAAGATTTATTCTTGTTGGTGACAGGAATCTGATACTTCATGTGTCAGAGAGGAGAAGGAGATACAATAGTTAAACACTATCAAATGGCCACTTTGGCCTGTGTTTACTTCCCCATTGCACAAAATAGATGTCATAAGGTACAAGTGCCAGAGGCTGAAAGGTTTCCTGACTGATGCCAAAGGTACAGTGATTACTTCATTAGATGAGATTTACAGCTTCTCTGCTCTCTGTGAAATAAATCCTAAGTTCCACCCAGAACAACTTTAAGACATATTGACAGGATCCACCTATCTGGGGAAAGGTGGAAGTAATGTGTATCATGCACATGCTCCTTCTCAGTAACACCCTACTTCATGCACAGTTACACCCGTCTTAAGAACAGAATCAGAAACTGGGGAAACTGCTTTATTACAATCACTCCGAACACAGATAGGACAGAGGAAGTAAGAAGTTTAAAAGTAAAAACAACTATAAATTTAACAGTGTAATTTGTTGATGAAAAAACATCCCAGAACTCACTTTACTATCATGTTAATCCTGGCCACTCTAAACTGCATGAATGCTTCTACCTCTGAAACACGTTTCTACATATGCATACAAAACAAAGTCATGCTACCTTGTACAAAAGACTGTAGGTTTGTAGTTGTATGAGTCTCTGGTGGAACACAACACTGATCTCCACTGGAGACTTGCTCCACAACTGAAGTTCAAGAATTCTTGGCACGTTTTTCATGGACCTTTGATATTTACATTCTAAGTAAAGAGTAGATTAGAGAAATATAATTATAGCAGAGGGTTTTACAATAGCCTGGAAGCAGACAGGCGTCTCTTCGTTCTCGTAATGACATGCTAGCAACATCGTCCAATGAAAGCTCCTGCACTCCAGGAGCCAGTGGGAGGAAGCTGACTGCCTGCACAGCAAGGCCAGCCAGTAGGGTGGTGCAGTAATTTGACAAGAAGATGACAACCGCCTGCACTAACCATCTGGGCTGCATCTTGGGTGGGAATGGCCGAATGACCTAATGTCTGATCTGTGAGAATCTGGAGATCGTTCACAATCAGCCCAAGAGTCGGAGGAGATCTGGAGGACGACACCATGACATCCTCCACTGAGACGAAGAGCTCACTCTTTGGTGTTATGAAAAGCACTGGATTGATCGTCAAGTGTTGATTTATCCAGATGTAGGACTTAGAGGAAGGACGTGACTTGTTGAATGTTGACAGGATATGAGTAAAAAGCTTTGTGAAGATGTTATATTGTTAATAAATCAGGTGTAAGGGGAAAAAGCAGAATCCCAGGTCCGAACAATGACCCATCCTGTAGTGTGCTGTTATGGGTTCTGTTTTGTTTGGATCCTCCACACTGGGTTGACTCTCCAACTTTAAACCCAAAGCAGCCTCCAGCTTCCAAGACAAGTTACCTAGTTTGCCTAAATATCACATTCATGCATGTGAATTTTCACAGTTTCAAATTACCATTCGCTACAAATACACTACAAAAATATTATCATTGTCATCCTAGGTAAGTACCATTTGGAAAATTTAAAGCTTGTGAACTTTACATGTGATTATGGTTCAGGTTTCTCAGTAAAAACAATTATAATCCTTGCCTTAAGTTTAAATCTTTTTTAGATTTTTCTCTGTTAAAATCTTTCCCCTGTTAGCTAGAGCCCTTCTTGGCTGTACACCGTGACCAGTCCATATTCTTGGGTTCTTTTGATACCATAAACCTGATTTTTCATTTCTCACTCAGCACCTTTTCCTGAAGAAAACCATCTGTGCAAAGGATCAAACAGC
Organism: Istiophorus platypterus; assembly: GCA_016859345.1. Taxonomy (NCBI): domain Eukaryota; kingdom Metazoa; phylum Chordata; class Actinopteri; order Istiophoriformes; family Istiophoridae; genus Istiophorus; species Istiophorus platypterus. Next base: position 6,395,897 of record CM029119.1, read on the forward strand.
CAAAAGGAAAGAGGCTCAGCCTCCCTGCAGCAGAGGTTAGTCCAGATGTTCTCTACGGTTCAAGGCCAAAAATTCTGGTTATGGACTTACAATGAGGCAGGAATTTTACTTGTAACAGACTTGGACAGAGGAGCAATGGGACTTTAATTTCCCTGAATCCCTTTATAGTGATGATAAGACCAGAAGAATGAGGTATTGTGCGATAAATTAACTCATTTTTCCAAAAGCCTTAATGAGGCTTACATACAGGGATGGAGCTCAGTGTTGCCAAAAACTAGAATCACACAGGAATGTGCCACTGTTTTAGATAAAGAACAATGTAAGTCATTGTAAGGATTAATGTGTTAATTCTTCATACTGATGCCATTTTTCTCCTCTCTGTTACCTGCTACTGTCATTGAATAGTGATCCGCTCGTAACCGTTAAAACCTTAACATTTGAACAGTTTTTGTCTATTTTAATGTGAACTACAAATGTCACCATGTCCAGCTAACAAGCTTATTGTTGACAGTAGTAACACAGTGTTTCTTTCAAGCCCAGGACTTGAAATTCTACTTTATTTTGTGGGGTCACAGTTCACATTTAGGAAAAAAACAAAACAGCAACTAGCACATCCAGTGTGTAGTAGATCTCCACTGTGTGGGAGCCGGTCCCGGATGCTGCTATATCAGACAGCAGACTAACATGAGTGGCTCTGTACTGCTCTGGATCTGGGGCAGTTTACACTTCAGCATCCCGATCCAAACTCATTCGTTATCCAAGATAGAGATTATTAGCCAAACTCTTGTTGGTCGGTTGCCATCATAGAAAACTGTTGTATAATGTTAAAATGCTGCTTCATTTGTTAAACCACCGAACTTGATGCTTGCCAACCAGGAACGAGCTCGACTTTATTTACGTCTGTTTGAAATGAAAGACTTGCTGCTTCAAAAGTTGCTTAGAATTTCAGTGGTAAACCTTAAACCTCCCCTTATTATCACTGTAAACTGCGTATGGTGCAAGAGTGAAAGGATTGACAAGTTTAGTTAGAGTAAATGCATTTTCAAAGTGAGACCTAGAATGGTGGCGGAGATCACTGGAGTGAAGATTGGACTGAAATGTTCCTCAAGTGATACGAGAAACCAAAATATTTACATCACGTTTTCTATAGTTTTCCACCATTTGAGGTTTGACTGGGGCTCTTTTAATTGCTTAATCTTGTAGTGTCCTCTCCTTCTGCAATTGTTCATTGAGAATTAGCTCCAACTGCCATCTATCTCAGTTCGCTTCATTCCTAATGTTTGCGGGACTATAGTGGAAGGAAACGTGCATTAATGTCTGTTTTCTCTTGCAGATTTTCTCGATTAAATTTGAATGGAAACCCGCTTTAGAGTACAGTAGTCTGTTTTTAATTAATTGTCTTAATATGACCTGGACACCAAGACTGGCTCTGAGCAGTAAAGAAAAGTGCTGCTCCTCTCTAGTTCAATAACTAATTCCTAAGAGCCACTGACGCTGGTCCCTGAAGCTCGTCAGTAGCCAACTAGGGTTGAGTATTGGTTGAAATCTTGTGATACTAGTGCTGAACCATATTTAGACTGGGACTGAGCTTATTATCAGAGAAACAGTCAACTCTCCCTGGACAATTATGTTAGTAAAATACATATATAAATACACACCACTCAGCCTCTGATAGATAATGTGCCCCTCGGTAAAACATTTCAGTCAAGTGTGAGATTAGAAAGTTGATTCTCCACAGGAAATCAGGAATCTCCATCCCCGGCACATCCTGTGTGGGGACATTGAACCGGGTGTGTTAATGGGCCAAATTTACTGTGCTGTTTAATGAAACACGGTCCATTGCAACTTTATGGTTTGGATCCTGATGTAATGCGCCTCCCAGATATGCATGAAAAAATGAGCGAGGGAAATAAATCAAGATGAGGACTGTTTTTTTACAGTAGGAGGAAGTATACTGTATGTATTGCACTTACCCTTCACAGTGTAAAACTTTAGACCAATATGATTCTTACAAAGAAACTACTGCAGAGCTTTTCTACCAGTGTCCCTACACAGGTTCAGATTGTTGTAGTTGGGAAACTATGGACAGAGTGGACTGAGCCTCACGTTTACATCCAGCTGAGATGGATGAAAGAAATGTGTTTATGTGCAATGCAAAAGACATTGTAAATGATGGATTTTATAGTGCAGTAGTGGCGTTATTTCCTGTGTGAACGTCCCTTATGGATGTGAAAGTACATTTTAAAGGCAATAATGATTCTCTTACTTGGGTAGCATGAGCATCCACCACATGAATGCGTGGGGTCAAACCTACGCAGTGTAACTCTCACATGCACTGTAAAGCCCACCCATCTGCAGTCAGAGCCTGGATCATCCAGGGCTGTCTCCCTCTCTCCATGCACCCAGCTACCTCCCTGTCCAGGAAAAACAGACTCAACTTGGACCCTCCACCTCGCTGCAGCAGTTAACATCAGCCTCTGTGAAACGCAGCAAGATCGCATCAGCCCCAGACAAGTTTTACAAGCCCTACGTTCTCTGTCCTGCCCTCAATCAGCCCGCCCGTTTCCCCCCAAAGGCCCTGTTCTCCAGCCCAGACCACTCCCCCAGGCCCCATTAACACTCACAGCTTGAGGTTTTACTTCAAGAAAATGTTCGCTCAGTCAGGGCTGCTCCCGAGGCAGAAATCAACTAAATGGGCAGGAGAAAAAGATCAGCAATATTTTTTTTATTTGTAAAGTTAGCAAGCTTGAAATCCTAACCAGTAAAAATGGAACTTTAATAGTCTAATGGTGACCACATCATAAATATGAGGTGTCTGTCTTAGATTTATAATTTATGCTGAAAAAAACTTTACCTTTCTGGCTCTTTTTTTTTTTTTTTTGATGATTGGTATATTCTTTTCTCTTTCCTTTTAGAGCCTGTGGCAGGGACATGGGTTTTGCTATATAGAAAAAAATTCTTTCAGATTCAGACATTCAGATTCAGATTTATTTACTCAAAACTATGGTATGATGGAATGGAAAACAGACAATAAATGAAATAATAACAAAAAATGGCACCTACTGTTGCAGTAATTAACATACGTCACTTGAACAAAAGTAAAACGTTCTTCAATAAGGCCCTAAATGTATGTTTAATGTAAGCCTTATCTGAATCTAATAAAGTTAGACTAATCAATAAAAGCTACACTAATCAATATTTGTATTTCAACTATGGAAAAAGAAAGGACCATGTAATGTGAAAGACATTGCTCGCAGTGATGAACCTATTGAGAATTATCACCCAAGCTTTGTTCTCCTATGCTATGTGTGGCATTTTGGCACCTTTGAGCTCATTGTTTTGATTTTACTGCCGACAGTTTCACTGTTTTGGTTGACTCTTACCTTTGTTTCTTCCAGTTACTTTTGAGACAATTCTGTGTTCACCCAGTGACGTCTACCCAAAACCAATGAGATCATTTTGGCTTTTACAGCAGCTCTACTCCAGATATGTTTGCTTGAAATTATAGTCCAATTATGATTCCCACTTCCTCTTAAAACGGGTGGATGTCCACATTCCTTGTGGTCATGGCACGATTTAAGTCCTGCAGAGATGTGTAATAGAGACTAAGAGAAAAGTGTCAAATAATTCCCAACTGTAGAATTTGGAATTATAATACATGGAATGTGTTTCAATGCAAGCTCCAACAGAAGCATCAATGTCAAGTGATCAAGGCCAAATCAAAGATATTGACAGCGTTTCTACTCTGCAGAGGTATATACCCTGACCGCTCCTCACTCCTCTCACTGCTCTTTTATTTGACAGTAAGACAATCCAGTGAGAGCAATTCAAGTATCCCCATCACTCCTTTTCTCTTTTGAATCACTTCTGTTCTAGTTTTGCACTCTCTTTCCCCTCTTCCTCCCCTTTCACCCTTTACTTTTCCTCCTCATCTATCTCTCCCTCCCATCTTTTCCTTAATGTATCCCCGTGGACGAGCAGAGCCACGCCAGGGCCATAAATCTCAGCTCTGTATCTGTCCATCACATCTCATAAAAGTCTTATTTTTCCCAGTAAAAACTCCAGCTTCTTTCCCAATAAATGTGTTTTTGGGTGGCAGGGATCCCTGTAAATAATTTGTTGCCATGTATTTTACAAATCATCCTCCCAGTGCGCTGTCCATCTTGTTTCAATCACCGCTTGGAATGCATGATTTGATGCACAGCATCCACAGATTGTTACAAGGTGGACTGAATCAAGGATGGATGCACGCATGCAAGTATAGATGAAGACCGTGTGCATAATGTCTCTTGACCTATGGGGTCACATTATATCCAACTATTATTTTTTTTTCTCTGTTGGTGCTTTTTCTCATCTTGGCAAATTTAAGGCTACAAGGAATTTTTGTTAGCATGTATTTCACCTCAGTCCCAATAAATACAACCATTTAGAGGAACATGGAGGATAGAGTATGAAATCCTGCTGTAAGATCAGTAAAAAATTATGAATTTAATGTAGATCTATCTGTAGAAATATGCTTTTATGTATTTTCAAGGTATCATTGGCATTGGAGAGTGGAGTTCACGTTCCGTTAGTCTTAAATGTTTACAGCCTTAGGCAACAAAGGCAAAGACCAACAGTAAGTTAGAGAAAGATTTTGATTTTACTCAGAGTGACTATAGTATATTGTTTTATAATAACAATGTATCAGATAACAACATGACTGTGGGAGGGGTCTGTCCTAGTGATGAAGCTATACCTGAATATGCGGTTCCCTCCAGCTTTACAGTTTGTTTTAGCATCAAGGCAGTGGTGATCAGCAAAAAAGCTGTGGAAAACCCATCGTCCACTACCCGCTCATGACAGGACTAGAAAGGCCCAACAAAAAAATTTAGCAACTAGCTGGTAAACGTAATAGAATCAATGTGCAACATTTGGATGTTTGCCAGAAACAAGCCTCATAATGAGGGCTAATGTCGCTCTGTAGAGCTGCTGGATGTGTAAACAAGAAACTGTCTGCAAGACATTCATCATATGAACTTAAAAGGTGTGTGTCGTTTTTTGTTCACAATTTGTTCCTGCTTTCTGCAACTGGCCAAAATTATTAAATTAAACTCCCTTTGAACTTTCTCCAGCATTAAGAAGACCACAGCCTTTTGCCAGCCTTAACCAAATTCTGTAAGCGACCAATCTTAAACGTAAAAAAACATTACAATTTAGATGCTATCGTGTTTCGAGAGCAGGCACCTGATGGAAAATATCAAAAATATTAGGGAAGCACACATTTTGTCATAAATTAATGTATATTCTATAAAGAACATTTTGCAAAAAATGCAGATGATTTCATTATCATTTACTGACTAGGTTGATGCCAGTATATGTAATTATATTGCCATTAAAGTAAATTTTCTGTCAAAAATTTTTGTTGTTACAAATTAGTAGGATGTACAGTAACAAACTCTAGCATGCAATTGCAATCACCTATCAGTTTGCTGATGTAACTTTCCTTTGAATAATACTGTTAATGTTTGCAGAGCGAAAGTGATTAACGGAAAGATTTGACATTTTATTTCTAAAACACAGTTGTTGGTTTACTGCAGCCTCCCATGACTTCCCTCTAAAACATGATTTTTGTTTCTTTTTTATATGTATTAGGAGAGATTTTGCACTATTACTATACTTTAGATTTTACAGTAATAATAGTCTGTACAGTAAACACTCAACTGCAGGCTTGAAAAATTACTAAAAAGATGGAAATTCAGTAGGGATGTAGATGTGAATATTCTGTAAACTGGTCTTTATCCATTTACTTTCCCAGTTTTTACTGTTTGTCACTTTAGCCAAATGCATCCTATGATCTAGATGCAATTTCTTATGACAGTATGTGCAAATCCAGAAGATGGCAGTGCAGAGCTTCAGTTGCTGTAAATATTACAGCCTGTCATTCTGCTATATGTCCCCCAACTTAAAGTGTAGATATGCAATTCTCGGTCTGGGGCTGGAATCACCAAGTCATGAGATACACTGTCTTAAGGATTCGAGGCTAATATTTGTATATTTGAAGCTTTTGTACTAACTCCACTAGACCTGATGAACATTGCCGATATATGAAGGCTTTGCAATTATTTCCAGACCAATTCTAAACCTGCTTTTTTTGCCCTCCAGCTGAAAAAAGTAAAACTACAGTGGATTAACCTCTGCACAAGTGCATCTGCATAGGATGAGGGTTGTTGCCAGGTTTCTTCAGTTTATTATTTGTTCTTTAAATTCAGCTCACTTTATGCATTCATTGTGTGTGTGCGCTTTCACCATTAAACTAAATGCAGAACTATATGACTCTGTCTCTGTCTGCGTGGCCATTACCAGAGCAGACGGACCATCAGATTGCTAAAATTTGTCCTATTAGTGTGTGTGTCTGTGTATCTGTGTGAGTTTGAATGAGTGTGTGTGTGTGTGTGTGTGTGTGTGTGTGTGTGCGCCTGTTTTTGCATGCTCAACAAGTATATTAAAGCACAGTGTATGGTTGTGCAACCGTATATGTGGCAGACATAGAGACAGTCTGCCATTGTTAGAACTCCACTATTATTGCACTGCTGTAACTGTGTAACCACAGAGTGAACCACAGTTGAATTTGTTTTTCTGGTTCACTTACCAGGGCCAATACGACATCTGTTCATAATACATACACATACTGCAGATCACTGACTAGTAAAGTTCTACAACACACAATAACTCACAACATTAAAGTTATGACATGGATGGAGTCTAACCCTGTCAGGTACCCGTGTCATCATTTATGTTGGTTCCGGGCTAGGCCACAAATTTGGCAAAAAATGGCTCAAGATTTGGTTCAAGCCTTCATGGTTCCCAGATGATCAGTCTGGGTGATCTTTTCTTCCAGCACCACCAGCATGCTGGAATTCCAATTTGGAAATACTCTTGGCATATGTCAAAATACCTGCAAAACAAATGGCATTTCCATCCACTTCAGCTGTACTGTGTTTGTACCGTGTTTGTAACGCTAATTGTTTTTAAGGCTAATGAGTAAATATCAGTATCCTAACATGCTGCACAGCCTCACAGTGACACTCAAATGTAGCAATTCTGTAATTTCAATTTTATTCTAATAAAAGATTAGAGAAAAGCGGAAAATAATCCATAATCTCAGGCATGTGTCAAAGTCATCAACAAGTTTTATTTATATAAGCATTTGTTAGGGAAAAGTCAGTCAGTTTTTTCACACAGGTTTGTATTTACTATTTGTATTTACTATCATCAGAAATCAATTAAAGTAGCCACCACAGGTCAGAAACATATCAGTAACGTCAAAGAAAAAGATTTGTCCTACATTTTACGGCTTGCCCTCTTCCACTACGTTAAGATTTCCTAAAGGTAGATTTTTGCTTCTCTGAAGATACATGTAAACATCTCCGCAGAACTGCACCGTGAAAGTTGCTGTGAATAACTGAAAGGGCTGCGGCTCACAGCAGAGCCTATATGCATACTCTCAACAACTGTATTTCAAGTAAGCTGGTTGGTGGATTCAAGCTCCTGTAAGGACCCGGGTTCCAAACTGAGATGGAAAACAAAATTAAACATACTACACACAAATATTAAAAAAACAAAAGGTGAACCTGAAGCCAACTGGAGTATAATTTCAGCTTAAAATGGCAAGTTATGTTTACGTCTGTCTGAACACACAACATGTGTTGCAGGTTAAAAAAAACAAACAAACAAAAATGAACCATATGAATAAAAAATCAAAATACCAAAGCATCTGTCACCATACCTGTGAATTAAAACTACCTGTTTAACCATCAGATGGTACAGATCCTACATCAAACCTGTCGCCATCCCCGGCCCTCGACTCCACTGGCCGCACATCAGCACCACCAACTAAAGAGCAGCCTGTGGTTCTATGGCTCCGCCCACTGAGGTTTAGCTTAACCAATTAAAAAAACATCTGCGGCTCTGAACAAGTTATTAAGCTTTAAATCTTTCCAGTATCAACACAAATACATCTAGATTAATGACAAATGAGTGGAGAGTGGAACTCATCGTCTGTCACATTCACACTGAGTTCTGCTTCCTGCAAGAAGGCGTGGTGTTCTTCCAAAGCCTCACACTGAAGACCAGCAGTATGTGGCTGTGAGCGCTCGCTCGCTGCCCCTCTGTTCCCTGGACGTCGTGGGAAGTTCCGCAACACTGTGAGCGGCAGTTATTATAATTCCACTACAGCATTTTGTGTATGTGTACACAGGTGTTTAGGTTGTGTGTGTTAGTTGGGTGTGCATGTCCGTTTAGTTTAAGTGTTGGGGTGAGTGTGTGTATCACTGTCTATGCGAACAGGTGTATAGTTGTAGAGTGTGTGCATACGTGTGTTTATGGATGTGTGTGTGTGTGTGTGTGTGTGTGTGCATGTGTGTGTGTGTGTGTGTGTGTGTGTGTGTGTGTGTGTGTGTGTGTGTGTGTGTGTGTGTGTGTGTGTGTGTGTGACATTGGCTCCTGCATCTGCATCTGCCATTACCTCACTGTAATAACAACACCATTATTCTCACTAACTACGATTCCATCCTCAAATTTTTGATGACAGTTGAAGCTCCTCCAGCCCTGGTGTGTGTGTGTGTGTGTGTATGTGTGTGTGTGTGTGTGTGTGTGTGCGTGTGTGTGTGTGTGTGTGTGTGTGTGCGTGTGTGTGTTTTCCTGCCAAAGACAAATGCCCCAGGACGCACAGCTGAGCCGGCTGGTGAGAGCTAACGTTTCACTGCAGAAAATGTGTCGTCTCTTCTCGCTGTGATGGATATTATATCCATGCCTCATCCAGGTGCCCTGGGTCTGACTGACTGCGTTTGAGTGCGAGTGTGTGAGTGTGTGTGCATGTGAAAGCATGCTTCCTGACTTACTGTACCCTCGCCATAATTTCATTAATCACAACCCCCAGACTTTCTTTTTCCTGTCAAGAGCAAAAAGACGAGAGACAGATGATCTTTGTTTCCACAAAGACACTTCTTCAATTTCCGCCAGCGTCTTTCCTCTCCCAAACCACTAAATGGGATACAAAACACAATCTCTTTTGACTGCCATTCAAAAGCCCTATTGGCGGTACAGTCAGAAGGATTGTCTTTAGATATGGGCTAGATCATATAGACCATGCATATGGTTTTCCTGGCTGGGTAAAAATGCAGCAGGGAGGGGAAGAGAAATGTTGAATAGCCATTACAGGAGCCATATATTTTACATTGCTAAAGGATATAAGTGTCAGCAAGGGTTACAGCCCATTTACTGAACTTCTGCCTTTCTAAGTTAGATCGACTTACTCTGCACACAGACTTTTAGTCATTCACTTTTTTTTCATTATTTTCAGATCCAAATTTTACAGACCATGGATTATGTCGCTGTGCTGGATAAAGAGAGATTACGTGAAAAAAAGATGAAAAATAAAAGGTTTGCTTGAAAAAAGCATAATCCTGAATAAAGCTTCAGAATATAGGAATGAAAGGGTTGATAAATTGTTGATGAAGGCTAAGGCGGTGAGCAATATACATTTTATGAATGCTTTAATTTTCAGTGATATGATATAATACAGCGACAAAACCTAATGGAAGTCTGTCAGACTACCAGGTGGACGAAAGAGAAAATATTCAGAAGTTGTGTAAATATTCGTGCATTGGGGTATTACGTAGCCTCAGAGCCTGTGCATGTGGAGTTTCGCATTTTTGATTACAATGAATGAAAGGAGGTATACATGTTGAATAGAAATTATCTGGATGTCACTCCAGTTGTATAAGTAAGCGCATATCCCAGTGTTGGTCTACATCCAGGCTTACATCCAGTGGGGTGAAAACGGCTACAGCTCTGAGAATGAGGCTGACCTTTGCTTTGTGAGGTGCCACTTTCAGGGTGTCGCCTCTGCCGCTGGGCCAAACAAATTTAAAGCAGTTAAAGAGGGACTACACATGAAATCGTTTGTTTTTCCCTTTACACAGAATCGCGTAGATTCCCATTGGCATATTCAACAGAAAACATGTGTATAAAAACTGTCTTTTCTTATCAGAATTTGCTTGTAGGTCTCTGCTTGGATTTGAAAGTTTTGTCCAGCCGAACCCTGCGATGAGGTCAATGACGAATGCTGACCCCGTCCCCTGTCTGCAGTAGTATTTGCCCCACAAAGGGGACGAATCAGACCATGGGCTAAGTGTAGCCCCAGCTTGTGTCTCCCTCACAGAGCTGCTGGTTGTGTTAGCAAGCCCCTTTTTTCTAGTAATCAAGAAGAACTTCTCACATTGACAAAGCACCTGGGCCAGTGTCTATATAACGATGTAGAGGTGTTTTGCCAAAGCCCTTAAAGTTCCACATTTTTGAGGGATCCTTTCTCATAGAGCTTTTGTTTTTGTTTTTTTCCTGTGGGCATCGAGTGATTGGTAAGAAGCAGAGCGTAATATCATGCAGCACTGATATGAAAACACAACTCAGCACAGTGAGATGAGGATAAACAAGCTCTCTTCATGGGTATTGTGAAGGATTATCCCTTTCTTTCATTATTTTTTCATAGTGGACAAAAATTAAAGGGAGAAAATGGCTTCCTCTGAGGGAGGAAAACAAACTGTTCACAGAAGAAATACAGGAACAATATTAGGATTGTGCATTGTTCAAAAATCTACAAGGCTACACTCACAAACACACAGCATTCCAAGTGTTTTGGGGTGTGTCTTCCTCTCAATATTTATGGTCAGTATTGTTGTGTGTGTGGCTTAACTCCGGTGGTTTTCGATTCATGCTTTTCATGGCTTGGAGCAAGGGCGACCTTGGCCTTTGGGTTTGGACACATCCAATAAACACACATAAATTTGTATAAACTCACACACACATTCAGGATAAACACAATTAGAGGTTACCCATGTCAAGGGGGAAGTGAAAAAGACCATTCCTGTAAAAGGTTTTAACTTATTGACTGGCAAGATAAAAAATTTCCAATAGTCGCTTATTAATTTCACCACTTCAGAAACAGATTGGTGGTTAGTGAGAGCTGGGTTCCCAGACAAGGACTGAGTGATCCAGACCATTTCCAACAAAGATGTTCAAGTAAAAGTCGTCCCTCGGAGCGGATCAGGCCTTATCAGGGTGTAGAAAAAACATCAGATGTGCAGATCAGGGTTTGAACAAATTCTCAGTAGTTGAAGCCAAGCTTTGTTGACATTCATTCCTGGGTTTGGTTTGTCTAATCATACTAATTAATGTTTATATGTTCAGTGTGGAAATTATTTAATGCATATTTTCTCTAAGTCCCTGGCTGCAATGGTCATAACTGTTGTTGAAATTCTTTATTTATTTCTGCAGGCTGCCAATCTAAGCCTGTCTCTAAACAAACTAATCAACGATCAATTACAGAACAAAATGCAGCTATGCAGTATGAAAAGGACAGTATGGAAGATATAACAAGCCCCCCTCTCATCTACAGAAGCTAGTCCAGGATGCCTGGCACCACCACCCCCTGACTCTTGATCGTGTTTAAGGAAAAACTGCCATGAAAACCCTCTTACATTTATTTATTCTGCTTCATATATAACTACTGGAACAAAAAAACAGTCTTCCAGAAATCTGCCTGCCAAAGCCCTGCTATTATTTTGTAATTGCAGTGGTTATGAATGAATTTAATCAAGTGCAAATCTGCACTATTTATTATTTGTTCACCCCACACAAACACACACACACACACAGACTAGAAACAAAGTTTTTAATTATGTAATATACCATATGGAATTCCAGCTACTTGTCTACAGCACAAGTGGTATTCATTAAAATAATTTTTCTCCTTTCTCTCCAGTAAACATGGTGATGGAGGGACGGTCTATTAAAAGTTACGGGTCCAGTTGTGTGGGAGGTGCACCGACAGCTCATCTGATTCCAGAACAGAAGTTAGTCAAAACGGGGTCAGTTTCCCACAGAGAACATTTATTCTCAGGTCCTCCATCATACGCTAGTTCTCATTATTAATAACATTCTTCTGAACTGAAGACACAGAGTCAAAGCAGGATAGATGCATGACGGCAGGCTCGCACAATGGCTGCTACTGTGTGTTGAACCGTGTGTTTGTGTGCTGTTAGTGCTTTAGAGACAGGACCATTAACTGGCTCCTAACAGGGTAACTCAGTGGGGTTCAGATGTGTTTTGTCTTGCTGTTGATTCAAGCTGTGTTACTCTGAGGCCCCACATTCATCATGGGTGGCCACATCGGGCCCTTGGCACAGAGTATACAGACATTTATACACACTTACGCTTAAACGCTAACGTGCCAAATGTACAGTTTAATCTCTCTCTCTCTCACATACAGACAGTTACACTGTACAAAATGTTTCTGCAACTATAATCACTGTCTTGCATGTGCATACACACAATTTAGTCTGTCATATACACGCATGCAATTTACTTTCCCAAACTACTACAAAAACACAAACAAAATGTCTCTCAGAGACACAAGTCTTACCACTTTTATAACAAATAACTTGTCTCACACACACCTACGCAGGTCCACATAATCTATATGTGCTAAAACGAGAAAATTTGTACTGCATGCATGAAGGGATGCAGTATTTTTTAACATAAAATCAGTACAAATTTAAAGGAGAATACATACTTATTCATCTGACTTCACACACTCAAACCCCCCCACTGTGCCGTAAAAACAAACTGCTCAAAATATGGCATTTGTCTTCTGATTAAACACACGCATTCCAGCAAACTGTGTTTGGCTGGCCCGGCAACAGCCATCATATTGACAGTCGGACGTGCGTTTTTTTCCGGGTGATGTCTCATGAAGAGAAGCTTTATGGCACAGCCAGCTCCATATAATCAACTTTAAATGGCCCCAGTGCTAACGAGAACGACGGCACCCTCCCTCCCTTCATACCAGCCAGCCGGGCCCCAGGAGTCAGGAAAGACAACAGCTACAGAGGCCATTAAGGAATGAGGAATGTTAAAGGGTTCAAAGATCCCAAAAAGTCAAATTTATGGACTTATAACTGTGATAAAGTTTTAGTATCTATAACCATCTGTCTGGGAATCAGTCATCTGGAATGATGATTTGCTCTTGCATGCTATGTTGCTACAGCTATGCAGATGGGAAGGGTCACTAAAGTCAGCAGCCAAAGTATTTGAGGTTACTTCAAGTTAGCTTCACCAAAAGAAGTCAGTGATCTTAATTCATAGGCCGACAGTAATGGATCATTTATTTCGAGAAATGTCGATACTGTTGCAATAAATCTCTTATTATTTCAACAGAAGATTTTGAGGACTGAATATTTGACCACTTATAAGTATAATCGACCTTATTCTTTCTTAAGTTTAACAAGATATTCTTATTCGCATCACCATTCTCATGTGCACAAAATTATTTGTTTCTCATCAACGATGAGAAATGTAATCTAATACTCATTACATATTACTGATTTTATAAGTATTTAAATTGCTTTAAATAGACTCCATATCCTCCTCTATATCCACTAATCACATAAAATATTTTTACTGAGTAGAAGCAGTAAATGAGACATTGTGGTCTAACAACAGACCTTTTTTATTCAATTATTATCAACGGTTATTAAAATTTACACATGATTATGTACCCGTTTCCACAGACAAAAAGTTGTATTTTAATATCTATAATCCTCTTCCTCCTCACATTTTGATTGAGACTGACGGGGCAAAAAGTTCAATAGGCTCCACTTAACATGCAAACACTGATAAATGATGAAATTTAAGCCACATATCTCTCTATTTCAGTTTATTACAACCAGGTTGAACCTTTTTTTTTTTTTTATTAAGGTCAAATCTTTCCTTTTTTGGCAGCGGATAAAACAGTCTCTCCACTGAAAGGACAGAGACCGAACTGAGGGCAGCTCTCCGTCAATCTCCTGCTAGGACAGGAATTAGTTACTATACTGTGATCGGTGAATTTTACTTTTCAATCCACTTAACATGTCACTGAGTAATACAGTTCTGCCCAGTGTTATAATATAATGTAAAACAATATCTAAAGCATGTAAAGGACTGCATTTACAAGAATGATTCATCATCAAAGACCTATGAAGACCAAAAAAATGAAGAGCGAAGTCATTTCATATCTAAACAGAGATTACAGTAATAGCCTATATTATTATTAATGTGACCATTCACATATGTTTAGTGCTTCAAAATCATATTTCATTGTAGGAAGAGCCATGAGAAACTTACAGAACCACAGACAGTGCACCAATAACTGGACATAGATACAGCTTCTTGTGCTCTCGGAGAAGGTCAGACGATGTTAATGCTTCATCAAGGCTCCGCTCTCAGTCCGAAAACCGTTCATGATCTCAAGTGACATATTTTATCTAACAGATGAATCAGACAGAATACCTTTACAGTTAGGTAACGGCTCCATCTCAGCAATTTGTGAGGTGGAGTAAGAAAATAGCCTGTTGAACGTCAGGCTAACGTCAGAGCAGGTCTGTTTTGTACTTTATTCCCATGTATGAGAGAAGAGAAGAGAAGAGAAGAGAAGAGAAGAGAAGAGAAGAGAAGAGAAGAGAAGAGAAGAGAAGAGAAGAGAAGAGAAGAGAAGAGAAGAGAAGAGAAGAGAAGAGAATTTGGGTACATTAGCTTTATGCCCCTCTACAAATGTACAACACTGACAAAACAGATAAAAATTTCATGAGGTTTAATTTTCATGTACATTTTCAGTACATATAGAAAAAGATATAGTTTCAGAAGCTGTGGTGAGTATAAATCTCCAGGGAATTGAACCACACATAGCTGTGGGTAGCTTCTTGAATTGTTGACTTCATGTTCAGCCATGCAAATCTTATTAAAACGAGCTGAGCTACAATGGGACAAATGGGCTAAAGTTAACGAGGCAGAGAGCATCTGGTAAAAGTAAATCTTTACAAGGCTCGGGCATGCAGACAAGACAACCCTGTGAAAAAGACACCTTACACAGAGATAGGAAGAGGATGGGTTTATGGGACAGCTGTGTAACTACTGAGACATGCTGAGATCTACTCTCCTCCCTGCCTTTGCCTCCCATTTTGTGGAATAGCAGGTGACTTACAATATGTGCCAGTGTGTTGCCAAAAGTTTGCCTAAGTAGCAATGTTGTTAAAAACAAGAAAACGTTCATCCGTATTCTCTGACGCTGTGCAGACGTTTTAGCACTATGATCATTCACAAATAAATAATTAATGATTTTATGGATGGAAGAAATTGCGCAAAGACTGATGATAGATTAGATGGGACAGAATCCATGTAACTGGCGAAATGAGATCGGCCCAATAAATGTCCAAACTTAAAAGAATCTTTCTGAATCAAACTTTCACTGTTTTCAGAGCTGGGATATTTGTCATCATTGCACAGTTCATGTGAATGATCTGAAGCGAGCTTTTCACCCTCTGTGTGAAGCTCGTTAAAATATCGCCGCTGCGTCGTGACTGTAGATTTAAATAGCTGCAAAAGCCGTGTGTGTCTGTCTCATTGTGTGAGTGCGCTTGTGTTAAAACCAGCATGGGTTGCTGCCTGCCTGCATGAGTACATAACCTCAAAATACCACAAATTTTACAGGATGCCTATTTGCATAGCAGACATAATTGAAACCATAAAAATGTTTTTCATCGTCAAAGAGGGAAAGTCACTAATTCAAACTATGCTAATTACAGTATTTATGAATAAGATTTTTTCATGCACTGAGAACATAAAACAGAGAGGGTCTGTTTAAAGTACAACACACCTTTCAAAAAAAACAAAACAGATTTTTGTCTCACTGAAATTCTGTACTTTTAGATGAGCAGTTCTCAAAGCAAGTAATTTTACTTGTCTTTCTTATATGTTTTACTCCTGATTGTTTTCCAGTGAATACAACAGCGTTGTGGGTTTTAACTTGCATTCACAATGAAAGTCATCAGGCATTTTGTAAATGCAGTGCAGACTTTTCACATCCATCTTCACTCCAACTGCTTTAGCATGCAACATTAACATAACTTAGACAATGATAAAATCCATTATATGCATTGTTACTTTATTCAAACAAGCTCCAAGCTGATTTTCTTAGCTCTGGGGCTTCTTTCCACCAGCCCCTGAGAAAAGGCTGTTTAGCAACTGAAGGCTCCACTGTGCTCACCATTTGCTACCGTGTGTGTGAAAGCAATTTGGTGTTAGTTTATCAGAGCTTTTTTTTTTTTTTTCGGAGAACAGCTGCCTGCTACAGCTAGAAACAACAATAATGAGAGTGGTGAGAGTAAACCAAAACAATCGTCTGGGAGATGCTAAAACGCTCTGTCAAGTTATCATTCTTTGTGAGTTACTATAAGCAACTCCTTTCACATGGCACATGGTAATTTGACCCCTTGTTCATATAAGAGTATTGATTAAGCTTTAAGCTTGCTGTTATTCATGTAGTCGTGGCAGTAGGAGAGCACGGGTTCAGGCGGGACCTGGACTTTTAACTTCGGTGTTGTAGAATTGTGTGTAATTTGTCAAAAAAAGATGGCTCAACGTCCAGAAACACTAAATCTTGAGTCGAATAAAAGTATATCTTCTTGGGCAGATTATTCTTGTACTGTACTATTTCCATCGCTCCATCCTCTTGAATTTACTTGTTCGGTCTTTTCAAGTTGGCTGTGCTGATGTCTCTGAACCAGCGCACGATACAGTACGTTGACACTTAATGACTATCTGGCGACTTTTCGAGCAGCGCATAGTTCTTTGGCATGATTCTAACTTAAATTCTAAGGTGTCCAGTGTTCCCTTGTGTTCAGTTGAGAGCGATGGAAAAGTTTGCAGGTTTTCGGGAGCTTTGGTGTTTCGGTGGACGGAAAGCTCCGGGACTGAACAGCGTGGCACGCAGAGAACCCCAGGGTGCAACTCAGGGAGTGTTTTCTAAACCGGACCCCAGTATAGGAGACTCAGCACTAAAGCACTATCCCAGATGTACGCTATGCATCAAGCTTTTGAGTGCTGTCCATAGGACGCAGTGCCCAAATGGCCGTGGATCCGATGGCTTTCCAGAGGCTTTATGACTTGAGATCTTAATAAAGTGCCTGAATGACTTTCCAGTGCTCTCATTCAGCCTTATTCTCTTTACTGGAGGAAAGCAAGCTCTGTCTTAGTGCCGTGAGGATCTGCCTTGAAGAGCTTTGCAGGTTTTTTTTGCCTTTGAAGGATCCGTACAGCAGGGATTTTCCCACTGCAATTCATCACTGTCTGTCTTTTCTGTTTGTGTGTGTGTGTGTGTGTGTGAGGGAGAGTGTTTCGATCTGCCACAGGCCTTTACCACTGTTAGTGGGGATTTTGCCCTCTCTTTGAGGTGGTGATCTGTTTCGTTTTAATAGGTGAGAACTTGGATTAGTTCTGAATCTCCTCCACACACTGTAGGATTCACTTTCCCACAGGGCACTGCAGACCATCACACCATGGACCACCATTGCCCTGGATGTGCGGTGGGTCTGCTTGTGTACTTTTAAAGAACCTATGAGATGAGATCACACTGGGAACATGGGCAGCATGCTGACCATGAAGTTACACAGAAGGGCCAGAGTTTGATTAGCTGGTGAACATAGTGAAAGATTTAGCAGATAAAGAGCCAGATGTTTCCCACAGGAGTTGGTGGAGACCAAAACAGAGCTACCCATTTGCAGGACGGCAAGAAACATAATACCAAAATATTGTTATTGCTCCTCTGTGTCTCTGATTGCCAACACATTCGAAAACACGTTAACACATTTAGGTTTTTAAGATGAAAAGTTCAAGTTGTGTTTACAGTTCGTTACACTGCCCCTTATAGGCAGAAAAATCACTTAACATGAGACTATGTCATTTTATAACAGAAAGAGGAAAAACACTTTTCCTCTAATTCATGAAAAGTTGAACTCCTAAGCAAAACAATGCACACTCTCAGTTCAGCACACTCAGGGCTTTTGATGCTCAGAGCCTTACCTGGTCTTTTATGACCGGATGTTTAAAGGAGCCAAAGTTAGTCAATGTCAATCAAAATTTCCATATTGACTGGCGTACAAAAGGCTTCTTGAAAATTTTGCTGCTGAAAGGGAAACCATTTTTGCCACAACGAAGATTAAAAAAAAATGAACTGCAGTTTTTAACAGCAACAAAGAACAACAGTGGAAAGTACAGAGATAAAAATGAACTAACCCGTCTGTGTGGATCAATCAAGCAGTATTTGTACATTCCACAAATACTGAGTCTTGTGACTTTATTTCAAAGGGAGGTTTTCCTCCAGACATTGCTGACAATTTACAACCTCCAGGCTCACTGCAGGTCCTCTTTGTTCCATCACACACACACACACACGCACACACACACACACACACACACACTTTTTTGGAGTACCTCTAAACTGAAGTATTTTGCCAGGGAACCTCAAACGCTTTCATGTGCTTAAGTCGGGTCTATCACATTAACCTTAATTGGCTGTGCAAGTGCAAGAAACAACAAACACATCCTGAGTGCTGCAGAGACAGCTCAGGCCCGAGGGGGAAGCAAATACTCATCAAATAACAGCGACAGGAGAAGACGCAAGCGAGCGCTGAGGGATAGATGAAACTGGTCTCTGTGCTGTGAAGAGCTGACCGACAGCTCAGTGACGGTCACCCTCCACACAAGCAGTGGCAAAGAGATGCGCTTCGAGATTAATCATACGCAAGAATGCCAGACCAAATTTCATTTCCACGGCAGGTACCAGGTTTTCCGTATCAGATGAGACATTTAATGCCTCCTAAAAGCAAAGAAGACATAGGAAAGTGATTTTTTTAAGTTATCATATTCTGTCTCTACAAGTGTCTCTACTACTGGCTTGCTGCACTTAACATGTCACTAAAATATGAATCGATACCCTGGTGAAAGGGATTTTTTAATTAGTCACTCAGTCTTTTGACCATGTGCCATCACCAGAAACTTTGAAAGAAACGCCTGCTTCCCCCAGAATCAGACCACAATGGAAATTGCAGGGTAGAAGCTCCTAGATGCTGACAGGTTTCAATCTGATTTTGTTACAATATTTAGATTACAGTAGACCTTTAATTACATGCCAATGTTTCACCTTTGATATAACTTTACAAGTCACTGCAGTGTATGCAAACACCATTCAACACCGGTAATGGTGTTAAAAGGTTGCAAACAGAAAAGTCAGAAAAATTAGCAAAATCTCCAAGTTCAATGTTTTTTCTCACAGTTTCTTCTCTTGTCACAAGAACAGCCCTTAAAGTCCTTAAAGAGGGAAAGACAGCTCTTAGCAACAGTATTTTTCATTTGTTGATTGAAAATGTTGTGTCACAACCCGAAGCAATAGATGAGTAAAGTTACAGAACCTTCCAAAGTGCATGTAGCGACTTTACTGCTAAACTGCAGCTACAGGGAAACTTGAACTCAAAGTTCAAGTTTGCTCCTGTAAATGACCCCGGATAACACTGAACAGCCTGGAGACATGTCAGCTGGGTATAGGTTGAGTTTATCTTCACAGAAATCTAGTTTGGGTCTGTTGTGTACAGCCACAGCAACATACACTCTGTACACACACGGGGAAATGACAGGCAGCTTAATGTCTTGAAAGTCTTGGGAAGCATGAGTGGAGCAACTTAGTAAAGTGTTAGATTCACACCCCCCAACCCCCAAACCGCACGTTTTACACATACATACTGTACACACACCTTCCCCTCCCCTCACCTTCCCCTCACCATTCCTGGCGTCAGTTAAAGCACTATGTGTGAGACACCCCTCATTAAGTTTGTGTGTGTGTGTGTGTGAGTATGTGTGAGAGAGTAATTTTGTTAATGTTTGTGTGTATGTGTGTGTGTGTGTGTATGTGTGTGTGTGAATGATTTTGTTAATCTGTGTGTGTGTGTGAGTGTATGTGAGAGTGATTTTGTTAATGTGTATGTGTATGTGAGTGTGTGCGAGAGTTATTTTTTTAATGTTTGTGTGTGTGTATGTGTGTTTGAGTGTGTGTGAGAGAGTGAATTTGTTTATGTGTGTGTCTTTCTGTGTGTGTGCATGAGAGAGAGAGAGAGGGATTTTATTTGTTTGTGTGTGTGTGTGTGTTTGTGAGAGAGAGAGTGATTTTTTTTATGTGTGTGTGGGGTTGTGTGTGTGAGAGAGAGAGTGATTTTGTTTATATGTGTGTGTGGGGTTGTGTGTGTGTGAGAGTGATTTTGTTTATGTGTGTGTGTCTGTGTGTGTGTGTGTGAGAGAGAGAGAGAGAGAGAGTGATTTTGTTTATATGTGTGTGTGTGTATTTGTGGATTTGGACTTGCTCCTTTCCTTGCTTATTAAACATTCATAGGAGGCCGACTACTGTGATGTATAAGTTCCCTTAGCTTGTGTGTGTGTTTGTGTAAGTGTGTGTTTTCTATGAGGCCTGTATCCTGTGGTTGTCGCACAGGGAGAGTGTTTCTGTCAGCTAACAAAGACCCACTGTTCAACATGCTAGGATAGCAAACTATGCAGCAAAGCAGTTATCTCTCCGTCTTGCAGAAGCCATGCATTTCCTCATCTATCCGGTAACTGCATCACATGTTCTTACTGATTGTAAAACAAACTCTGATATCTCACAGCTATTTAAATAAAAATTGTAAAACCTGGTTAAGTAGGGGTTGGACAATGAGCATATCTGCATTCTTACAACAGAACAGGTTTGCATGAGATGTGTTAGTGTCTCAGTAAAGACTTCCATGGCTCTTAATGGGCAATTATGGTGGCAGTTTTTTCATTTTCTGTCAGGGGCAGTGTGAAATAACTGCCTTCATGCATTCATCCTTCTAAACATTGTAAGACCGAATATATGTTGCCACTGATGATCTACAGCTCTATCCAGCACCTTAGAATTTAGTCTTAAATTTTTTAAATGTGTTCTTTACCCAGTGTCGTTTCTAGTATAAGCTTGGACTAGTGAGTCTACAGTAAGACCCGTTTCTAACAAGCACAATACAGCCATGCTGATTTTGTAAATTTCAAAATAAAAGTTAGTGAGCCATACCCTGGGGGACTGAATTGAATGTTAGCCAGGTCTTCACAAGGCCATAATTTTGTACCTAATCCTAAGAGGACCATTTCAAATCCCACCTGAACCCAAAGTGAATAATTACATTTTTCATAAGGACCCGATCTCCACTCAACCGGCACCAAATGATGCTGAGGGATAGAACGTCATCACTGGCAGCAGTGTGACCTCTTTGATGAATATGACACCATATAGTCAGGATCCTTTGAGTATTACACATATTAATAAACAGATCTGACACATACACCACTACAATGTGGCCTTACCTAATCCAATCAGATATAACTTGGACCTGGCCGAGCTTTGGTTCCAGGTGTGGTCTTTGTGGGCAGGAACCCAGCAGAGCAGTGAAGGCCTCTACTATCTATTACTAATGCCTGTATCGCAAATGTTTGCGGCCACCAGCTGTTCCCTGAATTGTTTCGTGAAATCTACACCAAAGTATCTTCCAGTTCATAGAGTCACAACCCAGTCGAGACTGAAATTTACCTCCTCTCTCCCCAAGAACCCAAAAAGACCTGTGAAACAACGTAGCGTAGAGTGGGAAACTCTTAAAACTGTTGGCATACACATACCTGTGGCTTGTTTACCCTGTCTCTGTAATTTATTCATCAAAAAAAAAAAAGTTAAAATCTGGAGAAAGAGCCTTTTCTTGCATCTTGTTTGCCTCAGAATTCACCCTCAAGCCAGCAGGGTTAAAGAAGTTGGATCTCTCCAGGGAGCTAATCTTTCATTCCATGCTTTAGGCCAAAAAAACATTTTAGGTGATGTAATTATTCACCTTTCACAATGCCTGCTGCCGTGCCTGCCTGTATACCTGCCTGGCTCCCTGCACGGGCTTATTTATACAGCTACTAACTGGTTGTAAAAAAATAAAAAAAAGCAGCCTCTGAAAGAGAACAGCTCATTGCTTCTCATAATCAAGTTCAGGTTCGGTTTATTCATCAACTGCAGTTTTTCTTAGCGTCATGTGAACCAGGCCATTTCATTTGATTCTGATTTAGATGCTGATGGCGCTGACTATCTGATATAGTCGGGGTGAGTAACAATAATGTGTTTATTTAATCACAGGCAATAAAATATGGCTGCACACTTTAAATCTTCGTAACCATCGACATAACATGATGCTAGAGGTAATTTAACAAAACATTTCACCTCAAATTAAAGCAAACCGATGCGTGAACTGTGAATGTGTACACATGAAGAGTTTAATATATGACACGTACAGAGGTCTGCAGCTGTATACAGTGTGCCCAGGTGAGTCTGCAGGCACACACAGACACACGTATTCACACTGGGGTTTTTTTTTTTTTTTTTTGGAGTGATCCTGTTTTCCTGCTCATGTTGAGGCCTGAGAGGCAGAGACAGTTATTTCATTACCACGTCTGCAAAACTGTGCCACGGAGCCTCCGTGAACTTCCGAACCAGATCTGAGACTCCAAACCTTCACGCTGACCAGGGTAGCTTTCGTTTCAAAACAAAACATTGTCTTAGCAGAATAATAATTTACAGTTTCCTGTAGAAATTTTTTCTAATATTTCTACTGTATTGTTTTAAAGGGGCTCAATTTGGACTAGGTTTGACTTCATTTGAACCAGATTCTGATTCTCATATTTTGATTTGGAAAAGTTGTCATTTGATCCTTTGTTGATATAAAATTATTGATTAATGTATCTTTATTTTTTTGCTTGGCACATAGTTCTGGATTGTAGGACTTTCTGTGATTTATAACAACAAAATATTTCACAAAATTCCACGAGACTTTACACCCCTGCAGCCACTCGAAGCCCTCGAAACCCCTGGTAAATGTGGTCTCAAGCATAAATGTCTTTGTCTTATCTCCTCTAGAACTTCAAAATTATTCCCAAGTAAATACTCATGGGGCTGTTGCATGATAAGTTTCATAAAGTACTGAAAAATATCATTGAATTGCTGTGAATCTGATTTTGAGCAAAGTGTGAAATATGAAGGCAGTCAAAGTAACCGATGAACATAAAGACCTTCAAAGGAAATCAGAGAAAGTTGGAAATTTTACCATATAACCCAGAAACCCTCCTTTTTCTTTACCCCCCCATTGTTGTCATTTTTCTCTTATCCCCTTCCTCACACACAGTCACACACGTACAGTTTTGTTATCAATTCAAAGCACAAAGAAAGGTCAGTGAGGGAGCATGTCAGTCACACAAGTTGTCACCCAAATGATGACAAATTGGCAGCCTCTCCGCTCTCCTCCCAATCAAGTCCAGACCTGGCTTTCATGCACATACAGTTCCTGTAAATGGAGATCGATGGCACCGAGGTGAAGCTCACGGTTGCTTAGTTTAGTCACACAAAGTCAGTGCTCTGTCGCTGCCATGTAGACTTATGAGCTGCTTAGAGTCAGAGAATTATATTTATCTGGGTTATACTGTCCCATGGTAAATACAGATGCAAATGCAACCGCCTTTTCACCCCGAACACACACTGAGCACTTCTGCTTCTGACAAGAAAACTGTCATATCTGAACAGATTGAATATAATTGCTGTCGGCGTCAGGCTCCCTCCCACCTCGTGCAGCACCCAGTGCAGAGACAGTGTGACCGAGAGAGAGCCTTCACCTGTTTCTGATCTCCCTTCAGCTACTAACCCCGCCGCCTCTCCAATGGGCTTGTTTCCAGGGAGACAAACATCACGTAACCCAATACCGTGAGTCTTGCAATAACATTGTCTTTATCGTCGGTGATGGATGGAATTTTTCTCGTTTCACGTCTTGAACCTGAGAGAATAAGCAGGAATGCTTTTTCCTCCTGGTGAATGTAGAGCATAACATTGGGTAAAATATTTTCTTCCTTTCATACTATTTTCTCTCACTTTCTAGGACTTCACTGTCTAACTTTTTTCTATCCTTGGACACGTGATACAGGCTGTGTTTGGTTTGCAACTTCGCGACTGTTTGTGTTTCATATTCAGTACATATTCAGCCATATTTAAACGAGATTTTGTCATTGAGTAAATTCACATTTCGGAGAGGATAAAAACGAAGCCTAAGTCTATGTCCAAGCTGAAAACTGATGTAGTCATTGATAAGCCAGCAGTGGTATTTAGAGTCTGGTGTCAGGAAATGAGAAGCCAGCGTGATGTCTTCCTTATCCCCCTTCGAGGTGAGTAACTCAGTGTCCGAGGCCTCGGAGTGAGTGAGTCAAGTGAGTTGACCTTTATTTGTTTTTGCACAGATAATATTTTCTGGACCTGATCCCAACCAAAGTCCTCTAATATTGGTTATCTGCTGATACCAGCTCCAATTTCATACTAAAATGGTGTTTTATTACGTGCAGCGTCTGACACATTGAAATAGCTAAATAATCACACACTTAATTACTTATCAGTGTGTGATAATTTGTTAATTTGATTCATCACCCCTTATTTAGTTCAGTACTACAAGAAGAGCGATAACACTATTGAATTTGTCAGAACAACATATACAGTGCTGTTACAGAGTAAAGTTTCTACCCTACAAACAATCTTTGATTGAATACAGACACTGGTTTTCAAATAATACTTTAACATATAAAGTATATAAACATATAATTTTGGTCCATAAACAATTTAGTGGAAATAATTAATTAAACACAGCCAATATGGTCTGCCACTGGTGACCTTAAGTCATTTCAACTGGTTAGCACCAGTTAAAAATGAGAAGCTGCGACCTGAATGTTTTGTTCGCTGCTGATTGCTAATGAGAATTAGTATTGTCTCTTTGCGGGTCCGTGACAATCTGAACTCACCAATGCGCAAAAAAAAAATTTCACATTCACACATTAAATTTTCACTCGCATGCGCAACAGCATGCCCACAGTGTAGAGCCTGGCTGTGATAGCCGGAGGACAGCGCAACAATAGCAGGCTGAGCTGGAAAAGACAAAAAAAAAACCAACAACACTGGATTTTGATCGGCTTTACTTGAGCTAATACCATTAAAATATGCTTAGATTGCACTCGCGAGTACAGTTTAACAGAGATTAAGATGAGAAAAACCTGGAAAATATAAGGCAACGATGTTTTGAATACTTCAAAACCTACTCTCATAACCTGAGTTTTCAATGTGTTCAGCGGCTTCTTTTTTGTTATTGTGAATCACGGAGGGATCCATTAAGTTTAATGTTCTGTTACTGTATAAATCCTATCTTTACATTTATTCCCATTTGATCAAAAAGTCATCTGGGTTGGGAGGGGTAGGGGTGTTAGAGGGGCAGAGGTCAAATCCAAGCTTTAAGACTAAACCACAAGCTCTGTTTCAGTATCAACTTTGGCCCCGAGGTGGCAAATGTGAACAAAACAACCTGACTCGTTTTCTTTTCTTTACCACCGCTTCCGCTATGCCGGGGTCCGCCAACTTGCAAATTAACATTGATTTAGGAACAACAGAAGCCTTTTGTCTCAGAGGGCTCCGACTTTTTTTCTTTCCTCTCTTTCAACCATCGAGCCTCTTGGCTCTGCGACTTGTTATTTTTCCACACATAAAACTTTCATGATGAAATAAAGCAGAGGGCGGACGGTGGCAGGAGCGGGACACTCACTTGGGCCTTTGGCTGCTATCACTCATGAACCTGTGTGAGTGATGTGATGAAGCCGAATTGGCTGCCTTTCAGTTTCTGTCTCTGCAGGTCTGTCTTTTTTCTGTTCTTCACTGACTCTCCCTCTGTTTCTTTGTCCCATATCCTTCAGTCTTTCTCTTTTCCTTAGCCATCTCCTCTCTGTTTCTGTGTCTTTAACTTTTTGTTTATCTCTTCTCTCTCTTCAGTGTTGCTTTCTTTGTCTATATCTTTTCCCTTTTTTCCATCTCTTCCTCAGTTCATTTAAATTGAATTACCGAACCTCTTTTATTGCCTTTATTTATTTATTTATAGCCTAAAAATCAATCTTGCTGACGAATCAGAAACCCTCCTGTTATCGCTATAATTCTCTTTCTGATCTTCCTCACACCACACACACACAGATACACAGGCTCGGGTTCCCTCAGATGTCGGGTTTAAGGATTCATTCTGGACGTCTGAGGAAGAACAGCGTCTAGATCATTTCCACATGGATATTGGTTTTGCCCTCAGAGCAGCACTTCAGCAGTGATATCTGATATTAATATTCTGTCATCTCTGATGTTTTTCTAAGCCCCCTCTACCTGTTTTTATAAAGTAGGATAAGCTGTGGATTTAACGGGGACACAGTAGACGCTGATGGTTGCTGTTGTGCCCGACACTACATTTATCTTACCTATCATTAGTTTTGTGACTCAGTTTCACATTTTATGATGAGAGAACTGAACTTGTGTCCCCCGGATACAAATCTAAACTTTTTTTTTTAACAGGGGGGAGGGAAGGTTTAACCAAAGTATTTCACTTTTTATGAGTCTCTTTAAATAAAGTTAAAGCTAGGTCCTGATTTAAACACAACCACTGGGTTACAATCTGACATGTCAATCAAACACACCCCCAAACCAGCCTCTCTTCAACTGCACTAGTCAGTATTTTGATACTAAATGGATTAAATGACCAAATGTAATGGCAAAGATGTTGCTTATCACCAGACTCTGCATTTTCTCTCAGCTCTTTGGAGCTTTTTGGCATCTTTCAGCTTATTGTTTTTGTTTCAAGGCCTGCAAATGTATTAGTTTGGTTCATTCTTAATATTCTCGTCAGATAGATGCTAGCTAGTAAACTAGTGAATATAGTGGAGCCATTAGCAGCTAAAGACCAATATCTTGGACTCTGGCTTGGTAAGAGTAAATATTGAAGTTGCAAAGGCAAATCTTTACAACTTCATAATATGGTGATTAATGTGTCCGTGTTTTCCTGGTACCGTCAAAGAGCAAAAATAATAATAATGATAATAATAATGATTAATATGGCTTTAAAGCAGCTACAACAAATATTTTACACCAGCAATTTATCAGAGTGCAATTTGAAAAAATTGTGACAATGTGAAAGGGTCATTTGTAGTGATGAATATACAGAATATTAAGACCTGAATTTGTGAATTTGTGGCTCCACTTGGCTTAGCACGGCTTTCTGCTGAGTTTCAACTCATTGTTTAAACAATTTTACTATTTTGGTTCACTCTCGCTGCTCTTGTAATGTTGTTTTCAGATGCAGCAAACAGTTGTTTTCAAAGAGAAGCCACTAAAAACCCACTTTACATTTACATGCACCAAACGACAGACAGATTAAGTCAGCAACTAGCTTGTGAAAATAAAGAAGCATTCACCAGCTAAAGAGATGGATATTTCCCTCAGGAGTTGATTCAAACCAAAAACATGACTCCAAATGGATGATAATGTTGCTCCTTTCCTGCTGGATGTGTTAATATGCAACTATTTAGTGACAAGTTAGCCATATCAACTTATAGGTGAGTATGTCGCTGTATTCACAGCTATTCACAGTTTCTGCTGCCCCCAAATGGCCAAAAATGTGGTTACTGCAGATGTAAAGCTTTAATGTTTTATTGGAACCGAACGTTTTTAATAGCACCAATAAGCAACACATGAGAGAAGTGTTTTGAGCTACTGAGAGCCCAGTGTCCTATGGAAAAGGTTTATCTATTCTAGGTAATAGTAGGGCATTCTTTACAAAGACTTTATTGTTTGGAAAAAGGAGATTATTAATGGTTAATGACTCATTTATAGATCAGGTATACACCATTAATAACTTTTAAAACAATTAAAATTAACAATTAAAAACACAAGAACAAAGTTCTGGCTGGTGAATCTACACCCAGACAGTTTGGAAAATGGTGTTTATAACCAGTCTAAAAGGTATTCATAGATGATTCACTAATAGCTACAATATATAAATACTTTATAAAAAGCACTTTCTTTGAAAGTTGTGGATTTTCCCATTTCAGTTCAGTACAGTCAGAGGTTTAATTAAGTGCATTTTAATGCATTTAGGTTCTATTTCAATGTTTGGCATCTAAAAGCTACTGTTTCACATCAGTGCAAAACCACACTTTCATTACTGTGTTTGAAATGGAGCATTGAAGTAAAATAAGCTGGTTCACATTCTAGCCATTGGTCAGAGGTTTAACTGATTATCGTAATGCCACATGGCCAAATAGATTTCTATTTATTTGGTGGAAAGTGGTTCTCATTTACTATAGTGTCGTGTTTTGTAATACCTGGCAGAGCACATCTGTCTATTGTTACTAAAAAACAGCCATTCTAGTGCCAGTAAGTTACCTTTAATGCCACCTGGAAAAATGTGAAAGTTGTGCTTCTGCTCTTGATATTTTTGTTCATCATTGCAGTTTACTATTTTACTTTAAACCATTAAAAACAGTTACACATTTCACTATTTATGATTTCTCTGACTCAGTTTCCTTGGAGAATTGAGCCTGTCACAGGACGGACATTAAGGTTAATTGTGAAATTACATATTAAGCCGAGTCCCTCTTGCCTCTCCCGCAGAATTATGAAGTAGCAGTATCAAGTGTCTTACTGAGAGGTGTTTGGCAGAAAGCAGCAGGCTGACTTCACTTCTATACACACATCTGTCGCACAGAAAAACAGTCTGACTGACAGGAAGCGTGAAAGAAAAGAAAGTGGGCTGTGAGCTGGGAGTTCCTCTGTGTCATTCAATGAAGGGAGGAAAAAGAGAGGAAACAGACATGGGGAGAATTCACTGTGGTTTGATAAATGCAGCGGTCAACTTTTTACAATCACATATATTAGGAGTATTTGATGTCATGGGGTCATGAATGGGTCAGATGATGACTGGAGGCAACCTGAGGGAGCGTGTAGCCACATGGTGTGTGGTGGAGGACTGTGATTACAGAAGTGATTGAGTCGGAACCAGGAATTAGCTCAGCTCATGTCAGTGCTGCGTTACTGACGTGATTATGTGTGTGTGCTTGTTTGTGTTCCATTGGTTTTCACAAGCCATGCAGTCTGTAACAATAGAAATATGGGCTAAATAGTGTCAGTAAAAGTGGAGTCTTTATAATCAAAAGATACTGCAGAGGCCGACATAGCCATAATACAGCACTTTTAACGTAGAGGCTAATTCCATCTCCGTCTTGTCGGGATGATTTTTGTGTAGTGGACACAATGCACAGCTTAATGATGGGGGCAATTATCACTGAGGTTATTCTATGCATCAAAATTATTCCCAAAGCATGTGTACTGCTAAGGAGTCGCTTTAAAAACAAAACAAAATTCTTTGGAACGTGTTTATTTTGAAGAGTTTCAACACAATTTTTCGGATGACATCGACACAGAAACCGAATCGAGACTGAGAACAGAAAGCTGTAAATTTAAATACAGATTAAACTTGCAAAAACTGATTTCTGGCCACCTGGGGACAGTAGAAACACACTGATATACTATTACATTTTAAGTCGATTTTAAGTTGTTAACATATAAATTGTTAACAGTTGCCTATCTACACATCTAAAAGATACTCAACAAAATTATCATTCATTTGGATTCATATTTGTGTCCACATTATGAATGACAGTTTCATTCTTCTTTTAGCTCTCTTTTGGTCTCCACCAACTTCTGAGGCAAATATATGTCTCTTTTGCTGTTCGAAGCTCCACTATGTTCATCTGCTGGTGGCTAACTTTCTGTCTGCTGGGCAGATAGCGCACTAGGCTCCTCCCTTTTCATTTGAAAGTCAAACTTTTATTCGAGGAATAATTAAATATTCAAACTTGTCCAGCAGAGGTTGCTCTTAAATCCATTATCATCTTGGCCTATTGTGTGCCCCATTGAACTATGAGGAAATTATAGTAAGCTGAGAAATGAAAATGGAGGAGGACACTAGCGAGCACAGTTGTGCTGATAAAATAATCACAACACTAAAGCAAAGGCCATCACTGGTAACGTAGCAAGTTTGATACACAGGGATATGCAGGCCATTGGCAGTGTTTTGAAAGAGGCTTTTCGCATACAGAGGTGTGGGGACGATGAAAATCTGATCTCTTTCAGATTACATGCAGTCATATGATACATTAAATAAAGCCGCTGTAACAAATTTCATTACCAATATTTTTCAAACAAAATGCTAATTTATTTATAAATTTAGATAAATTTACATAATTCATACTCCTAGATTTAAAAAAAACAACCTTTTGATGCAAAACCTAGGAGTCAGACATCTTATTACAACTGTTGAATTGTGATTTAGACCTACTATTTATGACCAGCTTTTCCAAGTATGGGCAAATAAAATATATCACTACTGTATACTGTAGCTTAAATACAAGATATATTTACTAGAAATGTAAATAAGGAATGACTTCAGAGAATCAACGGAAGTCTGGTTGTATCACTCCCATAGCTTTTTTCTTCTACATATATTAATATTTTACATAATTACTTACAAAAGTTTTCTGTAAAGGAAAACAGGATCACTGTGCATCAGTTGTACATTATGGTTTAACGTTAAATTACAAAATAATTACAACAGAAAAGAACTCATAAACCCATAAATAGTAGCATGAAGAAAATATAATTTTTCAAACATTTCTGGAGGCAGGGGGTAATCTGACTACTTGAGTTAAACACCCGTGGGTCGAGCTGAAGACAGACAGGCTGGGTAACATAATATCACCTCCGACTTTTTGCTCTTGGAGAGGAAGCAACCCCCAAAACCTCAAAAACCACCCAGACACAAAAAATCTGGTCAACTTACCATTAAACAGCCTTAATATAACATCAATTTAGTTGATGTTTGTATGGAGGGCTTCAGTTCCATGAGAACGGACATTTTCAGTTTAAGTTAGTTTTTCCCAGGGGAAAGTTTGCGGCCAACAGTCAGTT
This sequence comes from Istiophorus platypterus, assembly GCA_016859345.1. Classification (NCBI taxonomy): domain Eukaryota; kingdom Metazoa; phylum Chordata; class Actinopteri; order Istiophoriformes; family Istiophoridae; genus Istiophorus; species Istiophorus platypterus. Next base: position 6,426,699 of record CM029119.1, read on the forward strand.
GGACAGACTGAGTCAGTGCTCACTGGGAGAAGAGAACGTAATCTAATGTGCAACTTTTCTCAAATTAAATAAGAAATATTTGATATTACACATAATAGTAATGTTTAATTATTGCATGTTTACCTTATGAAATGGAATTTGGAGAAATATGCTTATTTGCTGGTTTTCCAAAAATTAGATGAGGAGATCAATACTACTATGACTTTAGTGTACAATAAATATGAAGGTACCACCAGTAGCTAGTAGATAAGGTTAGCACAAAGACAGAATACAGTCTCTTTTCAGAGGGCACAAATCTGCCTACCAACAAAGCTGAGCCCCACTAGTAAAGAGCCATACAAAGACCAAAGTGTAAAAACAACACATTTCAGCCCTAGAGTCTCTACTGGTTTTGCTTTAACTCAGCACAAACAGAGGGAGACAGTTAACCTGGCTCTCTCCGAAAGCAGAGTCAGGTTAGCAGCTCAAAATTCCCTGTAAGACCACAAACTGACATTTATGCCCCTGATTTTTCTACAGATTCAACAAAAAAATGTTGTAATGTGTTATAACATGTTAATTGGTTAACTTTTACTTTATGTATTCTCCCATCAGCCCAGTGGTTTCCTCCATGTCACTGCTATTGTGCTCCGAGCGCCCGCTGCCTCCTTTTCTCCTTCACTCATCAACTCTCAGAGACAGGAAGCAATTCACTAACCCCTCTCATCACCACTCCAGTTGTTCCTGTCTCTAGCACCTCGGCATGCCATTTTGATACACCATGACAATTCATATACAGCGACCCCCGACCATACCATATTAGCCTCAGTATGATAGAGTGTGTGAATATGGTGCACAAATCTAGGGCCCCTGACTGAGTATGGTGCAGTATCCTCTTAAATCCCTTCAAAAAGCAAGCATTCCCTCATGGATTCATGAAAAGAGCCCATTTATAGACATGAAAAAAAAGGCCAGTTTCAACAGACTTTAAGTTCAGCAGCCAAGGAAAACAATGAGCCTGGCCAGAAAAACTGAAGTCTGTAATGCACCGACTTAATTCCATTCTCTCGCATGAAAAGAGAATAAAAAGTTCAGGGACTGGCTGGAAAACTAGCTGTGTCCGAATTGTGTGCAACTGACAGAGGCACTGACATACAAAGTATCACTCTGCACGAAAATCAACTTGAGGCTAAATCACACCACAGGCTGCCTCAGCGGGGCCAGGGTACGTCACAGTGATATGACAAGTGATTTAGGCACAGCACGGCCAACAATGCTGAAAACACGATTGAGAGACAACGCGAGAGGGAAGTGGAGGGAGGGTGAGAGGAATAAGCCGACCGGGAAAAGGGAGAGAAGGAAAAAAAAGTATACAAAGACAGAGAAATAAAGTAATGAGGAGAGAGAAAGATGGAGAGCACTTGGTGCCAGTCACCAGTCCATTTGGACCATTAATGTGGAGAGTAATGGCCTCGCTAACTGAGGGATGATGGGAAAACAGCCTTTCCTGTAGGGTAACCCTTGAAGTGATGTATAGTTGCGAGGACAGAGCGCAGTGCTCAACAGCTGATTCCTCCTTCCTCGGCTCATCGGGGCATAAACAACAGGGGGCCTTTACTGTAAAGAGAGGACGCTTTCACAATACCCAGCCAGACCAAACTTGAGTGTATTTAGTCTTGTTTAAGCATGACAGCTTCAATTTTGCTCTGTATCATCTTTAAAAGTTGCTGCTGTTTTGGATGCTTTTTCCTTTGCTTGATAAGAAAATTGCACCGCATTAGTGTAGGTTTGATTCTGGCTGTTACTTCTGCCTCTGTATACAGAAATTAAAAATGCAAAATAATAAACAAGCACCTCAAAAACTGTTGGAATGTTGGACTTTTGCATATAAATGAACATCTGTAAACGTGGTAAACGGTTATGGTCGAAGGTTTCGAGATTAGAAGGTTAGTAGCCACATAACAAGGCAGCTTCAGCCTAACTTGGTGCTACTGTGACAAACAACAGCCTATTCTGGGGTTAGCTAACAAAGCCAAGAACAAGCACAGGTCTGCCCATTGGAGTGTGAAATCAACTGGAGTGCCTTGTGCTGCAAAACCATTCGTATTGGCAAAGAATGATACGCAATCATGGCGGACTTTTAAAATACAGCTGTTCCAGAAGCCAGAGATGTGAATAATAGCTGCAATTTGAGATCGCTGTCAATTTTTCAAACAACTGACAAACTCGTTGCAGCTGATTGTCCTCAGACGGGGGCCTCCGAGGAGGAATTGCCAAAACAGCTCACTTAAAGAAAATTGCGGTCCTGAAAAGACTTGAGGAGAGTGATCACCATTTACTAATGGAACCTCCTCTCGTGGGCGACTCATCCGTCACACAGTCACAAGGACGACATTGGTTTAGAGAGAGTTTGCAGGGTTTGGGCCCCAGTTGTAAAAGCTCCTCGAGACATGTTTTCTCATGATCGGTGAGAGTAAGATCTAAGTTGGTCGCTCACACTCCTCAGCGTCAATCTACCATTGGATGGCAAAGTAGACCCGTTTATCAGAAGTGCGTTTTGGTGCGGCTGCGAGTTTTCAAGCCTTTTTGTGTCTGTCTGCTTTTGGTTTCTAAGTTCTGCACCTACAGCCACATTTGTTAGATCTGCTCTCTCGCTTTCCTTTTGTGCAAAGGGATTTCTCCAACTAGTGGTTCGTAACCATAATGAAACTAAATTTCCTCTTTTAAGTCAACCCGTCCTCTGGCCTACATTATAGAACATCAACAAGTGGATCAGACACTAAGACACAATGAGAACCCAGCTTTGTTATCAAAAGAAAAAAACAAACCACAAAAGTATTTTCCTAATTGGGCCACTTGAGGAAGAACGTGTCAGGGCTGAAATCCATCACGGTGATTGCTGGCCCTGTCTGCGTGGAGCCACATGGGGGTGGTGCTGTGTGGGGTTTTGTTGGGATTCTTGTGGTTTTGGATTCTGCACATGCTAGTTGGATCTCGGGAGGGAAGCCCGCATGCGTCCGGGAGCAGCTCATTACCTTGGTTAGTCATCTGCCCCACTGTCTGCGGCGGGATGATAAATGAGCAGGTCCTCATGTGTGGCTCTGACAGCGCTGTGGCACGGGGTCAAGCTGACATCTACCGAGGGGCACAGACAGCAAGGAGGCTGAGAGGGGGAAATTCACCAGCTTTCTGGGAATTTAAACACAACCTTCAGCGTCTACACTGGAGGTCCTCTCTGGGAGCAGACGGTGTCTGAAGAATTGGTATTATTTCTAAATGGAAAGCTTCACATCCATCCCTGCAGAGATTAACAGTTATTCTCAATTTCTGTACTGTTTCTGGACAGAAAGTGATCACCTTGCCACTCATAGTCTATGTAATTTTGTGTTAAGATAATGTCAGGGGCTGATGGCGAGGAAGGAGACACACGGTGTACACAAATCCCCAGGTTAGACAAATTCACATGGAAAAAAACTGTCACACATATTCACTTCCTCATTTAACCTGACCTACTTATTTGAGTGTCCCTGTGCAATAAGGGATTGTTTGCAGCAATACAGGTGCACTAGCTTGAGTTGTAACTCCAAATGAAATACGAGCTAATCTAATAAAACTGTCATGAGGTTTAGAATATGTCTGACGGTCTGACCGCTTGTTGCCCTGCACCAGCGTCGCCATGCTCCCTTATCTCAGAAATCACGTTGGGGAGTACATGTTATCATAACCTACAGAACCACTCTGTTTCTCTTGAAACCATATGAAACCTAGATGAAAAACTGGCTGAAAATTATATTCAGCATTTATTATTTCCTTTCATTAGGTTGAGAACTTCTGGCAAATGTCCAGAATAATTGGTGGCTTATCTGCCTTCCCTCCTCAGTATTTATTTCTATTATTGCAGACACACCGTGAGCTGTCCTTGTCGTTGCTGCCTATCAAACTGCACAGAATCTTTTTAAACCAACCTACAAAAACCAACCTAAGATTTGTCTTTATCAGAGACATAAGTCTCCATAGTTTCATGGCTATGTAGATATTCACACACAGTAAATTCTGCTGCATTTGAACTCTTTTGGATTGGAAAAATTTACCTGGGTTAAAGTGAATTTTTTTTCTGTTATTTCCATCTGGTCTTTCTCCTTTTCCACTCCTCTTGCAATTTGCACTACCCCCACTGAACTTGTGTTTAGTCCTGCCTTTTGTGCTGCTGTGTCTTCTGTCTGAACACACACTGTGTGACACAGTGAGCCTTGCCTGTAACACAACAGCGGCTGAACTGTGGAGTCGGGAGGCTGGGAAGGCTTGCGTGTACATAGTGATGCAAAACTACACAGAAAATTTTGCACAAACTGAAGTATGAGAGTATAATCTCTTTTGTGTATACACAGTCATCCCCAGACATGGACACATACACGCTCCATCTGTCACGCTACACCGGCAGCTCATCTGTCAGTGAGCTGCCCAGGTGCTGCATGAATGAATAAATGTGATCGCACATTCTCCTCATATGTCAGTTGATGTTTATCCACCATAAAGTTTGGCAAATTGCGCTGATTTGCAGTCATAAATTTGTCATGCACAAGCTTCCCCTCTGATTCCAGCAGACACTCCTCTTTCAGCCGGCGCTGCAGCGACTACTTCCAACACTAATGCGTGAGACTACCGGATGTCTCCTGGAGAGAGCCAGAGGGGTGTGTGCGTGTGGTTGTGTGTGTGTTTGTGTTTGTGTTTGTGTGTGTGTCTGTCGTTCTTGCTTGAGTGATGCTGATGTGAGCCGAAGTGGCACAACTCTGCCTCTCTACGAGGGAGGTATGGCACGGAGTCCAGACTGGAGTGGCACATGTGTGTGTGGACGGTTTGGCAGACATCAGATGAGGGGATGTCATGGCCTTCAGACTCTCTCTCACACACACACAAACACAAACATCCTTATCCAACAGCAAGTGAGCATGAATAGTCATTCAGCCCCAGCCAGCAGTATGAAAACAAGTCAAAAGGAGGAAGGGGGGGTGAAGGATGGGGTCTCAGGCCAAAAGAAACATGGTGGGCTTGTCTGTCCTCCTCCTTGTCCTGACGAGCACCCCAGGCAAATATTCTGTGAATGAGAGCATATTTTGGGGGGCTACGCTTCCATTTCACCCTGTAAAGGAGAAGAAGGAGGAGGTGGTGGTGAAGAGGTGATTCATCCATGATGTCATATGAGATGAAAAATTTAAATGAGTCTCAATGTGCAAAAGAGGACGTGAATTTTGGCCCGTTTCTCGGTCTGGTACTTCTATTACTGCCGTCTAGTGCTGTACAACAGTGCTGATTCTCAACCTTTTTCGGCTGAGTGCTCACTCACACATCTCAGATTTCTTCTCTTTTTCTCTGCTTGTTTGCGTGAAAGCCCTTTAACAAGACTCAAAACAACAATGATGACACGTGAGAGAATAGTCTTCATTGTTAGTGACGGACTCCGTCGTTCCCACACATGGTTCAAATTACCTACTTTCACACATTAATTCATAGACATCAGCCTTACTGTTTACTTTTCATGAGCAATGAATAAACATTTCAATTAATTAGTTAATTTGTGAGCTTTAAAGGTGCTACACAACACTTTCTTTTTTTTTATCGCTGGCTTTAGCTGCTTATTTAATGGACAAACATGAGAATGGTATCGATCTTCTCATCTAACTATGGGCAAGAAAGAAACGTATGTTGAAATATAGAACCTTTTCTTTAACTGACCACTTGTAGAGAACATGATGAGCTGGGATATTTCCCAGATAAGTACAAAGGAGAAAAAAGAGAAAGAAGGAAAAGGATTTTTATTTGACTGGTTTATTCATAGAACAAGTTTTTTTTTTTTTTAAACTGCCAATGGAACATGAAGTCTCAAGCCCGTTTCAATTTTTTTTCCTGATCATCTAATAATGACTATTTTTGCAACCTTCCCTCTCTCTTTCTCTACATTTTCCACTTCGTTTAGGAGCTATTTTAGCGACCAGGTTGACGTGTGTGGGACACCAAGCCTGGACACAGCCTTTTGATCTCTGACAGCAAACCCGCGATAATGAGGTGACTTTATGATCATTGAGAATTTATGCTCATTGGATATAACAGTTTTCAATTCAACAAATTATGAGCCATGTCTTTTTAAAGTTCCGGTCTGACATTTCCTCAGCTTCTCATATGGCAAGCAAGCTGTTAAATGAGGGGTCTTATGAAGTTTGCTGAGGGTGTGACATATACTCCTGGGGGTTTAAATTACCTTTGAAGTGGCAGCTAATCACCGTACTGAAGCAGTTATGGCTCAGTGGCTACAGCTGGTAAACCAGAGGTGTCGATATGGAGCTGGGGCCTTTGGCTGACGTATTTCCACAAGGCAAGGTGGCACAATGGAGCTTTATATCAGAAAATGTCAAAATATTAATGGTAAATGTTCCTGAGAAGATATGAGCAGGGGCTACTCTCTAGAGCCAGCACTTTTCACCAGTGTTCAGCAATAGCTAGAAAGAGGAATACAATCACAACCCTGTATGCTAAGGAAAAATGCATACATCATGTGCAAAGAAACAGCTGGATGGAAAAGCCAGAAATTTTAAAAAACAACATACTTGAAATAAAACAAAGAAGTATTTACACTTAACCAAGGTGGGATAGCTGGCATATCGATAAAAGCATAATGCAACAAAGTGAAGAGGAAACAAACTCGCCACGATGGGGAGACTGAATTTAGTGGCAGATGAAGACATGTTTTTTCTGCAACTGTTATTCCAGTGTGCTCAGTTTGCATTTTCTTTTGCAGATTTTCTTTACATTCAGTTAATTTTGTGTTACATTTGGATAGAGATCCCCCTCATGACAACACAGACTGAGCTCACTTCATCAGCTGAATTTTGATGCCAGATCCTGAGTGAAGATTCGTCTGTTATTTGTTCTATTTTCTCTCTTAACTTCAGAGATGATGTTCAATTTTCTAAAGCTTTGACTGATGAAGACCTTATATCCCCATATGCCACAGCAAAATTATTCATGATTAAATTAGATTAGATCCATAAAGAATAGTTATAAATAAAGTACTTTAATTCCTCATACCTAAACAACTGTTTGTCATTTCCATCCCAAAATGAGCCACATGAATATTTTAGTTGGATTAAGTTTAAGCAAATGAAACATAAGGTAAGGAAAAGATCTCTGTCATGGTTAAAAGAAACCAGAATGTAGCTATTGGAGCAGATTGAGAACAAATGTGAACTGTTGTCTCTAATGTTAAAGTCATGCCCTTTGCAAACCCAACCGTCTTCCCAGACCTAATTCTTAAGAGGATTTCTGGAGCTCTAACAACATCAAGCTACTTTCAGGGCCCCAGTTCCCAAGGGCCTGGTTGGAAAGCAGACCTTGGCCATCGCTTATGAAGGAGTCATTATTCGCATGACCACAAGACGTTGCTTGTCAGGAAAACATAAGCACGGGTCGTTTTGCATATTTGATCAAAGGATCAATACTACAGTTCTCCTGCTGGACGGATAGTCGTTTTCGTGCAGCTAATTTTGAAGCTGCAAACAAAAAAATTACACCATCAAAAGACAATGCACAAGAGTCGCATTAATGTTTCTGACTCCACTAAAACCAATTAGACAACCTCATGCTGAGTGATAACAGCGTTTGATTACTCCCTGGGAGGAGACAGATGCTATCTGGCTCTTTCGCTGAAGCAGCACGACCTTTAAACACACCAGTGTTTTACTGAGGGGGATCCTGGTCCCAGCAGAGTCCTTTATCTCTGATGTAGGACATGGTGGTGTCAAAGAGCCCCTTGTGATCCTCCCGAGGACCAGTAGGAGGTATTTTAATAGCTGTCTGACCCATGGTGGCTCTAGCCTGCTGCCATCTCTCACACAGGGAAACTATTATACTGCACCAGAAACGGAGAAAATAGAGAAGACAGCTGTTTTTTGTTTTTTTTTCTTTTCTTAGTTCTCTCTATCTGAAGCTGTGAAGCTACACAACGACGGTGCTTCACCTTGAGGCAGGACGCGCTGCCTGGCTATCGGCCGGCTAAGTTCCTGCCCTCGCACTTGTCACCGTCTTCAGGAGCCGTCAGCTGTCCAGATGCTTAGATAACCAAGTCTCCACATAGAGCAGACTGCACAGCAGTGTTAGTGCCGTCGCTTCTTTGGATCGCTCAGAGTAACTGTGTGTTAAAACTACACACATTTAAGGCCAGCTACCACTGATAAACTGTATAAACAACGGGGCGGTGTTGTTATTCCACTGTTAGAGGGTCCATTCACTCAAATTTCAAAACAGTGAGGTAAAGGATTCGTGCAAATAATCTTACAAGGAACTTAAGTGAACTTTTACACACAAAGTTGATCACGCGAGCTGCCTTGGAAACCGAGGACAGCTGGAGAGTCCAAAATGTGCAAGATATTAGCTTATTAGCTGCATTGCACCATCCACTATAATTTTCTCTGTCAGAGCATAAATCGCTCCACAAAAGAGGAATCATCTGCACACAGTTGTGAGACAGGAGTCAATGACACAAATACATCTTTGAATAAACTACGTGAACCTATTGTCCCATTAGGGGCCAAGCCATTTAGCTTGCTAAATCGCAGTCTGCAAGCTAACTAGCTTAGAGAGCTTCACATCCCTTCAGTAACTCACTAAATTAAACACACATTTTTTAGAAGAATTGCCCGGTGGAATAAAAGGAACAGTTCAGAGAAAACAGAATGGAGGCCGGAGGTCTAGTGGGACTGACCACCGCTAGCATGTCCGCGGCATGACGCGCTAGCTCCTGTAGTTCACCGACTAGACAGAGACGTCACCGGTGAATTTTAACTAAATCGATCCTTCGGTGCTATAAGTTCAATCAGTTAAATTTCGTTCGCCTCAACCGTTCCGGTTTGGAGGCAGGATTACTGGAGATGAGAGCTTTAAAACCGAAACTAGCTGTGTAGCTGCCTGTAGAGCTTCAGTGACAATGTTTATTTTTGATTTTTTTAAAATAATTTAGATGAATCTACAAGAAAAAACAATCTGCAATGTAGCAAGTTGTTAATCGGTTGTTAATCTTTTAACAATTTTTTTTGTTTTCTCCTCAGTGACCAGCCACATCTAAACCATCACTCCCTGTAACCACAGCAAATCTGATTTCAATCATTGTCTCTGAAAAAAGCAAATTTCAGGACATTTTGGGCATAAACGTACAGATGGATATAAATAATGAGGAGAAAATCAGGTGTGTTTGTTGCTCTTTTTTATCTCATACATTGCAGCTTTAAAACTCTCGCACTGTGAGATCTCTGGGTGTGACCCCGATGGCTCCAGGATTAAATACAGCCACACCTGAGCCCCCTCACACACACACACACACGCACTGATGGACCCGACTGATGCTGCACAGCTCGGTCCGAGCTCGGTTCGGGTCATTTGGCTCATGGTCAGCTCCCCTGTTCAGAGCTTGGGGTCTGATCGGCGCTGGTAGGCAGTTGGTCCAGGCGGCTGCATGGTTCCCGTTGGCTGTGCGCTCCGAGGCGTCAGCATCAGTCGTGCGGCAGGACTGCTCCGTCCCCGATCTCCTCCCACTGCAGAGCCGGCTCTAGACCGTGAAACCGTGCGGTGCCGGGCTAACGAGGATCACCTGGAGACCGGCTCGGAGTCCGGGAGGGCGTCGGCCGACGAGAAATAGAGAGGGAGCGTTCAATTGATGGTTTATTCCAATCACGTTGTTTTCCGATTTCATTTTTTTCTTTATTCCGGAACACATAAACGCTTAACTAGGCGCCTTTTGAATGGGACTGTTCCTCTTTGAGCATCTGCCATGGCGAGCCGGCTCTTTCATTTCCACTTGCTGCATTTCTTTCTGGTCCTGGAGTCCAGCTGCGGTAAACTCCTGTCCGAGGACCTCGGCGGAGCCGTGCGTCAAGGTGCCGACGCCGTGGATCGGCGCGTCCTTGCGCACGAAGGCGCGAAGCGGGACGTGGTCTCCGTCAACATGTTCAGAGTGTACGAGAGGTACAGCAAGGAGCCGCAGAGCCAGAGGGACGGAAACACCGTGAGAAGTTTCAAAGCCGTCCCGAGTGAGTGGCCGCAGCGGTTCATCCACTGTCCCGCCTCATCCAGGCAAAACGAGACGATAGTTTCCGACGATGCTTCGCGTGGAGGCGCATTGTTTTATACACGGTGCCATTTCTTTCTGCTTTATTAAAAAGTCCCTCAGGCATCTTTAGGCTGCCCCCAAATTTTTAGTTACTAACGATTGATTGCTCATTTCGTTAAAAAAGACCAAATAATTTTATATTTTTTAAAAAAAAAGACCAACATTACTCACTATCGATTTTTTTTTAAAATACATCTCTTGTTTTCCAACCATTGCTTCGTTTTACTGAAGTCATAATAATTCAGCTGATATTCAGTTACTGGTCATTTCAATATATCACAAGCAATAAAAAAAAGATAGAAGTCCATTTTTATATCCAGAAGCAAATTAAAACAAGTAGAAATTTGAAGCATAATATTTTTATCTTTCCCCTATAAAACCAAATTTAATTTAACTTAGAACAGTTTTACCGCATGTATCCTTGAATGAAACTCAAGAATTATTCTATCTAAAGTGTAATTCTCACTTCTGTTTCCCCTTTGTTAGCCTTAATTTCTTTAAATTTGTGGTACAATTCATTACACATCAACTTATATAAACTGAAAATACAGACAAAGGGCAGAAAATCGACATTAATTCCTAAACGCAGGTGTTTTGTCAATCACACAGCAGCTCTTGATCCCCTTTGGGCTAAACATCTTCACCTCTATGCTCCGTCAGTGTTGTGATTTACTGAACTGAGGGACTTCATGTCTCGAGCACTGTTAGTTCCCCGGTAGCTGTTACAGCATAGGTGTTAGACAAGAGCCTATTATCACACTCAGACACCGGCTGCACAGCGAAAAGCCTCAGAGGAGCTCCTTCTCCTATAAGCATTTCCATATGCCCACTACAGACCTACTGGACCGATTCAATGTTTGTCTTTCAGGCTGTGGTGGAAGTGTGGGAGACAAGGTTCAACTTCAAGAGTATAAAGATCTAGGATGAGGTTTTTGGTCATGTGGGAAGCTGGCACTTTACCGTGCTTCACTTAATATTTTCCATGCTGCTGTTCATGTCAGTCAGATGTGTGAGAAACATTTTGCGAAAGATATATTGGAGGCTGTTATTCATGTCAGTCAAATATGCCAGAATGAGATGGTAAAGGAGAAAAAAGAAGAGCGGGGGGAAAGGTTCAAGGCAGCAACTTGATCGCTTTAGTTGTCTTTATTGTTAATTTCAAAGAGAGATACTCCCCCAGGGCTTCAGCATCTATTTGACAAAACATCTGTACAGCACATCACTGTTGATGAATCCTTTTTTTAAGCATTAATAAAAGCATGGCAGACAGAATGAAAAGAAGGTTGGTTCTTTTTCTGTTTTATCAGACGTTTTACATCTTGAAGAACTTGTTTTTCTTGTCTTCCTTTTTCATTCCTCTTCACATTTCTTTTCACGTCCTCCAGGAGTCTCACACGGCAAAGAAGTATTCCAGTTCAACCTGTCTTCCATCCAAGACTCAGAACTCATCCTCTTTGCATCTTTTCACTACCTCTACAAGCGGCACCGCCAACACCAACGACCATGGCAATTCCGAAGGCCCCGCCACCCGTCCAGTGGCCTCCAGCATCCCAGTCCTTCCTCCCCACAGCTCCTCTTCCATGGATCATCCCCAAACTCAGCCTCTTCAACACCGCTGGGAAACATAACCCTGGCTCCTTTTAAGAAAGGCTCTTGGCAATCAAAGGACGTAACAGCGCTGGTAAAACATGCCAGGGATGTCAAGGAGCTCGTGGTAATGGTGGAGTTTGATATGGAGTTTGGGGCAGCGCGGATGCAGCACAGGAGCCCTCACGGACAAGAGCGCCTCTCCTCAGCCAACCTGCCATATATTCTGATATACGCTGATGATCGATCTATAAATGAGCCAAACAGTGTGGCTATGTCACTCCAGCGGTACGGTCCCTTCCCTGTTGGGGATGACACATCTCCCTCAGCCTCAGCCTCAAGGATACGGAGGGAGCTTCATCTCCAGATCCAAACAAATGATATCCCAGAGGTCCAGTTCAACACCTTGAAGAATCACGAGCTGTGGCAGAGCACATATTTTCCAGCTAAAGCCAAAGCAGCAGTCAATCAAGGAAGGAAGCAGGGTCAGGAGAGCAGCGAGGGCCTGAGAAAGCCACAGGTGCTGAGCTTCGATGAGAGGACGATGAAGAAGGCCAGGAGGAGACAGTGGAGTGAGCCCAGGGTTTGCTCCAGGCGGTACCTCAGGGTAGACTTCGCTGACATTGGCTGGAGCGAGTGGGTTTTGGCGCCAAAGTCATTCGATGCCTACTACTGCGCTGGAACCTGTGGGTTCCCCATCCCCAAAGTGAGCCAGAATTTGAATTGAATTTAGATGAAATAATATACAGTGAATTATCATCTCTATGCATGCATGTGCATACACCGTATCTCACCTCAAGATTTAAATTAACTGTAACTGCTGTAAAAGTTGATCCACATCACTAGATATTAGTTGACGTAAGTTGCACACTGCTGTATTGGATTTTCTGACTGATTTCATCTGTCAATAAACACTGTTAATTCAAAAGGCAAAAGCAAGGAACACTGGAAATATTAAGAGTACACAACAGAAAATGTTGTATCGTACATCAGGTTTTTTGTTTTTACATTTGCACCTTGTATGAACATTTATCAGTTCTTTTTATGCTGTCGTTAAATCGTTTCAGGATTTCAGCCTGTACAATAACAGTTATCACAAAGTTTATGTCCGGTTGCTTTGATAAAAATACTTTTTTCTGTCACTAATGTCCTTAGGTGGCGCGGCCCTCCAACCATGCCACTATCCAGAGTATCGTCAGAGCTGTAGGAATCGTCCCCGGTGTCCCTGAACCATGCTGCGTACCAGAGAAGATGAGCCCTCTCACCGTGCTTTTCCTGGACCCACACAGGAACATGGTCCTCAAGGTTTACCCCGGCATGTCGGTGGATACGTGCGCCTGTCGGTAGGGCTGGAGCCATGGGAACCACCAGAACTGCAATTGATGAAGATGGAAAAAAAAAAAACGGTTAGAAGGGCATAACTGTAGATAAAGCATACAGCAGGAAGGCACTTTTCAGATTGAAGGACAGTTGTGGTGAGACACACTGAAGACAACTGAGAGAGACTGGACCTAAAGTGATTTGACTGTCAGGGCTGTAATTCCCAAGTCTCCATCTGAATATATTTTTTTCTGAGTTCTTGGACTTGTTTGGTGTCTACCATGGTTTGACATTGCCTTAACTTTTTATTGCTTAACTAACAACTTTCATAGTCTTTTTCCATTTGTTCCACTTGCATTTACCCCCCCCCCCCCCCCTTCAAAAATAGCTTCAGGAAGTGCACTTAAAGAAACCTGTGTTTATAAGTCTCTGTATTGATGAGCTGGGTGTTGGCTTTAGTACAGAGCTCATGCAGGTACATCTCCACTCATCCTCCATAAGCTTTTTCAGTCATCAGTCTCAGTTCTGTTTTGCATTTGGAAATTTGGATTTATAAATTGATTTTTGCCTGTTTTGATTTTGGAAAGGACTTGCTCTGGTCTCAGTCTGGACTCAACTGGATCTGGTTTTGGAATCTATTCAGTCTCCGCTTGACTACAGCCCAATGTGAGAAACCTATAAAGCCCTTTTAGGCTCGTTTTGGGTGAGCTCATTGGTAGATGAGCTGGGTTTCAACAATTTCTGAAGCCTTCTGACATCAGCAACTCTGCTCCTCACCTCCATCTTTCAGATTCAGGACAGATGTTTGGACAAACTGATTTAGTTCACATTGACTCACAGACTCGGAAGCAATTTGGACACAGAGGTTGAATGGCAAAACATTGACATTCCACCATATCCAGCCCTTGTTGTGTAAATACTGCAGCTACTAACAAAAACAGATTGGTAATTCATTCTAAGTGATGTGTTACATTGATGTCATTGAACACCTCCCATATATTAGCAAGAAATGTTATTCATGCATGAGAGGTAATATCTTCTTTGAAATATATTTCAGTAGTCATTTGTTTATATCTTGTATATAAGTGTGTTTTGTCACAGTTTAGTTTGAGTATCAGAAGAATTGTGTTGCATGTTTCTACAGCAAGGAGAAAAAAATTGGCGCATTGCTGCCACCTGGTGTGAATTTTGGGAAAATTGAAGGGATTTAATCATTTCAAATCAAAAAGTTATAGTACTCCATGTTGCTATTTGATATTTCCCCATAATACATAATTGCTGTTATCCAAGAGGGCATGTACAGTTTGCAATATGTACAGTAATGATAAAGATTTCCATCATAACTGCAACTGGATAAATGTATCCCACCCTCTAACTGTATGGCTAAAAGTGTATTTGAATAGACTGATGTGTGCGTTAACAGACCACAGATGTAATGTTTGCTTGTCATGGAAATTAACTGAACTGTACATTAAGCAAGAAATACCTATTCGCTCTATTAATTTTTGATTTTTGAAAAAAGTATACAAAGCATAGATGTAGATGTTTACATAGATGTGTATATTTGACATATACTTACCATAACTTACTGTATATCAATATAATATATAATATTATTATAATACCAACCATATATATACATTAGATAATAATACATTGGATTACATATATTTTTATTTTAAGGCTGATATTCATTGGTTCATTGATGTATTGTGCTAATCTTTTTTTTATTATTAAATAACAGGTTTTGGACAGTAAAGGTGTCAAGGGCCGTGATTATGTTTTTTCACTTAGGAAAATTACAATTCAAGAAGTGAGATTCAAGTAAAAGTGTCTTGGCTGTAGGAAAATTTGATTATATTTTTCTATTAATTGTTGTATTTCATAACTAATGCATGGGTGATAATAGTTTTTCCAATTTAAAGCTGAACTAATCAATATTTATATATGAACAAATGGCTCAGATGATTATGTTAAAAATGAAATGAGTTTACCACCAAACTCTTGGAGGTCTCATCAAAAAGCTCTGATAAATCCCCTTTAAAACATTACACTACTATCCAGCATCAAAAACAAAAGAGGCAACAGTAGCAGCTCAGTGGTGAGCATACCAAAGCATTTCCATATTATCAAGACTTTTCCCTCAGGAGCTGCTGGAGACCAAAAACCATATGTAAAAGAGACTGAATATTGGGCTCATATTTGCCAGGTTGCAAGAAACTCGACTCCCACTGATGACAAGTCTTGCTCCATGCATGATCAGTGTGTAAACAGGCAACTGTATGCTAACACGTTAGCCATATATCAGCTTTACAAGGTGGTAATATGTCAGTGTTTTGTTGTTGTGCCTCTACTCCCAAGTTGCCAAAAAATTATTGCTGCTTGAAGGACCCGTTACAACTAAAATAATTAATTGAAGAGTTATAACATTCTATGATTGTCTAGTTGTTGTTTCAATACCTTCTGTACCTTGATAGGAGGGACACTCTGAAAGAAACACTTGTGTACCCCTGAATCCCTTGACCTGACAACGGAAGTACTTTGAACAAAACATTGGATCGCTGGCCATGGCTGACCTCAGCAAATATCAGTATCAGGCATCTAATACCACAGGCTATTTGCCAATCCCTGATATATTGCAATAGGTTTTTACTACACATTTCTTAACCCAGTAATGAGATGAGAACAGTTTCAAAACAGAATATTCTCAGTCCAGATTTGACCTGCTGTGTTTGTTTTTATCCTGCGTGCCTACATCTTTTGCTGTATCCATGCCAGTTGATTTTCCATGCCAGTAGAAAGGAAAGCCACAATGAAAGCTTTTTTTACGTAACGCAGCAGGAACCAAGTACTGACTGACTGCATGGGTGAAAGGCAGAAATTCCAAGATAGGCCGGACTCAGGCCAATGTCCCCAGACACATTGGCTTGTCGATCAGGCTCAAAACCCCCACAGGGACCTGGGGTAGAGTCCCGCTAGTCTGTCATCCATCTACGGCTGCCACCTCCATGTCTTTGTACAGTAATCATTTCTTTTCTCATACCTTTTGGACAATATATATATACAAGTATAAATCTGTATCAGTTCATTAACATTTTCCATGCTCCTCTCCTCACACAGCAACTGGTTGTTCTTTGCTTAGAAGAAGTGATGAATTCTATGTTTCTTGTTTGATTGGAATAAACAGAGGAAGAAATGGGCAGTCATTGATGGCCACCATAGACAAACAGAGTACTAAAAGGACAGGGTCAAATTGCAGCACAGAAAAAAGACAAAGACTTTAGTGATCCCAACTTTTCTTATAGTGCTACCAGCAGCTTTCCATTTGTGGTTTTTATGCCCCACCAGGATGTGTTGTAATAACTTTGGTGTTCCCATGACTTTTCATCTAGTGCCATTATCAGGTCAAAATTTAGCTTGTCTGATGCTTTGCTTTGTAACCAAATACCTGCAAAGCCTGTGGCGTGTCCATAGGCATCCTAACATATAAATTACTAGCTTTATCTTAGATGGTGCTAAGATGGCAAACATAGCAAACATTACACCTGATAAACATATCACTGTTAGCAGGCTGATATAAGCATTTAACATAGTTTCAGAAGACAAGTGGTTTCTACTGCCGCCTCCACAGTTTTCAGTGAACAGAGAACATTCAGATCAGAGCAGTCTGTGAGCAACATCAGCATCAATCAGTCTGATTATCTGTGTGGAGGAAAAAAGGACAAAAAAAAACATTAACACTACTTAAAATAGCAAAACTTGCTATATTAATAGTGTCACATTGCTAACTCTTTCCTTTATTTTTAGCCCAAACTGGCATTCTTTAGCCGCCTAATTAGATTATAGCACAGAGATAGCTGCAGATCGCTTTGAACAGGCTGTGCTGCCAATTCACATTACAGTAAACTGGTTATGGGTGATGACTGCTCACTGTCCGAAAGCCCCTTTGAGGTCACAGTGGAAAAACAAGGGCTCTGTGTTTGCCATTGCAGTATTTTACCACTCTTGAACTCCCAGTGCCACTGTAACATTCCTAAACAGCAGCCACAATCTTGCAAACAGTAGATTGTTATGGTGCAGAGACTCACACCTGGTAGCTGCATCTCCATCACTTTGTTCTCTTAGTCTTTCAGGTCAAGAAGTGGTCAACACAGCGCCCGGCCACACCCAGGAAGGTCACCACAGCTGACCTTTCAAGTTCAACAAATGTGAGCTTTCAGAGCACATTCCTATGACTATCTGGGCTTGTGAAAGAAATTGTCTTCCTTATCAGTGCTATTAAAAGTGTGTGGTCTACAATATGCAGTGGCTGGATCTAAGATTTAAAAAAAAAAAAAAGAAAGACTGGAAGAAACATGGAGCAATAATGGTGGTAAAGAATGCAATGTTCTATTTTGTTTCTCTTTAAGCAGTTTTGTTTCCACTGGCCTCAACATTATCACCCTCAAGCTGGGAAAAGGCATTTTATGGAAATGTCTGCTTGTCAGTAACCTCACAGTTTCCATTGCCTCCCTCATTATCCCTGTCAAGTGTTTACAGAGTCTTCATTAGCAGCCAGCCTTCTGATGATAACAAAACTCAAAAGAAGGCATCAATGACAGTGATAAGCATGGCCAAGCTACTATTTTGGTTGACACAGTCCCCCTGTTTACTGTGGGAGCATGGGAGCGGACATCATGACTGTGATCCTTGCATGGGGGGTCTCCATTTTCAAACCTTGCCACCGCAAAGTCTGTTTTCAAGCCGGGAAGTAGGTAGTGTATGCCAGCTCAGTGGCTTAGAAAGGATATAATTTCAAAATGCTGAGCTCCAGAGCATTTCTGTTGCAGGTGTGTTTGAGTCTAGTGGTTTCTACTGGCTCCTGCACCTGTAAACCTCTCAATAATGACATACAAAGCGAGGATCAAGAGGGATTCTACACTCGGGTGTCAGAGGAGGAACTTCTGGAGGAGGAAGATAGGGACTTGAGGATGGAGAACCTCCTGGGTACCATGAAGGAGGGCTTTTTGAGGAAACTCAACTTGTCGGATGTTCCTCGGGAGCATAGCAAGATCTACCCTCCACAGTTCATGATGGAGCTCTACAACAAGTATGCCTCGGACAGCTCGGCAATCCCTCAGTCTGATGTCATACGGAGTTTCTCTGTCCAAGGTACATGAGCAGTGTTTAACTTGTCAAGAGAGAAGACTAGGTATTCCACATTATATAAAACATGAAGGAGCATGTTTACATATGTATATAAACACAGAACTTGTGTAGCAGGTATTTGTTTTTCAGGTTCGTCTACTGTTAATCTACTTGAACACCTTCAGATTCAGATTTGTCTTGGGACCCTCTTGCAGGGTCCAAACCCCTCAGCTGGGAAACACTTATAATACATATTCCCAAGGATTTCTTTCATTTATCATAGAATGATAGCTTAATTAACATTTCCAAAGACTAAAATTATTGAATATTTCTCACAATTTTCTTACAAATAGAAAAATACTAAATACTTACCCACTTTTTTTCCAAGGTTAACTAAAATTTGAAAACATCCCACTTTTTTTGATTTGAATATGAACTTTAATGAAAAATTATGTGTACAGTGTGAAAACTGTGTTTTCTATGGAAGTGTGTGCCATTTGAGGCAAATCTAGCCAGAGGACACGCTTTCAATTTCCGTGAGGAGCCAGTAATTGGAGCATGTTTTAGCCTTTTATCACCCATTAACACTGGTTTTTTGTTTTTTCTTCAAGTTCACAGTGTTGGTTATGTATAGTTAGCGATGTAAGACATCTGTCCCTTACAAAGTTTGACATTTGGCAGGAACCATCTTACTGTTAAGTTTGTATTCCATCTCGAAAAGTGGAAGCTAGCTCGGCTAGCAATCTTCCACGTTGAAAGTGAAAGCTAGCTTAGTTTGCCAACATAAGCACTGATAGATACCTGTTAGACGCCACTTTGTGGTTCATGTTATTTCAACATCTGCTTGACAGCTCCTGCACACTCAGTATTGTTTTTTCCTTCCTTATAGCAAGGAGGAAGTCTAGCTATTGTTAGCTGAGTTAGCTGAGCAAAAAGGTGAGCACTTTGGATCCATCAAATTATAACACGGACATTAGTTTGAACCAAAAAATCAATATCGTGGCAGAAAACTAAATAAACCTTACATTTATTCTTTTTGATAATTACACTTTTGACCACATATAGAGGGGATGGGTTCTAGCCAAAAGACCCAGAATATACTGTAAATACTGATTTGATGGAAAAAATTTAAATGCAATTAATGTTCTGAACCCTATGTCAGACAACGCAAATCTGAGCTGCTGTTTCATATAAACCCTCTGACCTTTTCATATCTCTCCAACAGATATAAGTCTCTCTGCGACAAATGGCACAAAGTCAAAACACAGACTGCAGTTCAACATCAGCATCCCCAGCCATGAGAAGATTACCACGGCCGAACTGCAGCTCTTCTTCTTCCTGCATGACAGGTCAAGGGTCATCCCCCGCAGTGTCAAGGCCACCGTCAAAGTTTATGAAGTGGATCACAGCGATTTGACATCCACAACCCAATTACTGGTCGGCAAAGAGGTGACAGGCTCGCAAAGCATGTGGACCACATTTGATGTGACCACAGCTGTTCAGAGCTGGATCAAGTCAGGCAATGGAGCAACCGTTTTTGATGTAGTGGTGGACAGGAAGGACTGTGGTGCTTCTGACGGTAGAGAGGAAAGAGCAGGCTGTTTAAATATGAGCATGTCTGTTGGAGATAATACTTCAGCGGCTTTAATAGTCTTCTCAGATGACCTGGGTAACAAGAGGAGAGAGACGAGGAAGGAATTAAGAGAGATGATCCTCCATGAAGAAGAAACCATCTTACACTCGGGTGCCGACTGGAACAGAGGAAAGCAACTTCCAAATGAGATCATGGAAGCTCAGCATTCCCGTAGAAACAAAAGAAAGGCAGAAAGGGAATACTGCCGGCGGACCTCGCTCAAGGTCAACTTTAAGGACATTGGCTGGGACAGCTGGATTGTGGCTCCTCCAGAATATGATGCATTCGAATGTCGAGGCCTGTGTTACCACCCGCTGACAGACGAAATGACCCCGTCCAAGCACGCCCTCATCCAGACACTAATCAACATCCGGGACCCCAAGAAGGCCAACATGGCGTGCTGCGTCCCCATCAAACTGGACCCAATCACGGTCATGTATCAGGAGAATGGACGTCTAACCATAAGATACCTGTACGAGGAGATGAAGGTGGCAGAGTGTGGCTGCAGGTAGTTGGAGAAAGTACGTTTGCTTTGGCAGTAGCACAAGAGGTTGTAATGGTTCTGATGCTGCATTTCATTCCAGTCAGTCTGCCAACTGCCAACCTGTTGTCTTTGTAAAATATTTCTTCCCGTGCAACAGCGTATGTTAGTTCTGTGACATTTTGTAACAACGCCAAGTCCACAGCCATGCCAGCAGCTCTGTGAGGCTGGCTTAGATGCAACAGGGCTTTGAGCTAAATGCTAAATGCTAAACATCAGCATGCTTACATGCTCGCGATGGCAATGCTAACTTGCTGATGTTTATCGTGTTCACCGCCTTATTTCAGTGTGTTAGTCCCCTATCATTTGCTAGTACTAAATACAAAGTACAGCTGCGGCTGATTTGAATGCTTTGCATGTTTTTGGTCAAAAACCAAAGTACTGAATCAAAAGAAGTGCTAGATGAAAAGACAAAGTTATTAAAGAAAAAACGTCATTGTGGCATTACAGTAAGTCCGGAAATCACCAAACACCATGAATGTCTGGAAAAAGTATCATTGCAATGCATCCTTTAATTGTTGAGATATTTCAGTCTGGAACAAAGTGACGGTTAAAATATCTGTCACTGTGAATTGTTAAGCAAGTAGAAGATGAACTGATCCAAAAGGCATACAGATTAGGATTAAATATTCCTGTTAACATTAACAAACAAGCTTAGTAAAAGTACGTTTGTTTTGTACAGTTTTAGAGTGGGGGAAAAAGGAAAGGAGCACAGTACAAAAGTTTAGACACCCCAAGAGATTCAAGCTCTCAGATAACCAGGGTCTTACCAGGGTCTTAGAGCCGTTGGCTTCTCTAAGCAAGTTCCTAGCACCCTGGTGCACTGTTCTACTGTGCAGCAACACCTGCACATATGTGATAGTCATCAGAAGAAAACCCTTCCTGCATTCTCAACACAAAATTAAACAACAGTTGACAAAAGTTGACAAAAGGAACATGCATACAAGCCTGATGCATTTTGGAAACAAGTCCTGTGGACTGATTAGATTAAAATAGAACTTTTTGGTCACAATGAGCAAAGGTATGTTTGGAGAAAAAAGAGAGAAGAGTTTCTAGGAAAAATCTGCTAAGCAGACAAATGGATCAGTCATGCTCTGGCCTTGTGTTGCAGCCAGTGGCACAGAGAAAAATTCACTGGTAGAGGGAAGAATGGCAAATTCCAGCAAATTCCAGCAAATCCTCCCATCTGTAAAAAAGCTGAATGTGAAAAGAAGATGGTTTCTACAACAGGATAATGATCCTAAACACACCTCAAAATCTACAATGGATGACCTCAAAATCATTGAAAATAGCAGTGCATGTAAGACAGCCCTAGAATCTCACAAAACTAGATGCCTTTTGTAAGCAAGAATGG
This sequence comes from Istiophorus platypterus, assembly GCA_016859345.1. Classification (NCBI taxonomy): domain Eukaryota; kingdom Metazoa; phylum Chordata; class Actinopteri; order Istiophoriformes; family Istiophoridae; genus Istiophorus; species Istiophorus platypterus. Next base: position 6,448,396 of record CM029119.1, read on the forward strand.
TTGAAAATCCCTCAAAAAAAAATTCAAAGATGCTTAGCAGCCACAAAAAGCCTCTACAAGCCCTGATACTTGCCAAACAGGGTGTTATTGGGAACTGACCACACAGACTGAACAAACTTTTGTTTCAGGCCCTTTTGCTTTTTAGTTATTCTGAAATTGTAAAAGATTGAAATTAAAAAGTAATCTTGCTTAAAATATTACAGAAATGTTTCATCTTTAACATAGTGCCTTTTGGAAGTCAGGTCATGTTTTACTCAGTACACTGTTCACCTATATATACTATTTACATTTTATGCTGTTCCTCTGCATTTATTCTTAGCAAGAAGTCCAGAACTCAAATACAGTGAAACGTCATGCAGGATAACAGAAGAACTACCAACAGGTCAATTATGCCTTCTCTCTGTTTTTCAGTATATGTATCTGTGCTGAAATCGATCCTATTTAGAGATTTTGACCTCTGCTAAAATGATGTCTTTCTATAGCATTTCACATGGTAACACTATGCAGCAGAAAACCAAAAGAAACAGACAGTTTTATATTATATATTTAATACTTGTATGTAAATAAAGGCTTGCCCTTGCAATATCATGGCTGAATATGTTTCAACTCTAAAACTAATTTAAAAAAATCTTTTGTAGTAAATAATGTAAAATGGAAGACAATGTTAAAACAAAATATGTTTAATAAACTTAAGCAGATCCACTAGTAATGCAGTGTTTGTAAAATTAATAAACTGAATTTTTAATCATAGCTGTTCATCTGCTAATCCTGTGCTACACATAATGTAAATCTGCATATTATTACTGTAAGTGTAATTTGTTTATATTAATATATATTTTGTAGCAGTCTGCAAATTACTGTCTCACAGACTTGTATAGAAGGTAAAAAAACGAGCATACACAATCCTCAATGCTTGTGGACATGGCCAGATTAAAGTGGTGAATACTGAGCTTAGTGAGCTTTGTCCCCGAGCTCTGAGTGTGTGCTACCTTTTTACCTTTGGGTTTTCAACAATGGAATTAACAGATATACTGGGAGGTTGAATCCTTTTAAATATCTAACTTGTATAGAAGGTTCAGGTTATGTAAAGATCAGTTTATGCATGCAGGACAGCTGTAGCAAACTTCTACAGGTCTGTATTCATTTATATGAGGCTGATATTCCTGTAATGAATTCTATTCTGAATTTGATAGTTTCAGTCAACAAATCTATAATAAAATCTGCCTCCCTCTGCTGCACCCATAATAGCTCAATGCATCCAGTTCAAAATGGAGACTTTTTACTGTACTATATGTCTCATGATGTCTAAATTTCAGTTTTGAGGCTTTCTAACCCTGAAATGACTAAATAAAAATCTTGGGAATGTTCTGTGTCACAAAATGAAATTTTTCTTATTCATATCATCTATACATCTCACCCTGCATTTACTACATTTTGTCAGGACTCAAAGTCTTACAGATCTTACAGAGCAGACTATATGGTGTTAATGGACGCTGAATGCACATTAAACATTTCTACCAGCAGCAACATATTTTTTTAATTTAATGATTTGAAACAAGTCTTCCAACTTAAATGACCATAAAAGTCAAAGTCATAGATACAACAATAATTAAGGTTGTGCAACAGTCATGTATAAAAGAAGCAATATCAATTATCAGTTTCACACAGGAAACAAAGAATGGTCGCCTTTGTAAAAGTCCTGTGTTTGTTCAACCCATCCATTCACCTCAACCTTGTTCTAACACAGACTCTGTCGCTCTCTATTCTACATCATCAGACTTCCTATGTCACCTAAAATAAAACACAGCTATGGGCTCTAATAAACTGCTACAGATGACCTATGGGCTTGTTTTATGCGGGACTGTCTTTTATTGGTGTCAGAATCTATTGAAATTTAGTTTTTTAAATCATTATCTATTGATAAGGTTGTGATTAGAAGATCTTATATTCTATATAAATGATTTATTAGCCCAATAAATCATGGAAGGTGGAAATTAAGTAAATATATCTGATATCTAACTATAGGTATATACTTGAATCAAATGAATCTATTCTTTGTCTGCCCACGTTGTTCTAAAACTACAGTGATGTCTTGATGGAGTTTCAGATTAGTCCAATCAGCTGCAGCATCCAATCCCTAACAGGTCTTTAATAGAAGGATGTGTTGGACTATTAAAAGGCCTCAGCCAAGGATGGTCTAATGTGTCCTCATTTGTACGGGATGGGGTGTTTTTACCACTAAATAAATGATGTAACATTGAGATGACTGAATCCTACACTAAGTTATAATTGGGTCTCACTCCTCCTAGTTGATAGTGAAAACTGTTGGGTGGTTAGAGAAAGTGTGAATTTCTTCTTCTCCAGTCCCTTATTTGTATAAAGAGAAATGGAAGTAGGTTGCTGTGAGGCTTAGTTCAAATTTTAATGTCTCACACACAACTGTTCTCACTTGATCTGCTCCCATGGAGCTTGGTGACTCCAGATAGTTCCCAGCATATCCCCGCCCACCTTAACCACTGAGTTGGCTGGAGCTATGCTGCTAAGTGCTGAGCACAGACCACCTAACTAACCAGAATAACTGGAAACACTTGTGAGTAGAACTTTTAATATATCTTAATTTTTTTTATGGACTTCTACCTGCATTTGACACAGTGCTCATCATCCATTTCCATCTTTGTTCCACTGCCAAAACGACATCTGCCCTTTGGCGTTTTACTCTGTACAATAAATCCCAGAATATCATTTAATGCCTAAAGAAAAATGTAAATAAGAAAAATACACAGTTCATAAAAATTTTCTCTAGTACTGATCAAAATTCTGTGACAACAGAGCCATATTAAATGTCTGGATTGTCCATTGCTTTTGTTTTTTTGTTTTTACAGACAGACATAAATAATCTGAAAAATGCTTTAAACCTTAAACTTGCAATAGTTAAATACTTGATTTGGCCACTTGGTGGCAGCACAGCAAGTTGCAAACACAGCACTGACATACAATATGTTGATAATAGTAAGTCCTATATTCATTCATCTTTTAGGTTTGTTTTTCTATCATAGTTTATCTATCATTTCCTGAGGGACTTATCTTTAGCTGCTAATTGCATGTTCTATGTTCACCAGCTAGTCGTTAACCGTCCCTGTCTACAGTTTGGTGCTAAGCAGGTGGAGAATAGTACATTTTTGGGGACTTTTTTTGCTTAAAACAGTTATCTGTTGTGTTTAGTCTTGTCACTGGTGTATTTATCAATTCATGGTATTCATGTTGGAATCCAAGCAAGCTAATTAGCTTACTGGATTAGCTACTTGGTATATATTTGTTTCTTGACTCTGCCTATGGACTTGCAAGTTAACCAATGAGATTTTTAAGCCCTCAGAGGTTTTGTCTTAGAGAATATTTGTACAACTTCAATTTCACACATAGATTTCTGGCTGCATTTGTATCTTAAGCAAGTTAGCATCCTGGGAATTTCCAGAAAGGGGATTGTGTTATGTAATGCATGAGGCGGTATTAAAAGTTAAGACATTAAGATAAGCTGAGTACCGTCGAGCATTTGGAAGGAGATGATGCAATGCTGTTTAATTCTAAGTTGCAAAAATATCTGGATCAGGGTCTTACAGGGTTCTGCACTGAAGTCATTATTCATGTCAGGTTCAAACTCAACATACAGATGTAATTCTTCACAAAAATATTGAATTGAATGAAAGGTTTCAAACTTGTCAGCTTTTTAATTGCAACTATATGTTATTCAGAGGTACACATTCCTTTTTACACCCTTCACGAAATGAAAATGTCACTTTTTATTAAAAACTACAAAAAAAAACTCAAGAGGAAAAACAATACTGTATAGCAAGGCAGTAGAAAGTAAGCAAGTACTTCAGTAACTTTCCAATCAGCCTTCTGTTCCTATATCCAGAGTGTGGGTGTGCTTTTCTGCCATTCTGATCCTGCATGTGTTTTAAGAAGGCTTTGCCACGTGTCCACAATCATGTCACCAATGGAGCGACCCAGACATGACCCGTAAAGCTACCAATGGCACCAAAATACACCACCATAAGCTTTCATAACATTCAAGGGAGAGTGTGAGAGGGAGGGGGAAAGAGCTTGAGAGTTTCTGATCAGGCTTTTGCACCCATCTGCCCATCTTCAACATATTCTATACCTGTCCCTTGCCCAAGTTTTGTTCCTAAAAACAAATTTGTTGTGATATATTATAACATATGGGCAGTCAGCAGATGATGCAGACTGCAATTCAAGCCCAAGGAAGACAACATTGTAATTCTAAGTATCAGCAAATTGTATTAATTACACTTAGTACTTTGGACATAGACAAAGCAACAGCATAAGAGTTAAATTAAATAAAGAAACCTAAACATGTATTGCTTTTGTGTTGGAAAAGGTAAGAAACTGCATCTCCCATTTATCATGTTTTATTCTGTCTGCTATTGTCTGCCGGCTGATGCACCATAGATAATGCGATTAAAGGTTTATTGGGAACAAAAGCCTCTTATGTTATGTCTCTTATCTGGTTGTCATCCAAAAAAAAACTACCACAATGACAATGTTCCCTCCTCCTAGAAAAACCAACATCTTTCGACACAGAGAAATGAGCTGACACACCCCAGTGAAAGGGAAGACAGGGTATTTCTCTTTCTGTTAGTTAGGATGAAGACAATGATGATGGCGCAGCCCACACCACCACTGCTACTGATGCTTCTCCTTTGTACCCTTTCTACTAACTCATCATTCCAGCCCGCCCTGGTGTTAGAAATGGCCAAGATTCTGCTGGAAAACTACTGCTTCCCTGAGAACCTGGTCGGGATGCAGGAGGCCATCCAACAAGCAATCAACAGCGGAGAAATCCTTCAGATTTCAGATAGGAAGACCCTGGCAGCTGTGTTAACAGCCGGAGTACAGGGGGCACTGAATGATCCAAGGCTGACTGTGTCATATGAGCCCAATTTTGTCCCAGTTACGCTGCCAACGCTGCCGTCACTGCCCATAGAACAACTGATCCGGCTTGTGAGGAACTCTGTGAAGCTAGACATCCTGGAAAACAATGTTGGCTATTTGCGGATTGATCGAATCATCGGGGAGGAAACAGCAGCAAAGCTCGGCTCCCTGTTGAGGGAGAACATCTGGGACAAAGTTGCTCACACATCCTCGCTGATTTTTGATCTGAGGTACAGCACAGCTGGACAACTATCTGGAGTTCCCTTTATAATCTCCTATTTCTCAGACCCTGAGCCCCCAATTCCTATTGACACTGTTTATGACAGGCCCTCGAATACAACCAGGGAGCTGTGGACCATGCCAACAATAAAGGGAGAAAGGTATGGAAAGAAGAAAGACGTGATTATTTTGACCAGTAAGCGTACCATTGGGGCTGCCGAGGCAGTGGCATATACACTTAAAAACCTAAAAAGAGCCATCATAGTTGGAGAAAGGACTGCTGGCGGGTCAGTAAAAGTCCAAAAGATTAGGATTGGTGGATCAGAGTTCTACATAACAGTTCCAGTGGCCAGATCTGTCAGTCCAATCACAGGCCAGAGCTGGGAAGTAAGTGGTGTTTCCCCGGCAGTCAACGTCGTTGCAAAAGAAGCCGTCACAAAAGCAAAGTCCCTCCTGGCTGTAAGGAGAGCCATTCCAAAAGTTGTGCAGAGTATCTGCGACGTAATTGAGAGGTGGTATGCTTTCACTGACAGAGTTCCAGCTCTTCTTCAGCATCTGCAAACTATAGACTTATTCTCTGTTGTATCTGAGGAGGATCTTGCAATCAGACTTAACCAGGACCTCCAGACTGTGTCAGAGGATCCACGATTGATCATCAAACACATTCAAGACAAAGCTGCCATCGTAGAAGAGGACCCCGAGCTTTATGAGGTTCCCGATGATCCAGAATTGTTAAAAGCCCTGGTTGATACAACTTTTAAAGTGGAAATTCTTCCACGTAATACTGGCTATCTCCGTTTCGACAAGTTTATTGAGTCGTCTGCACTGGCTAAACTAGAAGAGGTAATGGCTAAAAAGGTGTGGGAGGCCCTTAAAGACACTGATAACCTAATTATTGATCTACGCTATAACACTGGTGGATACTCTACCTCTCTAGCCCTTATACTGTCTTATCTGCAGGAAATGTCCCAGAATAGTCATTTTTTCACAATTTATGACCGAATTCAGAACACAACAACGGCATATGACTCCCTCCCCCAAATTACAGGCCCAACCTATGGCTCCAAACGTGGGCTTTATGTGTTGACCAGCTACTACACAGCAGGTGTTGGTGAGGAGTTTGCCTACCTTATACAGTCTCTACATCGTGGCACAGTCATTGGGGAAATTACATCTGGTACTCTAATGCATTCAAAAATCTTTCAAATTGAGGGGACGGATCTTGCCATCACTGTCCCTTTTATAAACTTTATAGATAACAATGGGGAATGCTGGCTTGGAGGTGGCGTGGTCCCTGACGCCATTGTGCTAGCTGAGGAAGCGGTGGACCACGTAAATGAGATTGCAGATTTTCACCAAGGGCTAAGGTACCTAATAGAGCAAACTGGGGAACTGCTAGAAAAACACTATGCATTCCATGAAGTTGCCCTAAAGGTCAGCAAAGTACTGTTGAGCAAATGGGCTGAGGGACTGTACCGGTCGGTGGTTGACTTTGAATCTTTGGCATCTCAGTTGACAGCAGACCTTCAAGAGGCTTCAGGCGATCACCGTCTCCATGTCTTCCATTGCGATGTTGAGCCCGAGTCACTTCATGATGTTGCAAAGATCCCTACAGCTGAAGAAGTGGGATATATAATTGATGCCTTGTTTAAAATTGAGCTTCTGCCAGGTAATGTTGGCTATCTGAGATTTGACATGATGGCAGACATAGATGTGTTAAAGGCCATTGGCCAACAGCTAATAAAATCAGTGTGGAGCAAGATAGTAAACACAGATGCCCTTATAATTGACATGAGGTATAACGCCGGTGGATATTCAACAGCAATTCCACTTCTTTGCACCTATTTCTTTGACGCTGAACCTCTGCGACATCTTTACACAGTCTTCGACCGTACCACAACCACCATGACAGAGGTCATGACATTGCCTCAGGTCGGGGGTCAAAGGTATGGGTCCTCCAAAGATGTTTACATCCTCACCAGTCATATGACCGGGTCAGCAGCTGAAGTGTTCACCCGCACTATGAAGGACCAGAATAGGGCCACAATCATTGGAGAGCCGACAATCGGAGGGTCGCTGTCAAGCGGGACCTATCAGATCGGAGACAGTGTCCTGTACGCTTCCGTCCCTAACCAGGCTGTTTTCAGTGCCATCACCGGGAGAGTGTGGAGTGTTTCAGGGATCGAGCCTCATGTTATTGCCCAGGCAAGTGATGCCCTTCGTGTGGCACAGAAACTCATAGCAGCAAAGGTGTTAAAGGGAGAGCAAGAGAAATAGCTCCTCCTTGTATTCTCATTTCCTTTTAAATGATAACTTAATTTGTCTTGTGTTTAACAACCTCTTCAATCCAAAAAGGTCCGCTTTTTAAGAGCCGCATGTGTTAGGGGCCTTGTAGTCGATGTAAAATTTGAACCAGTCATGTGATCCACTGACCATAGCCACAGTATATGAATTATTCCTGTCCTGTAGATTTATTTAATTATTGAATTTTTTTTTTGCCAATATATCCTTGATTAAAGACTGCAATGTATCCCTAAGCTGTTTTTCCTCTAGTTTAACTGGAGAGGTCTCCTAGTCCCCAGTCACAGCAGTCATCACAAAAAGAAATTCATTTCTCTGGTTTTGGTTTACAGTCACAGATTATGTACTGTCTCGGATGCCTCTGATTCAGAATACAGTAATGGGTAAAAGGAATCTTCGTAAGGTTTATCTAACCATTGGTAGCTTTAATATAAAATGTTGGTTCTCTACAGCAGTATCTGCATTAATATTATCCCCCTGAACCCCAGATCAGCCAGCTGTCTCCACTATGAAACTCTGGCTGATACCTTCACCCAGAAAGATTTGCAGTGCATGTGTCTGGATTTAATACACATCTCAGTACAGGAGGTGACTTATTAGCTGGGGATAGGATAAAACCTTAAATCTACTAAGCTGTAGTGTAATGTCTGATAAATACTTAACATTACAAAGTACTGTAACTTCCAAATTAATAATTAATCACAAAACATCAGTGTTTCTTAAAGTAAAATAAACATTGCACTTTTTTATTTATACATTTATAAATCCCACCTTTATATTTTATTCTAATAATGGAAAGTTGCCTTTTTTTCTTGTGATTTATTATTTTCTGTGTGATTTCCTTCAATTACATATTAAATGCCACACATTAGGTAGTAAATGTTCTGTTCTTTATGCATGAAAATGATTTGGTCATCATGTAAATGTAAGCTGATGTGCTAAATCTTTTCATGATTGTCATGTGGAATACCTATTATTTTTTGGGTCATTGTTTGCCCTTTTTCTTTGCACAGTGTTTTTCGATCTGCTGTAACTAATAGAACAGATTGTCTTATCTTTAACTACAAAACTGGACCAGCAGAGGGAGTCAGCACCAAACAAACTGAATCTATTCACTTCCAAACCACTTCTGAGAGAAGAAAACAGCACCAATCTTAGCCACACCACTGCAGTTAAATGTATACCATTTATGTAACAATAAAGAATTGAATAGTTATTTATTTATTTATTTGTTTGTTTATTTACTTATTTACTTATTTATTTTTATTTTATTTACCCCCCAGATATTAAAAAGAATATTCCTTACCCCTAAGATATCATTTTATGGTAAAAATTCATGGCAATTACATGCTTTATTTCAATATTTTCTTGTGTTTTCATTTACAAAAAATCTACACATCTATGACTTCTAGTTACATTTATTGACACTAGGGGGTTAATAAATAAACCCTAGCAGGGTGAATATTTTCACCACCCCTAATCCCTTTCTAGATATTTCTCATTTAGAGATCTTACCTCATTTGACTAAGGTAGCGTAAAATAGGTGTTCAAAATGCCTTGTGTAAATTCAAGACTCACATCTTTGGCAACACTTTCTTGTTACTACACCTACTTAGCTAAGTTGTTATGGCCTTACAGAAGCACTAGGGATTATACGATTAGAAGTTTATTGTGGGGTAAATCCTCTTATGTGTGTGTTAACAGAAACCTTGCAGCCAAAACAGTGCCATTTGACAAAGAACCTCTTCGGAGAAGGAGGTTTAGCTCTTCAGCAGCCACTTGCCATTTACTCAACTAAACTAAACTAAACTAAACTGACAAAAATGGCAAGAGCTCTCTTTCTGGTAGCATCTCTGCTAGTTTTGGGAAGTGATTTCTTTGTCCATGCTTCGTTTGCCCCCAGCCTCATTGTTGATATGGCAAAAATCGTCATGGACAATTACTGCTCACCAGAGAAGCTGGTAGGAATGAAGGAGGCAATTGAAGCAGCCAGCAGCAACACAGAGGTTCTCAACATCCCAGATGCTGAATCCTTGGCTAATGTCCTCAGCTCTGGCGTCCAAACCACGGTCAGCGACCCACGTCTGAAGGTCTCCTATGAGCCAAACTATGTCCCTGTGGTTCCCCCAAAGATGCCTCCATTGCCCCCTGAGCAACTCGTCGCCGTCCTCCAGACTTCCATCAAGCTCGACATCCTGGAAGGCAACATTGGCTACCTGAGGATCGATCACATCCTTGGGGAGGAGGTCGCTGACAAGGTTGGCCCTTTGCTCCTAGATCTGGTCTGGAATAAAATCCTACCAACTTCAGCTCTGATCTTTGACTTGCGCTACACCAGCAGCGGGGACATCTCAGGAATCCCGTACATTGTGTCTTACTTCACCGAGGCCGAGCCAGTTATCCACATTGACAGCATATATGACCGTCCCTCGAACACTACCACGAAGCTGTTTTCTGTGTCCACACTGTTGGGGGAGAGATACGGCATTACCAAACCCCTCATTATTCTCACCAGCAAAAACACCAAGGGCATTGCTGAGGATGTTGCCTACTGCCTCCAGAACCTAAAGCGGGCCACCATCGTGGGCGAGAAGACCGCTGGAGGCTCAGTGAAAGTCGATAGAATCAAAGTGGGCGACACAGACTTCTATGTTACCGTGCCAACTGCAAAGTCCATCAATCCCATCACTGGCTCCACCTGGGAGGTTGCAGGTGTGACTCCTGATGTGGAGGTCAACGCCGAGGACGCCCTCGCTACCGCCATCAAGATCGTCAACCTCCGTGCCCAAGTTCCAGCCATCATTGAGCAATCAGCCACCCTAATTGCTGACAACTATGCCTTTGAGGATATTGGGGCTAATGTTGCAGAGAAGTTGAAAGGGCTTCTCGCAAACGGTGAGTACAGCATGGTTATGTCCAAAGACAGCCTAGAAGCAAAGCTGTCTGCTGACCTGAAGACCATCTCTGGAGACAAGAGCCTGAAGACCACCAGCAATACCCCAGTCCTGCCACCCATGGTATGACCCTTTTACATAAGATTATTAGTTTTTGAGTTAGTATGAGAAAGTTTGGTAGAAATTTTTAGCATTGTGCCTAAATAAAAACATATCGGACATAGCTTAATGCAAATTTTAGATCTAATATCTGCTTGTCTTTCTTACCAGAATTACTCTCCAGAGATGTATATTGAGCTGATCAAAGTCTCCTTCCACACCGACATATTTGAGAACAACATCGGCTACCTGCGTTTTGACATGTTCGGAGACTTTGAGGAGGTCAAGGCCATTGCCCAGATTATTGTTGAGCATGTCTGGAACAAAGTCGTCAACACAGATGCCATGATCATCGACCTCAGGTTCGTAATCTTGCTCAAAGTGCAAGTCGGGGCTTCTATTTAAAACTGTGTGTCCATTTTGGAATAAAAATCATCCACTAAAGCCACTAAAGCACCTCAGTCCATGTGTAAATTTACACGGTTTAGTCAGCAATAGCTTTGTATTATTTTACAAGGTTTCTATGAGATTTCAATTTATAGTCTGCATCATTTTAAGCTATAGACCTACAACAATGTAACTTGAATTTAACTTGAATGTAACTTCTTACTTTAAAAACGAGCGGCACCAAAGATGAGAAAGCTTCATCAATGCCTGCATTCATGGAGGTTCTCAAGTGACCATTCAGTTTTATCACATGTCTAGACTTTCTGTGATTGTACTGTAACTTTATTTGCAGGAACAACCTTGGTGGCCCAACAACAGCCATCGGTGGCTTTTGCTCTTATTTCTTTGATGCTGACAAGCAGATTGTTCTGGACAAGCTGTATGACAGAGAGACCGGCACCACCACAGAGCTGCGGACCTTATCTGAACTCACTGGTATTTTCTTTTTTAAATTAAGTCATTGTATTGTTCTCATTTTATAGTGATTCCTGTTAGCAACTTGCTCACAGGGAAAACAGTGAAGCAGTTAGCAGCTACAGAACTAGAGAATTCAGACAGGAGCTGGTGTAGACAGAAAACAGAGCTACAAAGGAAAGTTCGTTTGCATTTAAATTCATCAGATGGCCACAAACACAACTATATGGATGCTAATTTTTCTTTGCAGCTGTTGTTGTGTAAATTATGAAATATTTGCTAAGATGTTTGAAAAATCAGCTTAAAAGGTGACATGTCTGCTGCCCTCTAGTGGCCAAAAATAAGTTGCTGCAGGTTCAAAAATATAAGAGTGTAGAAGCATCTTTATTTCTCATTTAGTTTTTAAATTATTCCACAGTTATACCCTCACTCTTCACCCTTTTCTTTACATAATTAATTATAGGCATATCTTTACCTTCATCCATGACCCCTTGCCACTTTATTACATCCTACTTCTCAAATTAAACTGTTTTCACTATCCAAAAATCGTCTCTCTACCTCACCAACCTAAACTTTTTAACTTGTTCTAACATCATCTCATCCTCTTCCTCAGGCATAAGGTATGGCTCAAAGAAGAGCCTAATCATCCTGACTAGTGGAGCAACTGCCGGTGCTGCCGAGGAGTTTGTTCACATCATGAAGAAGCTCGGCCGTGCTATGATCGTCGGAGAGACAACCGCCGGGGCCTCCCACCCACCCAAGACTTTCCGTGTTGGTGAGACCGACATCTTCCTCAGCATCCCCACTGTTCACTCTGACACTGCTGCTGGGCCAGCGTGGGAAGGAGCTGGCATCGCACCTCACATACCTGTCCCAGCTGATGATGCCCTCGAGACGGCCAAGGGCATCTTCAACAAGCACTTTGCAGGCCAGAAGTAAACCACATCCTGAACTGGGGTTTCGACGCTCACTTTTGCTTTGGCAGCCAAATTGGTTCCAAGATTTATCTAGACTCATCTTAGTGAAGAATGTAGGTCAAGTACAAATTGTAATCTTTCAGTCTTTCATTTTCCCAATACCTAAGTCTGTTTGTAATGTAGAGCACAGGCTGAACAGGATTTACATGTAGTTTTTATTTCTGTCAAATATTCCTCTGGGTGGGTGGCAGGGATTTCAAAATGAATGGCGGTGAAAAGCTGATGTGATTCTTTTGTGGAGTGGGTATGTACAGTGGGGTCCACTGTATAAGTTTGTGACAAAGATAAGTTGCAACATCAAAACAACTTTCAAAAATGTCTTTTTTGGGAGGTTGTGCAATTGAGTAGAAAAAAGTTAAGTAAACGCACACAAAAATGCTTTCAAACTATGTTTACTATTCATGTTATGTTGGATATTTGGAATTTGGACCACTGTAAAGTAGTCACTTGATACTCTGGTAAGAAAATCATCATATGGTGTCCTCATTGCTTTCGGGAGATGCTCTTTGTCCATTATGCAGTGAACATCATGTCATGTGGATCTACTTGGGTTGTATCAATTCCAGTGGTGAGACACAATAAAAAAACAAAAAACAAATGACTTACAGAAGTGTTTATTGGTCATATTTCTCAGAGGAGCCATCAGACAAAAAAAAAAGTTTTTGTTAATATTACAAGAAACTTTCTCAGAATTTATCATGAATCCCCTTGACAGACCAGAAAATACATGTAACAGAAATAAACAACTGTCTGTAACAACGTCATTAACCAACAGCTGGAAAGAGGTTACAAAACATATGTCCTGATGACGCTGCTGAATCATAGCATTTATTCATCATCAGCAAAGTAAAACAATAAGGACTTCTACATCTCTTCTACAACAGACAGAGTCATCAAAAGCCATAGAAGATTTTATCAAGATTGGAAGTGAAGTGTGCTACATTCACAATCTGCATAGGGGCTGTTACACAGCTTTTCAAACCTTGTCTTTTGTCAGTAAAAGTACAATTTGAAGATTACACTGTGTTTAACAGCAATTATGTAAAGGACAGCATGGACATATAAGGCTTTGATGGTCAGTCCTGAATAATGGCACCATGTTGATCAGACAAAAAATCCACTCTGAATAATTTCATTCTCATCTATGAAGGACTAGCAATGTCACCACAGCATAAAATAAATAAACACATTCAAACACCATTTTTTATTGTGCATTTTCTTTGCTCAACCGCACATGTAACCAAATTATCTTTCGATTTTATTCATCTTAATGTAGAAAATTTAAAAAAAAATAAAAATGGAAAAGTAATTTCATGCCACAGTATATCCCTTGATTCATTTAATTCAAAAGAACACAAATAAAAGTGTAGTTAAGTAACTGACTTGACCTCATTTGTGTACAGAATGTGTTTGGTCTGTAATTTTTATGTCAGTTCACTAAAACTATTGTATCCGTGGTGCTGCTGGGGAAGTTAAGTGGGCAGATAAGATATTGTGGCTTGAGCCAAAAGTCTTACCCAAAAAAATCCCCCCTGTCTTTCTGGAGTGGACTTTATTCTGCTTCATTAAACAACGATAAAATAGAGTGTGAATAAGACATTTTTGGAAATATATATTTGTTTTAAACTATGAATTTGCAAGTAAAACATTTTGGTTTTCTTTTTCAAGCCTTTGGCATTGTTATTGGAATATGATTATTCTTAGGCTTCTCTGTATTAAACAATGCATAGTTAAATAATTCAAGGACACTAGTATAACAGAATGCAAAAGCTATATTTGTGACTAATTGACTATTACAAGCCAAAGACCAAAAGAGTCTAGAGCACCGTCTGTGAGAAGAAAATGTTTATAGGATGCACTTGTGGAATGGTAAATACAGGCTGCTTTTATTTTTCAGTGAATATTATTGTATACAGTGGTTTGAGTCTCAATGAGTGTGTTTTACATGAGTATATACATGGATGTAATACTATACAAGTGGATGTGAGGTGGAGGAGCAATGCTCTGTCAAGTACTGGACTTTCATTTCTGAACCGCGAGGATTAGACAGGATCACTGCAGTGGGGGATAAGTCAGCACACAACAGCAGGTTTTTAGACCTTAAACAGCGTCAAAGGGTTGAGGGGCATTGTAAGTATGTGTGGAGGCGGGCTGGGAGGTGGGAGGAGGGGTCTAACTCGTCAAACTGCACAACAAGATCCCCCAAGTGAAGACATCTGGCTGGTGCTCAGCTTTTAGGAATCTGTTTGTCTGTCTAGTTTGTGTATAAGTGACAGGACAGAAGATTACAGTTCAACTGGTCGGAAAAGAAGTAATACAACGTATTTACAATCTGAAACGTATCACTGCCGTCTACCAGCACTTTGTCATGTCATTTCAACTGTCAATTAAAGTTCAAACAATGCATTGTTCCATTGTGATCCAAAGTCATAAATGCTAAAAATGACCGTCTTGTTTTGGAGATGTGTTTTTGATGAACAATCACTGGCAGTGCCACCCTCAGTTTAAAATACACTGCATTTACTCTGACTGCTTAAAAATAAACGTTGCCTCATGTTTCACTTAAAAGTTTAACACTTTTAATTTAAAGCCAGAGCAGTGGGAGACGTATGTCTTGCATTACAAGGATCGTACTGTAGCTCTAATAGGGCTGTTGGTTGGTACAGTGAGGCTGATATTAACGAGATTAAATTAAACAGTAATACTGGATTACATGATACATCATTTCCAGTGATCCCCTCTGTGCATTTGTGGGGCAACATGAATCCTGTGAGTGGGAATGGCTCCACAACAAATGACAATTAGAACTATATTACACTGGCAATTGCAGTAATTGCTTTAATTACACAATGTAAATACACGAAAAGGCATTGCCAGCCATTAGTAGCGCCAAAAATGGGGTCTGATTTCATGAAAATCTTCGGGGCTCTGACCTTGAGCAGACACAGATGTTACGATGCATATTCTCAAGATTCAAAACAAAGCGTGGCGCAGGAAACCGGTATGGTTAATGAAAGCTGTGTTTCACCACAGATGCACCGGCGGTTCGGACGACAGGGACCGGGTCGTGGATTAGATTCCCACGGGACTGTTTTGGCATCTCCTCCGGGCCTCTTGACCTCAGCGCGTTCAGTGCCTCACAGTGGATAAAGAGGAGGGGGGGGTCTCGGTTGTTGTGCGTAATTGTATGTTTGTTGTAACCTGTAAATGTTCCATTAGGCAAATACTGCATCTGCCACACGCTCATTACAGCCTCTGCCTGGAGACGGTGTAATTACAGAGGACTCGGCTCCTCCTGGCTCCCGCCGCTGGAATCAACCGGCGGCGGCGGCGGCGGCACGGTCAACCCAAACAAACCCGACCGGGACGAAATCAAACAACGCCAGAAAAACGGCACATGCATCTGTCCGCGGTGAACGGGCCGCTCGGACAAAGGCGCAGTGTTAAACTGTGACGAGAGGTTCGTCCAGCGCCCGTGATTATCATCCCTCCTTCCCTGCGCCGATTCCCCGCAAAACGCGCCAGTGTGCCACGTGAGGGAGGCGCAAAATGGGATCTTGACCCATTTTCCCTCTTTCTCTCTCCTCCTCAGGATGAAATATGAAACCTGGTCCATCTCAGCCAAGTCCGTTCCCCTGGGCTCCCAGTTCCTCCAGCGCTCACACCGCTCCGCATAACCCAGTTTCATTCGGCGTCGCCAGACTTTAACCAGTTTTGACACTTTGACAGGAAACTTTTATCCGTATTGTTATTACGATCCACCCATCATCCCCTCGTTTGATCCCTTTTCTCTCTTTGGATTTGTCTCTGAAAAGTTTCGAATAGTTTTTTTTTTTTCTCTCTCCTGCCAACTGCATGTGGATTGTGAACCATCCTAAACTTTTGTTTTTGTGATCAGTCCCGGTGATCTGCATCTCTGCAGCGGGCCTCTGACCGGGATGCGGGTGGTCCTGACTGAAAACTGAGCGCAAAACAAAAGAGACGCCCGAGCATCGCCTGCATCCTGTCTTTTGTCTTTGTTGCATCTCTTTATTTTTGCAGCTTTCTCTGGGATGTAAGATGCCACTCTAATACTCTGGGTTGTTTTGTTGTTGTTTTTTTTTTTTATCATAACGGAATTAACTTTTTTCACGAGGAGAAATTATGGCGATGTTTTTGAACATGCGTCTCTTTCTGGTTTTGTTCGGATTATTTTTGCTCTCTTCTCCATCCGCAAGAGCCGAGCCGGAGCTGCAGGGCGAGGAGGAGGAGGAGGAGGAGAGTTCCTGTCAGGGCGCTTTTGACCTGTATTTTGTGCTTGATAAGTAAGTGGAACCAGCTTTTGGCAATAAATTTGCTATTCACAAAAACACAACCTCAATGTCACTCGGACAGTGGTCGGAAAATTAAGGGAACATCTGCGTTGACTTTGCAGCTGTGCAGTCTTTATTTACGCCTAGTTTGTGTCCTTTATTACAAAATATTCAATTCATTTCCCAAACATGAGATAAATTGCACCAGATTTTCGGCTTATGATATGAATGCTCTTTTTAAAAATCAATAAGACTGTTCAGGCTGTAGCTATGATGAGGCTGGGGAGGACACTGACTTGCAGAGTACAGTTTGCTGAATAAGCAAAAGGAGGAGAGACTATATGAATGCTACAGTTCAAATATAAATAATCTCTCTCTCTTTCCTTCCAAGTCATAGCCCACGGCCCCTTTGCTATTATCTAGAAAAAGAAAAAGAAAAAAACCCTATAACTTGGGACTTTTCTTCTGTAGAGAAACACTGGACTGACTTTTCCTGCTCTTTGCTAAGTAGCTGCTCACCCCTCACTCCTCCATCTCCACTCTCTGTACGCCCACATAGGAAAATGTTGTGGTTATGTGACATCTTAGCACTGGACTTCAGCAGCCCTGCTCAGACTGCCGGCGAGAAAATAAAATGTCAGAGAAACTTTTGGAGTGCCTGTTATTTTCTGTGTGTATTTTACTGTACAGTTTATAGACACCGGAGTGCAGTAACATATGTTTTTTGGCATTATGCTACACAGGAATCATCCTCTTTGCTATATTGTAATTCACTTTCCACACAGAATCGTAGTTCAGAGCTTCTTCCTGAATTTAAAGATCTAACCCTCAATGCTGCATTCATGGCAGCATAGATGTGACTATAACTACTGTGACCACACAACACCTTCATGATTGCAAGCCATGGGCCAAATATTGATGGAGAATCTTCTTCGATACAATAAAAACCTTTGTTGTGAACTTCAGTGCTCTGTTATATTTACATATCTCCCTTGGATTTAACACATGTTGTTGTATCAGCTCTTCTCCTTCCTCTTGCATTAATGGAGCAATGCCAGGAATGGGGAGGGGAAAACAAGAAAGGACAGGAAGGAGAAACATTTATGGAAAATGTGGTCTTAATTTGGGGAGAAAAATGTTGCATGTAGCACCTTTAAAGGCTTTTGATAAGAGTTTCCATGAAAATTAGCATCAACAGTGACAGTTAACAATTTATATGTTACTGGCTGAATAGTTTTATCCAAAGGGCTTACATTTTAGCACTGATGGCCCTCAATTTCAATCACTCCCCAAAATAGTGACAGTGCATCCTCTGAACTTTAACAAAAACTTGATATTTTCCTGGCATAAGACTGCTTAGGAGAAAAGGATAGAAACATGGTGGGACTGCACCCCAGATGTGAAACGCTGCTTTTGGCTTGTGTGGTAAACACTGACATATGCTGCAAATAAAGAAACTGCTTCTTTTTTTTCTCATTGTTGGATGCTATTGTTAGTTCTCCTGTGCGCTTTGGTGCTCACTCTAGGGGTGACTAACATGGTTTCGATATCAGCTGTGGACTTCAAATGGGAGGAAGCTCATTAGAGACCAGTCTCTGGCCTCCTACAGCTGTCCCCCAACCTCGTACCTCAGGCCTGTGCTGATTTTATGAGACACAGTTTGAACTCTGTGCCCTGGTTGATCCATATGGAAGGCGTAAAGATCAGTTTGAGGAGGTTGTAGCAGGCAGAAAAGGCGAGGATACTACTGCAAAGGTTTTTGGGGTGTTTTAGGGGTGAATCTCAAAATCTGAGACGACTTAACTTCAAGGTTGGCTTGCATAGACCCATAAGGCTACCTTTCATTTCTCACTGAGCCACTGGGCCAAATCTCTCATCAGATTTTAAAGACCAGTTCTAAGTCTATAGTCATGCTAGCAGCTCTTTCAGGTGTTACTTAGGTACATTGGTGCTTTGAGCGAAATGCTAACATCAGCAGTTCTAACCTGCTCAAAAAGTCAATGCAAACATGCTGTTGTTTAGAAGGCATAATGTCTACCCTGCTCACCCCCTATGTTTAGTGTGTTAGCATGATAATTTTCTAATTAGCAGTCCACACAAAGTACAGCTGAGAGTAATGGGAATGCTTGTAGTTTTGGTCGAGGTACAGCACGTCAGTCAGGACACAAGTTGTGGACAGACCGACAGAGTGACAGCCATCGCTGGAGGTATGCAGCTGGCATCACTAAAAATGTCACAATAAAAACATCTTCACTGATGATAAGATGGAGATTTGCAGAACGATTAAGGATGGATTTAATTTAGAATAGGTAACCTGCTTTGGGCCCCGTGTTTAAGGTGTAGGAGGGACTCCTGAGTTTTACAGTAATGATGATGAAAGATAACTGCTGCCTTGGCTCATAAAGCTGACCTCAAAGGCATTTATTGCTGACTCTGGCGGATGATGTCACGTCATGCCTTGAACATGTCGGACAGGCGGCTGCTCTCTGAAGCATTACAGAAAATGGGTGGTGACTGCAAGGTTGCCAGTTTGAATCTAGGTCAATTGGGCAGGAAAATTTGACCTTTACCGAGAGACATTATCCTAAACTGCTAAGTGCCCTGTAAAACCTTAACTGCATATGATATGTAATAGGAAAGCAGGGTTATTCTATTACACGCTAGATGCTGTAGGAGTGATTGCCAGTGACGTATCAACAGGGATGTGACAGAGAGGAAAAAGTGCAATCAAATAAACGTGAATGTAAGTTATCTTTCGTATTTCTAGCAGCAAGTGTCAAACTCTGACTTTAATGCACTAATTAAAAATGTATTGTCCTAATAACTAATGAGACACAGTTTGAACTCTGTGCCCTGGTTGATCCATATGGAAGGCGTAAAGATCAGTTTGAGGAGGTTGTAGCAGGCAGAAAAGGCGAGGATACTACTGCAAAGGTTTTTGGGGTGTTTTAGGGGTGAATCTCAAAATCTGAGACGACTTAACTTCAAGGTTGGCTTGCATAGACCCATAAGGCTACCTTTCATTTCTCACTGAGCCACTGGGCCAAATCTCTCATCAGATTTTAAAGACCAGTTCTAAGTCTATAGTCATGCTAGCAGCTCTTTCAGGTGTTACTTAGGTACATTGGTGCTTTGAGCGAAATGCTAACATCAGCAGTTCTAACCTGCTCAAAAAGTCAATGCAAACATGCTGTTGTTTAGAAGGCATAATGTCTACCCTGCTCACCCCCTATGTTTAGTGTGTTAGCATGATAATTTTCTAATTAGCAGTCCACACAAAGTACAGCTGAGAGTAATGGGAATGCTTGTAGTTTTGGTCAAGGTACAGCACGTCAGTCAGGACACAAGTTGTGGACAGACCGACAGAGTGACAGCCATCGCTGGAGGTATGCAGCTGGCATCACTAAAAATGTCACAATAAAAACATCTTCACTGATGATAAGATGGAGATTTGCAGAACGGTTAAGGATGGATTTAATTTAGAATAGGTAACCTGCTTTGGGCCCCGTGTTTAAGGTGTAGGAGGGACTCCTGAGTTTTACAGTAATGATGATGAAAGATAACTGCTGCCTTGGCTCATAAAGCTGACCTCAAAGGCATTTATTGCTGACTCTGGCGGATGATGTCACGTCATGCCTTGAACATGTCGGACAGGCGGCTGCTCTCTGAAGCATTACAGAAAATGGGTGGTGACTGCAAGGTTGCCAGTTTGAATCTAGGTCAATTGGGCAGGAAAATTTGACCTTTACCGAGAGACATTATCCTAAACTGCTAAGTGCCCTGTAAAACCTTAACTGCATATGATATGTAATAGGAAAGCAGGGTTATTCTATTACACGCTAGATGCTGTAGGAGTGATTGCCAGTGACGTATCAACAGGGATGTGACAGAGAGGAAAAAGTGCAATCAAATAAACGTGAATGTAAGTTATCTTTCGTATTTCTAGCAGCAAGTGTCAAACTCTGACTTTAATGCACTAATTAAAAATGTATTGTCCTAATAACTAATGAGACACAGTTGCTGAAGCAAACAGAAGATAAAATATCTGATAAGCAAAACAGGGTCTGAATGTAAAGACAGAGACCCTTAACACACATTTCCAAATTAAACTTTATGGTACAAGGGTGTAGGTTGAAAAGGAAACATGAAATATCCCTGTCCTTTAGCCAATAAAACGTTTTCAATTAGAGATACCAAGAAATCAAGTGATTTCTCTGATTCCATCTGAACCTGAATTAAAACACAGAATCTAGACTAAGAGTCAGCTGCCATACTAGGTGCCCTATGATGTTGCACCTAATCACAGTGGTGCTCTGAGTTAAATGTTAATGTTAATGCTAAGATGCTCAGAGTGGCAATGCTAACGTGCTGATGTTTAGTAGATATGTCCTATAGGTACTCAATGTAAACCATTGTATTTCTGTGTGCTAGCATGCTAACATTTGGCAGTCTGCACTAAATAGAAAGTACAGCTGAAGATTTACTTGTCCGTCAGTTTAGCTGGGAAATAAAGGAACCGTAAGCCTGAAATAGCTGTATACCTTTAAGCCCTACTTTGCTGCATGTGTGCATATAAGGATGTATGCTGATTCAGAGCAGACGGGCCTCAGCTTGTTGTTTTATATGGAACACAGCACCAGAGGAATGGCTTTGGGAGTGCTCATGTATGGTAGACAAAGGAATTCACCTATAGGCCAAATGCTAATGTTCAACTCTTGAGGAAGACTGCTCAGACCAACCATGTTTGTTCTGATTGGTCTTTCCCTCTCTGCCAGTGTCTTTCAGTTTCCATGCAGTTCTTTTCCACAGGCTCTTTCCATTCATCTCTCTTATTTCCAGCAGACCCCATTACCACTTCACTCCATACGTCACATTACTTATAGTCAAGGCAGGTTGTTTTTAAATGTAGAGACACACTATGCTCACAGCAATTCTTTTGGTGCTATTGATAAGAATAATCTTCCTCTGATAGGCTGAATGAATTCACAGCCATTTGTCTCTTAGCTGTAATGAATTAATAAATAAGTAAACTAATCATGGCTTTGAAATGTTTTTGTTGTTGCTGAAGAAGTCACAAGTTAGTGCTCCGGTCGAGAATTGGGCCATGATGCCTGAATCCAAGAAATTTAGTGGAAAACCCAAACTGCAGCTGCAGTCCATAAATACTTTAGATATGTCTAGCTGTGGAATGACACACACTCTGTGTTCTGTCATTTTGGCCTTTCAGTGTGTTGCTGTGGTGTTTTCAGCAGGAAGAAATGTCTTGTTAAATGATTTCAGTCCTTCAGGCACTGAGGGACAAAAAAGGATGAGAGGTTTTAAAGCAGATGAACGCCAGTCTAACTCTAATCCAAACCTCCTGGTAATATTTGATACATGACTCCGCCTCAGTTAACAGAAAAAAGTGCCTTACAGAGTACGTCTTTGGATGGTCAGATAAAGACTGAATAAGAAAAATCTGTATTTTTTGACACACATCTCAAATGCTTCTTAACCAATCAGTGACCAACTAAAAGTTTTTTTCCGAACAATTCTGCTCGGTTTTGGTATAAGGCAGCATTAGCTCGAAAATCACGCAGTAAAGACTTTGATTTCGGCAATGGCTGTAAAAGTAGGTTATTGGTTTTAAACAAACAAATCCTTGTGCCCAGTCAGTTAAATTGGAGCACCATCATTGGACACAGGCGGGGGTGTTGTGGTGATAGGCCCAGCTGGAATGGCAGACAGCCTCCTTAGCGGAGTTGGTATTTTTTTTATTTTTCCTTCTTGGACACTTTTAACCGTGAGAATGAAGCAGAGAGCTGCTTAGTTTTCAGACCAATGGAGCTTTTTCCCACATGCCGTCATCCCAGTGCCCTGTGGGACAGAAGTGCCTGTTGGGTAGCTGACAGAGGATTTGGTTAAGAAATTAAAGAAAAGCAGTCACTCCTTTGACAATACTATGAAAAGGTTCAGGATTGAACAAACTTGCTTCAGCTGTAATATCCCTTGGTGGAGTTACAGAATTGCAGGCAAAGGCAACAATTCCCTGACATTCAAAATGGATGCTTTAGGGCCCTTTATTTGAGACATTAAAGGAACGAGCCTTAAAGCGGTTAAGTTAGGTCAGTTTTGGGGCAGTTGGTCAGTTGCTGGGTCCATCAATCTAGTCCAGACCACCATCTCCGTTTTTCTGTTTAGTAATTAGCAAATGTTAGCTGTATAACACACTAAGTAAGATTAAGAATGGCAAAAATTGCCCACTAAATATCAGAATCTTATCATTGTCATTGTTAACATTTTAGCAAGTGTGATTTTGCCCAGAGCAGTTCAGTGCCCAAGTACAGCCTGACAGAGCCACTATAGTGTGGCTTTAAACTCTTAGTCTTGTTCTATAGGGGAAAATGGTAAAACAGACTCATTAAACTTGCACCAATAACACTGGCAAACATTCATTCACGCTTGAGGTTCACTGTGATGGGACATTGGTATGTGATGCACAAGAGTCTGCTAATTGATTTACATACTGCGGTGAATTAGATAGAGACCTGTGGATGACTGGAAAGTTAGAAATAATAACATCCACAACTGTGTGACTCCACATCCCGGTCAACATAAATGTATAATTTACATATTGCTTGTAGTTAAAAACCTAAAACATGGAACCACACCGATATGATCCCTTAAAGACCTTTCTGCTTTATTGCTATGTGTGTTTTCACAGCAGCAAGACGATGTCTTGTTTTCGCTTTTTCTTCTTCATACTGTGTTTGTTGTTTTTTTTCTTTTCTGGCTCGCTGTTTTTCTGTCTGTCTACCCCCCCCCCCCCCCCCCCGCCAACACACACACACACAAACACACACACACACCCTCTCTCTTTCAAACAAACACACTGGCTGACTCATTTTCTGCTATCTCGCCAAGTCAGCAGAAAAAAGTATTATAAATGGCTGAAGATGTTTTTATTTTTTACGTCATCTCAGACCCCTTGGGACATCTAGAAAAATTCCTCTTTGAACGCTCTGTTAATCATCGTTGAACAGCAATGATTTACTTCCATTAATGCCCACAGCCATTTGGAAATACTAGACCATTGCACTATATGATGTACTTATGAAGCAGCATGGGATATACACAGCTGTATATCACAGCTATGTATAGTTTACACAATGTATAGTGTTGCAGATTATTTCTTTTTTATTTGTTTCTTTTTTCTTTTTAAGTAATTTAATTTAATAAGGGCAATTTGTGCCCTTGTTAGAGAGTTGACGGTAGAGAGAGAATAAAAAAGAGAGGGGGAATGACGAGCAACAAAGGCCTCGAGCAGGATTTCAACTGGGGACATGAAAATCCCTTAGGCAGCATGGGAACCACACCTTTGTACATATGAAATGCAGTGTTCATCCGTTAGCTGTAATAACGTTGTCCCTGGACATGAAGACATCACATTTTTAGCTAAAGAATATTAAATTCCATGATGCTTGATTCATATACAAACTCTTATCATGTTGCTTTGTATACAGTTGTGAATTTGCTTTAAAAGATGATATTGTCCCTAATCCCTGCAGGCTATGCTTGTCATCTTCCTCTTCCTGATTTTTCTGTCTTTAGATTACCACACCTTTTTCTTTTTAACATCACATTATACATTGTTATGTAGTAATTACCTGCTTTAATAACCTCCAGCATTATTTTCATTTTATGCTCCGCACTACTTACTGTCTACTCTTGCCATGTACAATATTTCTTTTCTTAGGTTTTATCCTTTGCCTGTTTGGGTTCATGTTTTTTCTACCTGATTATTGCTTTAGATGCCCTAAAATGCTTTTTAAATGGCTTACTCAAATTCTTGCAATTAGCTGGAAACAAGCAATACATTTGGCAACACTGGCACATTAACATTAATGCTGATCAATGCTGTGGAACCAGTAAAAATAAGTGAAAAGGTCAAATAAATATAAGTAACCACACAGTGATTTAACCAGTAGTTTACTCCTTGTTTTGGTCGTCTAGTGGCGTTGGTGTGTGAGGCTGTTCTCATATGTTTGCCAGCTGCATTGGCTAGAGCAGACTGAAGCAGGTCAGAGAGAAACTTGGCCTTTTAGTTGAAGTTTTCATCAGATCATCGCCATGTTTCCTCTAGCAGATAGTTCTGCAGTAGAGCCAACAGATTTTTCATATTAGTGTAGTCCTACTTAGTCGAATTTACTGTGATCTTTGTAATCTCAGTGATAAGGTTCTTTGTCTTTAGCTTCTTCCTTTATTTTCTTCTCTTCTGTTTCCTTTTCTCTCAGCCCCAAATGGCAGAAAGTCAGACACATGCTTTTTATCTTGCTCTTGAAAATCTATCAATTGGGAAAACACCATTGCCCAGCTTTGGCAATTTGCTATGACATAACATCAAACTGCTGTCGGGCGCAATCACTCTGTCGGCAAATTTTAACAACCCTCACCTCTCAAAACTTTTGATTTCTGTGTCCAAACCCCAAACCACTAAACTTCAGGGCTCAGCTCGGACCATTAAAATTAGATCAAAGAACTAAGAGGGGAAAAGGGCACCACATAAAATAGTTTAATCAAGAATCATAGAATAAATGGCCCACTTCCTCTCTCTACAGTGTTTAAACAGGTGAGTGAAACTGCAAGCTAGGCTTCGGTCCCATGACTGCAGCCACCTCAGACAATCAAAATGTTCCAAGGCAAACAAGAGCCATTGTGGTTCAGAAATAAAGATAAGCAGCTGAAAACCAAAGTTGGGAGTCCTCAGATTCACCCTGATGTTAAGTAAATACTCAAAAATGATCCCCGCACCTCTACACGTCTATTAGCTGCAGGAAAGTTTTACCAGACTTTGTATTCTTTTTTTTCCTCAACTGTTGCTGTAATGGAACAATCTGCACAAGAAACTGGCTCCTGCCATTCCTTCAGGTTAGAGGCTGTGTGTGTGTGTGTGTGTGTGTGTGTGTGTGTGTGTGTGTGTGTGTGTGTGTGTGTGTGTGTGTGTGTTTTGTGCCTGTGTGTGTGCCTGTGCCTGTGCAGTCCTTGTGTGACTATTTCTGTTTGCGCTGCACATTTTGTTGCACATCCAAGCTAAACACCTCCCCCCTCTGCCTCAAGCTTTTTTATTTTGGGAGGATTTTTTGTTTAGCTTGTAAAGTCTTGTCTTTTTTGTTTGCCCCGTCAGCCTCACAGGAATGTAAAGCCTTGATGTGGAGGAACAAATCGTGTCATCAGAGTAACAACAACAACAACAATGAGAAAACGCTGGCGTAGGATGTTTAGTTGACCTGCATTTCAGTCTGTCCAAACTAGATAGGGGAAAACATTCAAACTTACATAAAGTTTATATATTATTATAGATGCATTACTATATTTGGAATAGATATTTCAGCATGGGTGGCCCATGGGAACTCGCACATTATCCTAAATGCTTGACAGTGTTAGTGCAATGGCCTTCTCCTTTCTGCAAAATTGCCTCCTTTGTAGCTGCTCGGCTTCTTCTGAGCAATTCTTTGCTGCTGAAGTTTGAGTATGAGCTGGCTCTCTTTTCAAGTATGACGACCACTGTTGCTCATGCTGCTTTTTCTGGAAATGCATGTAGCTGCAGAGGTTTGGTTTATTGTGAGTTTTCAAAGTCAGACATCTCAACATCTCCAAAAGTAATTGCTGAACCAAACAGAGGACCAACAATATTATCCTCTTAAAGATATTATATAAGCATGTGGGGAAGATAGAAAAAAACTGTCTTTTTGCTATTTCACATTCAATCTGCCAAACAGGGCATTTAAGACAGGTCCAGAGCCTGGTTGGCAGGATAAAAAGCCTTGAATGAGTGAGACATGATAGGAAAGTCCCTTGCATTCCCTGAATTTACGCCCCCCCAGCCCCACGCCACCCACAAGTGTACGCAAGCAACAACACAAAAACACCACGGGGCACAACGTCTTGACACTCAATGGCAGACAAATAACATTAGTCACAATTCATTTACATTATCGTCATGTAGCTCGTTGTTGTTTTATAAAAAAACCTGCAAGAGTAAATCTCAGTTGGTTCCTGTATATTTAAATATCCAAATAAACAAAATAGTGAGGAAAATAAAGATTTGTTATAGTAATATCATACACTGAACAAATGTTTTCTCATCAGCCCAAGGGATGGCGGCATCACATGCGAGAAATGGTTTGCTCTGTTTATTGTGTCTAGAATTGATTCTCAACAGACCTTTTGGGGGCTCCAGTTCCCTGGGAAATGATATAATTAAAACGTAAACTATGATAACGGAGTCACTGTTTAGTCTGGTTCTCCTTTATTCCCCGAAACGCAAATAATGACAAAATTTGCTATTCATTTATTCGCATCCCGTGTCGAGACTTGAAGTAATTTTGGAGTTTTTTTTTTATGAAAAATTTTAACTTTTTTTAAATGAGTTGTTTGCCAAGTTATAGAAACAAAGACTTCCTCAGTGGACTGCATTGTGCTAAATGGAAGCCGTTCAATAAATCCAGCTAATCCCGGTGGATAAAAAATTGTTTTTGAGCTTCAGAGAAAAAGCAGCACGTCAATTTTGGCCGGTTGCGGTGCGTCCAATACTGTTACATCAGTTAGTCAGCACCTAGAATAACATTTAGTCGGCCGTGCTCTTAATTCAAAGTAAGCTTCATCCTCCCAACAGGCCCCTGGTTTTACCAAAGTCATTTAGTTCATTTCCCATGTGTCTTCTCTCTGGGTCAATCGTTAGCTAATGGATGACCTGCTGACTGGTCACATCATGCCGGAAGCCCTCTCTCTTAATGCTCACACTTTATTATTAATTTCCTACAAATGCATACGCGAAAAAACCCACCCGCAGTCTGGCCAGAGGAAATGAAGGTAGCTCCACGGGGAGCTTTATTTTAAATGATAGTCCCGTTTTATGTAGGTTCCTCCTGGGGAGACCGGGGCCTGTTTCCTCAGCCTTCGGGGGCCCATTCAGGATCCAGGGTGCTAAATTACACACCAGACCGTGCTACCGGCCTCTTTTATCTCACCAGTAAATTACTGGCCCCTAATATATGGTGAGAGTTAATTGTTTCAAGTTATTCCCTGAGTGGCGTTTGTGATACATAAACAGGAAGCTCCGTGTTCTTTATGATAGTTAGGTTTAATATCCTTTCTTCTAAGGTTTTGTAACAGATAAAGGATGAACTAGCTATTTATCTGTTGCTAGCTAAATGGCATGCGAGCTCTTAATAGTAACTATGGAATAAAGGTAATGCTCCCTTTATTGAAAACATAATTTTTAATTTATTTATTTTATTTTTTTTTACACATAATTATGATAGATAGTAAAGTTCCTGTACAAGTTATCCAGTCTTGTTCTGTCCAGTACACATCGCTCTCGTACTTCATGTTGTGTGGCTGATGATTTTACCCCCTGTTACTTTTGGCTAACAGAGCTGTATCTCTCTTGTTTGACTGCTCTGCCATATGGAGATAACTGTGTGTCTGAAAAACAGCTTGACCCTTTTTGTTTGAGTTCTTGCTGAACAAATCATTTCTAACTTACAAGTGCATACGAATCTTCTCTTTCAACCATGCTAGCCGGTAATGACGAAGAGTTACCTGTGCTGCTTTGTCGTGGGCCGATATCATGAAAAGCACTGAGCTACTTGGGGATATCTCTCGATTCCTCCTGTTCTTATTGTTACGTGCTTTGAAGAAATCTTGTCAGTAACTGTATGTGCATCCATAATTTTTGTACAGAACTTTTAACTTGTTTTAAATTGTTTCAGGGAGATGTTGAGATGTTGAGGTAACTTGAAATAAGAATATGAACATGGTTTCCCCTTTTTTCCATGTCATAGGTCTGGCAGTGTGAAGAATCACTGGGAAGAAATCTACTACTTTGTGGAGAATTTAGCTGAGAAATTCAAAAGGTAAGAGCATAAACGTATGGACACATTGACATGTTAACACAATTAGCCCATCGAATATGTAGGAAAAGCCTTATATGTGGACTGTATAGTCTGCAAGTGTCTAGACACTAAATAGCCTCGATGCCTCTTTGCTCGACTTCCTGGAGCCCAAACATATAGATCACTAAAGAGAATCCCACACTTCACACACCAGTCGCCCCCAGTAAAGTAGGATAAAAATCTGACCATATGCTAAGTCACTCAGTATCCAGACCGATGTTTTACTCTGTCTCTGCAGTAGCTGGGCTGATGTCTGGTTACCAACGGTGACTACAGGCTGGAAGGTCCTTACGTATGCGACCAGTCTTGGTTTAACAGCCTCTTTCGACCGAGAGGAAGGCCAAGTGTTATGAATGCTGGGCAATGTGTGGTGGACACTTTAAATGGACGAGGCCAAGGAAAACTGTAGTGTAACACTGTAGATGAAAGTGACCCAGTTCAATTCTTTTCTCCAAATGATACTCCCTTAAAATCTACATTTTAACGCCATGCAGCGCTTTTCTAAATGTCGCTTTTCACCGGTAAACAAATTAATAACAATGAAAATGAGTAGTGACGTAACTGGAATGATCATGCAAGATGGGCAATTACCAACCAGCTGCCAAATTCTCTTGACTTTTTTCCTTTGCAGTTACAAGCATATTGGATGTGTTGATGTTTTGTTTTTCATTTCCTTTTTTTTCTGTTCCAGTCCGATGCTGAGAATGTCCTTCATAACATTTTCCTCCAGAGCATCCACCATCATGAAACTGACGGAAAACAGGTAAATTAAGATATGACTGCTACACACTTTTGATTGATGTAAGTAATTAACTGCCACTGACGGATTTAAGAAGAATTTGTGTTCTTAGTAAATATTAATCTAGCATAGACCAGTGAAAGCAGATGCTCTGTAAACTGACGTGAAACGGAAAATTGGCCCATGACAGCATGTTGACAGTTGTGGCATAAATCTCAATTATATTTTGTGCAAGTTCCATGTGTGAGAGCTGTAACTCACTATTAACCACTATAGCGTAAACTGAGGTTCCATTTCCAACAGAGATGTCTTGAGCTTGAGTAGTCAGTGGAGGAAGGAGTATTCAGATCCTTTACTTAAGTATGAGTAAGCAAACTCCATTACAAGTAAAAGTCCTGCATTCCAGCCCTCTTAAGTAAAAGTACAAAAAGGCACAATGCTAATGATGCAATAATGAATCAATGTTTAAATTGCATTTACTGTTGTAGAAAGTAAGGCTGAAGCTAGATTTGATAAATTTTTTTGTACATTTTTTAGTTTATTCAACCTCCAAAGGGCCCGTCCAAAGGGTCACAAGATAAATCTGTGATTTATCTGGATTAATGCGAGAGGAAAGAGAAAAGAACAAAGATGTGCCACCCAAGTCTTTTTTCAGTTTTTGGAATTTTCTTTAATCTTTTCCTTTTGTAAATATTGTATACTTTTATTTCTCAAACATTTAATGAAATTAAACCCCAGTCATAGACTGTTTTTTGTGACCGGTCATAAGCCAAAAAAAGTGGGAACCAATAGTTTGATCTATAGCAATGTGTTGCATTTAATAAGTTTATCACGTTTTAAAGCAAATTCTTAAAGTAACTTAAAGTAAAGTAACTTTACAGTGTCTGTCAGATAAATGTACTGCACTGAAAAATGCCATATTTGTTGCTGATTCAAAGTGGAGTAGACGTATAAAGTAGCATAAAATCTAAATTCCTGAGTAAGATACAGGTACCTCAGAACTTTACTTAACTCGAGTTAATCTGACAAATAGGACACAACTGCACATTAAATGTATCTTCATCAAAATCCATTCTGCTATTTTTCCTCTCTGCAGAGTGGAAATCAGAAAGGGGCTGAATTCTCTGAAAAGGGAGATTCCAGGTGGAGACACATTCATGCACCTTGGATTGCAGCGCGTAAGCCTTTGTTGTTAGTTTTTATATTTTCATGCAGAATCTATTTTTCTTTTTAGCTAAAAGCAGATCAGATTTCATCTCAGAATTACTTGTTTAAATGTGAAACCTTGGTATGTCCTGACAACCTGACCATGAAACTGTCTTCTTATTTAAAGGCAAATGAGCAGATATACCACGAGAACTTCGGTAAGCATCAAATGACTCATTCTTGTGAATACCTACCTCAGGTTAAATTGCATTATGCTGAACTAACAGCACAGCCCTATATTTTTTCCAGGCACGGCTAGCGTGATTATTGCACTGACAGACGGGGAGCTGCAGGAGCATCAGCTCATCACTGCACAGCAAGAGGTAGCAGCTTCATACTGGGGCTGATTTCCCGAATTGCTGCATTTAAAGCTTGATTGACAGGGTTGTTCTCACTGATTGAGTGTGAAGTTTCTGAAAATAATAGATTTATTCCCTCTTTCTAACAACAGGCAGAGAGAGCCAGGTCTCTTGGAGCTATTGTGTACTGCGTTGGTGTCAAAGACTTCAATGAGACACAGGTAATACCCATTTCACTGCAATTTACCATGCATGTACCGTATTGTGTGTTCTGATGAGTTCAAGGCAGTGGAAACATCCAAAAGCTTGTTACCTTCTTGTTGCACACTGTAGTGTGTATTCGCTGGCCCCTGTGCAGTTGGCTAACCCATAATTTAAAATTTCCTGAAAACCAATCTGAGTGTTTTTTAAGTCTGAGCTGTGTCTCAGGCTGCTGTGGATTCCAACACACTAGGCTGGATTGGAGTTTTGTCAGTAACTAGAAAAATACTGAACGATTAGCTTCACCGCGATGAGAACGATTCAGGTTCCTTTATTTAATGCAAGGTTCATTTGGGAGCCAAAGGAATGGTTCTGTTGTGGGGGGGTTGGTTGGCCTTCACTAACCAGACACAGTTGGCTTCAACCAGCTCCCTCAAGTTTAGTTCAGGCCCCATTTGAATGATGGTAAATTGACCCATTACCTGACTGTGAATAATGTTTCTAAAATTGTGTCACATCTGTGTATTTAAGGCCAATTTTGGCTTGTTACGATAATATCAAATAGCAGCCAGTCAGCGAACTGAATGTTGGGGAAGTTACTCACTGTCCTGATGGTAATGGAGAAATTAAATTTTCCATAATTCACTCATTCACTTTTAATGGTTTTGTGAATCAATTCTTTTTATTTCTTCTCTTTCGATTGCTTAACTCCATTCTTTCCTCCATCCACACCGCTTTCTCTCCTCACCTCCTATAGCTGGCCACCATTGCAGACACCATCGAGCATGTGTTTCCTGTCCTGGGTGGCTTCCACGCCCTCCAGGGAGTCATTGATTCGGTAAGTAAACGCTTCTCTCTGCAGGGAGGCAGTCCTTCAGCTAAAGTTAACAAACAGGGTATCTGAGCATGCATCCACATTCATGTATTTAATTTGGATGTGTTCTGTGTCAGTAGAGTTGCCTTTAATTTCTTATTTGGATGTTGAAGAACTGATTTCAGAAAACAGTGAAAAGTAGGAATAAACAGACTGTGTATAGACTTCAGAAAAGATATATATTAGAATTTATAGCTAATGGTGCTGCTCATCAACTAGCAAGTCCAGGAACCAGACTGGCTTTCACTATGCTGGTAGTTGAAGTGTACATTTTTAAACATTATGTTTTCATTTCTGACATTAAAGGGGAAAAAGCTTCAAGGGTTAGGACCTTTGTGTAAAGCCAACATATGCTGTTTGGGGGACCGCTGGTCGGGGCTGCTGGAGTGTACCCAATAAATAAATCCAATAAATAGCAAGACAGAACTACTTACATTAGCCTTAACCCAGAAAGCATCCAAGAGCAGCTACTACACAGAGGCTAAACACTGTGCTAGTTGTGAGCAGGTGACCTGTGGCGCTACAAGCTAATGTAGTTAGTAAATGATATGTCTCTTGGCCTCAGACATAATTCTCAGATACTATTGTTGGTAGAAGCTATTTAGCCGGACGTGCTAACAAATGCATCTTATCTTGGAGCAGAGAAACATACTGTTTAGAGGTGGGATTAGCAAACAGTCAACTGAGATGCACAATAATATATTGATCATATTATTAAGCATATTACTTAATTTTTGTGAGTGCTTGAACAATTTTTATCTCTTTTTTAACCCAATTTCTTTGCTACAGTAAGATTCAAAAAACCTGCCTGTAAGAGCAGATGATCATCAGTATAAGTGTAGAAAAAAGATTTTTTTTTTCTTGATCTTTTCTCTTCGTTCCCCCCCAAGATCATCAAGAAATCCTGCATTGAAATTTTAGCGGCTGAGCCCTCCAGTGTGTGTGCAGGAGGTGAGAAGCTAGAAACACACACACTCACTACCACACATACACAGGCTGGACCTGGTCCCTCCTGAGTCGTTGACGCCAAGGCGAGCCTGCCATCCTTCCTCGCAGTGCATTAATTTATTACTGGGTTCCTCGTTTTTCCTTCTCTCATTTCACTAATGGCAATCCCAGACCGAAAAATGACCATATATGGGCATCCAGGTCACTTACAGGGAATCTATCGGGACAGGGTACCGCGCTGGGAATAATATCACAGGGTCCCGTCAAAAGGATTAACCATGAGTGAGCAGCGGCGGTGAGATTTTCTGCAGCTGAAATATAAAATAGACAGCATCCCTTGGTGTCGTGCCAAGGGAAAGGTTATGAGAGCTAAAGCAACATTAAATGGACATTAAAAGGCACAAATGCAAAGATTTAAGCAGGGGGTGATTAAACATTTTTAGCAAAAGCAGAGGGACTTTTAGTGCTCGCATCTGCTTGTGAATTACTTTCACCATTTAAAAGGAAAAGTGTTTCCCTTGAAACTGAATAATATTCACTGGCCTGTGAACACCGAACTGTTCAGTTCAGTCCTGCAGGTTCTTGTCCTGCGGTACAGGCAACATTGCAACTATTTGAGTTAATGTCCAGCAATTACAAGTTGTTCAGTTGTGGGGTTGGAAAGCTGACTCTGTTGTATTTTTGTTTATTTGGAATCTCTCTGCCCGATTACAAGTGAGCATTATTAAATCAAAGTCACATGACAAACTGGTCTCTTTGTTCAGTGGACAAGATTTTGAAAACCTGTCACTGTTCAAAATGAATGTCCTTGTTCATTCCTTAATGGTTCATAACAGCATTGTATAAAAGTGACAATATCTTACATGACAAACAATCTATACTGGAAAAGAGGGGAAGGAAAAAAATATGTATATGCGCAAATATGTAAATATATACATAAGTAGATCCCCATATATATATGTATACATGTTTAATGTAAGTAAACCTACTAAAAAACATAATAAGTAAACATAAATTATAATTCATGAAGGAGTAGCTGAATATTCATGTCATTCTAGAGTTAGTATTTATTGTATTCAATTATTTTCTGCCTTTAAACCTTTGGGATTGCATTTTAGTCTCATTTTCTGTAGATGATACCTCATCTTTTCACTCCTAATGAACCATACTACAGTTCTCAGATTGGATGACTGAGGCTCATATTTTCAGATATAAGGTGGTGCAGTTTCTCTTGGTTGACACAGTGCAAATAAATGAATAAACTGAATTATTGTAAGAAAGCAGTTTAAATACAACCCTTGTGTGTAATGTATCTGTGTCGTCTTGAACATGAAAATGAGCTTCATGTTCAACATGTTCAGCATCAAATTTGTTTGAAAAGTGTCTGAAATGTAATAATTTCAATGTGTGTCGTGTAATCAGAGTCTTTCCAAGTGGTTGTGAGAGGAAACGGTTTTCTCCATGCCAGAAACATTGACCAGGTGCTCTGCAGCTTCAAAATCAACGATACTTTGACAGTCAGTGAGTAGACCCATTCTCTCTTTGTTCTGTACTTTTAATATGAACCCAACTATTCTGTAACAGGGATTAGAGTAGCTTTGTCTTTTTTCATCAGTGTATGAACCTTTGTATTCCTCTTAGAAAAGTATGGGACTGTACAAAATAACCTCTGGAGATACGACAATATCCTAAAAAAATATATATTTGCAGCATGAGTCCTAAAAAGCGGATCTTCACAAGATGAAAACTTGTACATCTAATTGTACGTCAGGGAAATGGTCACGCATAAGTGTACAAATGTTGGCTGCTTTTAAAGCTTTTATTGGTCAAATTCTATCTTTTTTCACCCTTACAAGTACCTGACGACATAGTTTCTATAGTTTACAGTAACAAAAAGCTAAATAATTCAGAATGAGGACTCTAATTTGGAGGAATATACACCACATTGATCAAAATGCTTTCTTTGCCTCCTAGATGAAAAGCCGGCTAGAGTAGAAAACACATTCTTACTGTGTCCAGCTCCTGTCATTGATGAAGTTGGAAAGTAAGTGCCTCTTTTTTTATGTCTTAATGATTTCATATGCTCCCAGAGATCTTCTTAAAACTTCCACTCATGGGAATGCACTTATATTTCACAATAAGCAACATCCACGTGCATCTAACATCACGTTCTTTGCCTCAAATACAGAAGAACAGTTGCATGCATACACGTGTCCATGTGCACAGACCATAAGAAGCCTGCCATACATTAGCTCTTTTTACGATCCCTCTCTATGGCTGCATTCCTCCTTTTCTAGATCCCAGTACAGCTTAGCAAAATATAAGGGGCTTGGTGGCCACGCCAGCACATGCAGTGTAGAAGTTTTCATTCATTTGTCCTGCTTCTGTCCTAAATTAGAACT
Source organism: Istiophorus platypterus (assembly GCA_016859345.1). Taxonomy (NCBI): domain Eukaryota; kingdom Metazoa; phylum Chordata; class Actinopteri; order Istiophoriformes; family Istiophoridae; genus Istiophorus; species Istiophorus platypterus. The sequence goes on from CM029119.1 coordinate 6,483,594, forward strand.
GAGGCATGAAGACAAATGCAGAAGTTGTCCTGCTGAATGTCAAGACAAAATCTTACAAATCTATCATGACTCAGCTGGTGCTTTGCCATGTCATTGTCAAGTCATTTTTTTTGTCACAACAACGACAAACAACTAAAGAATAGGAGGAAGGTGACAGGTTGTGAAAACTCAGACTACAAACTGTAGTTTACTCGAATATTCACCACATGGTGGTAACACAGTTTTCTGGTGTGACCCTAGCAGCAGCCAGAATTGCTCCTCATCAGCTGACTTTTCTGCTTTCTCCTGCTTTTAGAGTGTGACCACGTTCCAACAGCAACAATCCGCAAACCTCTCTAACCTGAGTCTTTATGGGAAGAGAAGTAGACCAGGCCACAAAGTATATGGTTCAGTGGACTGTGGTTACAGACTTTAAACACACTGAGAGACAAAGAGGAGAGGAGAAGTCCAGTCTTTCTTTGAACACTTTCTTGACCTTTTAAGGATACTTTATAATAATGATACAAATTCCTTCATTTTATTCTCCAAGAGAAGTTATGAATCACAGCAGCAGTTGCACAAGCAGTGATGTGGGAAGAGAGAAAAATGGATTGCAATGGTAGTGGTCAAAGATTAAACAATCTGGACTGATGACTGAAGATTTAATTGATACCCTGGAAGATAGGTGGTAAAACTAGGGGCAAATTGTTTGCCTTTGCTTCTCTTAAACATCCCATTAAGTCATTTCAGGTCTGCCTTTGTGTACTTTTTCTGTTCTTTTGCCTTAGTACATCTAAACTTTCCATAGCTTTACCTCTAAAAACTTAACCTCTCCAATCCCTCACTTATCTTCCACCCCCAACCCCTTCTTTTTCTCTTTTGGTGCCACGGTGGCTGTTTTCACACAACCACACACACACACACACACTCACACCTTCCCTGCTTGCCCATCTGTTCATTTTTCTGTCTGTATCTGTCATTTATTTATCTTCGTCACACTAAAACTCCCTCTTTCATCATCTGTCTTTCACCCTTGTTCAACTGTCTCCTTGTCCAATGACGGCTGATCAAAGCCTTGCAGCAGCTCACCAGGTCTTTCAAGTGTGTGGCCATGTGTGTTTGTATGCAGCCTGGTTTTTTGCAAGATGGAAAACCCTTTGAGAGAGTGTTTTAAACCGCTCTGCTGAAACCCAGACAAATGAAGTTGGTATTTGACCGATAAGCAGTTGATTAGGTCACAAAACTGTGATTTTATATTTTTAGAATAGGGTTACCTAACCCTCAACCTAGGTTTTTGACACAATACATTTTGGTCCATTTTCTGATGAGGTTCACGTGTTTTTTCTGCCTCTTCCAAATTGTGTAATTGAATGTCAGTGCATCATTCTCTAGAAAGACTGTGTCTTTGTTTTTTTTAATTCTGAGGGACTGATGCCAAAACCTGATGTCTGGTATTGATGTTTTAGATTGCCTAAATATATCCAGCTGGAAATATCTGGACATGACATAATGTCGTCTGTTTTTGGCCAGTAATACACGAGAAGAAGACAAGTAAATAGGAATGCAGGCTATTTCGAGGTGCTGGATTAAGTGCTTTGGTTTTTCATCTAAGTTTGGGTGACCCACACCACCTAATGAGTGGCAGATGAATGTCTCTGTCTGCCCCATCTCTTTCAAGTGTTTATATGCGTGTATTCATACTGTCTGCACAGTCTGTTTCATTTCCTTGCTATGAGCTGTCTGACAAGGTGCTCTACATCAAATATTTCCTTCCCACTGCTTTGTTTCTCCTCCACATCTGCAGATTCACACTGGTCAGTTTTCATGTCATCATCATTTTTCCATTCATAACTCTTGATCTAATTTTAATCATCAATAAAAATCAAATGAATCAAGTTAGTTGACCTCAGCTGAGCTCAGGGTAGACTCATAGTAAATTACTGTCATGTTCAATGAGTAAGGGCTTTCCTCTGGAAAAAAAATCCAGTAAAAGATCCAATAAAAAAGGCTGCTGATATATTTTTTTTAATTTAAAATGACCAAATACAAGAATGAGCTGATCCTACTTAGTATTGATAGTGTAGCTAAAGTCAGATTTAGCTTATTGTCGCAGACCTCAATTGTTCCCATCCTAGAGCGCCGTAATCTATTTCACACACGCCCCTTCCATAAAGTCTAACTACAGAAACAATTCTGTGTTAGTCCGCCACAAAAAATAGTCCCCAACAAATACTGTATTTACCCCGTTTGTGTAATGTTTGCTAAAAACAGTCATTAGCAAGCAGAAAAGTGAGACAGATATGCTCACTGATGAAGTGAGAGCTATGCCCTGAAGTAATCCTTGACAATTTTGTGAGTGATTGCACGGTGCACCGCACAAAAAAACACAGGTAAACCAGGACTATCGTAAATGGATTTAAATTGCTGCTTCCTCATCCTCCCTTAGCAATCTGAGAGTGTAACAGTGTTCAGTTGCTCACCAAACCTTTTGTTTGATCGGACGTCTTTAGACAGCTCACTTTGCCAGTGGCCACCAGTCAGATTACTGAGTTACTCTTCACATGGTTGCCATTAAGGGTGTACATGAGAGCGGTGATGATACAAGATACTTAGAGCTCACTCACTATGAGGTTATTTCCTCTGTGGCAGCAGAACATGGTACACCAGCCTTCAGAAACTCCTGCAGGTTAAACTGGACTAACCAAACACTTCAAAGGCTGATGAACACTGATTAACCCTGGACTCACTATCCAATAGCCTAGCAACATAATAAGGCTAGAAATGAGAAAATAAACTCAGACCACTCTCCCATTTGGACCCCACTATATATATATATATATATATTTTCAAAAGGGGCCTAAAATTAATCAATAAACACTTTTTGATGCCGTATCCATACTATCCGTAGTCTGTCGCTGAGACTGACAAGGATGCATGTGTGGACTTACGCCAATCATAGCAGACTTTGTCCATTGTTGTCTACACCTAAGTGATAAAACCTAAACCAAAGGGCTTTGCTCAGTTTTAGTTTATTCAGGCAGATATACAGTGCCAAGCCACTTCAACCACACAGAGATACATCAAAGACATGCACTCAAACTGCCTCCTCTTTAGCTCTAAGATGGCCTTGAAGTTTCCTTGCTTTACCCAGCTGTTTGTTATCAGCTGGGTACATTTACTATTGATCATGAAATTCACTCTCCAACTCTTTCCTTTTTTAAAACCCAGCAGCTCTATGAGTCAGAGTAAAGACAGGTTTACTGGTCACATGGCCTGCTTTCCATCTGCCAGACCTCATCCACATTCACCACGTCCTCTTTCAAATAAGAAAAGGGGTAGGGGGGCTTTGAGAAAGCATGCCTTTCATCTACATGTTTTTAAGAACTGAACAAAAACAGGACATCACATGAAATTCTCAGAATTGTTTTTCACCTCTCTGGGGAGTGAAGGATTCAGACCATCAAGAAAGACTCTAAGTTCCTTACAAAATGCATCAATCATGGTGTCACCGAAGGAAATTATTTTGCAAGTCCATGTGGAGATCATAAACTGGATAAAATGGATGAGTTTCATAAATTGTTCTCATTCCTTGGAGTGCAATTAGTATGGTGTCATGTTTTGGAAAAACACATAACCTCACCACAACCACAAAAAAACACAATCTGAACAAGCAGGGTGTTTTTTTTGTTTTTTTTTTCCATTTCCATTTTGTTCGAATTCACCTGTCCTTCATCAGCCTCCGAGTCTCCCGTGTAGCTCGACAGGTCACAAGATCACATCTGCATTTTTTTTCCCCCTGTTTTTAACCACAGTGAAAAACATTCTTATTTTGTTCATTTGGGTTCAGATTTCTCAATTACAAGGGAAACAGGGCTCATAAACAAAAGTCACAAGACTTACCGAGTAGGTCATTTATTGGACAGTTTTGGTAACACAACCTCCAGCCAGGTTTCAGATTTTGGCTGCTGCAAAGGGTCGAAACTAATCTGTTTCCAGTTTATGTAAACTGAGAAGCCATAGCTGCATCATTCAAGCTTCACTTTGTTCCTCACTTAAAAATCAGTCGCCTTTGACTCATAAGCCTGTGTATTTTGTGGTCATTTCCTGTGGGTTCAAATGACTGTCTCTAGGGAACCCACTCACAGCCTGCAGGCAGCTCGGTTAGGTCATTTGGCGTGAACCCAAGTTCAAATGACATCATCAGATCAAACGAACTGAGTTTAAAGCGGAAATGCTTCAGACTGAATTTACTGATCCCAAAATGCTTATTAAGAACTAATAATATAACATCCCTACACTGAGATATTCACTTTGCCTTTGTGTGTCTGTTGTTTTGTTTCAGGGTGATTTATCTCCAAGTGAGCATGAATGACGGTCTGTCTTTCATCAGCAGCAACGTGCACATCACCACCACAGAGTGTGTAAGTGGCAGCCACTTATACCGTCCCACACTGATGCATTTAATCAGCACAAGTACTACAGACAAGCTTAAATCGACCAAACTTCTTCTTATGTACATTTCCTCCAGGAGATGTAGCAAAATACAGCATTTATGCAAAATGTACAGTATAAGCAGTAGAAAAGGAAATGGTTTTACTTCATACCAGAGTTCAAATTCCATTTTTTAACTTGAAATCAGGGATTTACTTTTGAGACTTTAGTAGATCATGTCATTTATTAAAATGTGATTTCCAGTCTTCTTCCTTCTTTTGTCCTCTCCAACCTCCATCTCTTACCAGTTATTCCTAGAAGGCCATTGTTTTCCTCACTGTTTTCTTCAGTTATCTCTTTCATCTTCCCCTTTTCAGTTTTGTTATTTTTCCCCTTTTTGTCAAGCACCAAACCACGGGGGTTTGTAGTAGTGATCCACCCCAAAAAAGACCATCTGAGGGCCCCCACCACCAGCAGCAGCAGGAGACAAGAGATTAGAGAAGCAAGTCTATGACTATGACGCTGCTGAGCTCAAATCTCAACATTTTGGCTTTGAAAGTGAAAGAGAAGCATCCAACAGCCACAGCTGAAGTGCCCTTGTGCAAACCATTTACACCTCAGTTGGAACAGTTTAGTGATGCACTTAGAGACTCCTGTAGGAGTCTGACTGTAGGAATCTCCAAGTGTGTGATTGTATATAACCGTGTCAGCACAGAGCAGGGTGGAGCTTCACCGCCTAAAAGATTCATGGTCAAACAAGATGCAATTTAAGACAATTTAAAGTAATCTAACAAAATAAAACACGTATGTTGGGCCGGGGCCACAGCAGAATCCCACCCAGCCAAAAAGAAATATGCTCTTTGAAGCTGTTTCCCCTCAGTCCATGTGACATCATATCCATGAAAACACTGTATCCGCTGTGTTGTGGTTATTCATATACAGAGTTCAATTGGACATACCATTGCAATTAGCTGCTTCTTGCCACTAAACTAAACCATATAGGCTGAAGTCACACCAGGCTTAAGAGGGCACGGCAAGTTGCTAACTGGAGATTGGCAGGCCTGGTGCAATAAACAACATGCAAGCTAAGGTCTATTGATAAATCAAGGTCAAAAGAAATGTAATAAATCCAATAAACCCCTGCACTCCCTCACAAAACTCTCAAAGTGCCACATCGAGAGGCTTCAGTATTTGTAGTTTGCCCCAAAAAATGTCCAAATAGCATGGGAAAATGCTCACACTCCCTATGTGCAAAATTGGCAAAATGCAGATGCGGCAACTGTTGAAATTTTATGCATTGTTTGCTGAACCATTGCTTCACAAAATCTGATACTTGCTGATGAGAGAATTACTGAGAAATAAGAATTTGGTTCCAGTGAACTGCCATCTGCCCCCCTGAGTTCGGATAAATCTCCCACGTCTTTGCCACAAGATAGATTGGGAGAAGTCTATCCACATGGGATCCTCATCTGTGGTCTGTAATATGAACCATGTTTGGCTCACAGAAGCCTGCCTTGCTTAAAGGGAAAAGTGTTAACTGATGGATTCATTCAGGGATCACACAACTTAGATGAACCACTGCCATCAAGACAAACAACAACGTGAATATTTACACTAACAGAAAAGAAATTCAGTCTGCAGGCTTCTCCTATCATACCACTATGATTATACTGTTATCACTGCTGTTACTACCACTATCACTGCCACAAGTGCTGTACTACAGCCGCTACAGTTACTTCTTTTGTTTTTACTACTGTTGTTACTATGACACCTACCACAGTTACTTCTGCCAGCGTTAGAAGTCTTTTATTTACGATTCAAAATTTTACTTAAGTATAAGTACAACCATCTTAGCATTAAATATACTTAAAGTACCAAAAGTAAAGTACTCTTTATGCCGAATGACTCAGTTCAGATATATATACAATATATTATTGGATTCTGCATTAATGTATATACACTTTAATGTTATAGCTGTTTTAGTTAATTTTAATTACTTTATATACTGCTGGGTAACTTCTGAATTTCCCCCAGGAATCAATAAAGTCTAATCTTAACTTGTAATAATAAATCATAACTTATATTGTAATTATATTTGGTACTATAAATCTAAATCTGCAATGTATCTAAAGTTATCAACTAAATGCGCTTTTGCAAAAGTGCAATACTTGCTTCTAAAACATAATGCAGTTATGTGTAAGTAGGATAAAATGAAAATCAACTAAGTACATGTACCTCAAAATTGTTCTTAAGAGCAGTAGATAATTAAATGTACTGTCCACCACTGACTTCCACTGATCCTAGTATTACTTGCACCACTCCTCTGCTTTCTTCTACCCCTACTACTGATGGGACAGTAGCAGAGACATTAATTTCCCATCTATTTTTAGTTAAAATCTCTATCCAGCTATATCAACCTTGATGCCATGGTAGTAATGTACAGCTTCCATGTTTATCTTCTCACCAGTTCGATGGCACCATCCTCCTCATCACTCTGCTGGTGTTGTTCCTTCTGCTGGCCCTGCTCTTCATGTGGTGGTTCTGGCCTCTCTGCTGCACTGTGGTAAGAAGCAAAAACTACATTCTAGTAGTCGTCAATCTTAAATTATAAAGACCTACAAAGGGGTTTGTCTAAACTCCAAAGGGTTTATAAAAAAAAAAACATCAAAAATCTTAAGAACTCCTTTGAGAGCTACCAGTGTATGTGCAAAATGATTAATATGTTTGTAGCAAGCTAAACGATACCTGTTGATTCCAGCTCTCATAACAGTGAACATGTCATGTGTCTCATTCTTCCACAGGTGATCAAAGAACCACCTCCTCCACCTCCCCCTGAGCCCGTGAGTCAAAATACACACACACTCACACACACACACACACAGACACACACTCACACACACACACACACACACAAAAGCACACACACGTCATTTAGAACAACTGTAATAATAATGATTTTTATTTATGGAGCTCTTTTCTAAACCCATTCTCACAAAGTGCTTCACACTAGGCAGATTATAAACAATTTCCAATGAGTAATAAGCAAATTTAAAAAAAAAATAAAAATTATAGTGTGACCAGAAATACTTCAGTTAGCAAAAATCAAGTCAAATTAGGAAAAGCTCTCTGATAAAAATATGTTTTGAAAAGGAGATTTAAAAGAGGTCACTGATTCTGTTGACCTAGTTTTCAGCTTTGCCTTGGGAACAGATGATACCCTTAGCCTGAAGCACTCAGACTACCAACTGGCTTGAATGCAACTAACAGGTCAGACACATAGTGTGGAGAGAGGCCATGAGGAGCTTTAAAAGTCAATGCTAAGATCTTAAATCAATTCTAAAACATACTGACAGCCAGCACAAGGAGGCTTAAACAGGCATGATCTGGTCACTTCTCTTGGATCTCGCTAAAAAGCTGGCGGCTGAGTTCAGTACAGCCTGGAGCCGATTAATAGATTTTCGGTTGAAGCATGTGAAGAGGCTGTTGCAATAATGAGGCATGAGGAGAAAAGGGCATGTGAAATGGCATCTGTGCCTTGGAAAGACTGAATAGTTTGTAGATAAAATAGAGTGTTATCCAGTGCTGCATTTTTGATCACAACTACACACACTTTAATTCAAATTGACTACCAGTAAAAGCATAATTACTAAATTGTAGTAGTTTAGTAAATTGTAGTATTGTTTCTTGATTTGATTTTGCACCTCTGCAGAAACTGAGAAAATGCTGAGACTCAAAAATCCAAAAATACCATCATTTATGCAAGATGAACCTACAATATGGAAAAATGAGTACAAAATGCCATGAATGCATCTATTTCATATTGTAACAATTGGTAGCCTCTGAATCTGTATGTTAGAAAGTACATAAGAGAAGTAAAAGGTTGTTTTTGTGTGAATACTTGTGATTTAGGAGTCAGATGATGAAGATGGCCTGCCCAAGAAGAAGTGGCCAACTGTGGATGCTTCATATTATGGGGGAAGAGGAATTGGAGGCATTAAGAGGATGGAGGTGAAAGCATGATATGCATAATGTTAAAAGACAATCATTAAATCTACATCCTAAGAAGCTGACGGAAATCAGTTCAGTAGTTTAGAAAACATTCACTGCTTCTATTTCATTGTACTGCCTGTCGTCTGTAGGTGCGTTGGGGAGGAAAGGGTTCGACCGAAGAGGGGGCTAAGCTGGAGAAGCCGAAGAACGCTGTGGTGAAAATGCCAGAACAGGAGTATGAACCTTTTGAGCCCAAACCCAAGAAATCTCACAACAAGAAGCCACCTCAAAGCCGGAAGTGGTACACACCCATCCAGGTAAACACAGCCTCAGTCTCCCTCAGGACAGGCAGACAATGGGGCACTGTAGAGTTAAAAATAAACTCATCCAACTATCCATATATTTTTATTTCTTCAATAGATAATTGTACGTAATATAATACGATTAATTGAATTACTTAGGCACAGAGGCTAAACGCAAGCATGCAAACTTTTAACCTGGCACATAAATACAGCCCTGCTGTAGACCAGCGTTACACAAACTCAGAAATCTGCCCTGTTTACAGATTGACCACTGTGCGTTTTTGAGTTCTTGCCCACAGGGTTTCAAATAACTGAGGGTGGCAAAATTTCCTCAACCCACAGAAAAGCCTGAAATCCTTCAGCTGAAGTTATAACACGAAAAGCACCGATGAAAGGAGCCACTGCAGGCAGATAGGAATAAAGCCTGTTCTGGACATTTTTATGTATAATTTGTTGCGTAAGCACAAAATTCAACAACTATCAATTTACACGCATAACTGGGAATGTAACATATGTTGCTTACAGTAAGACACTATTAGACTTGGCATCAGCGCTGTTTGTGCCTCAGTCATACAATACAGCTCTGTGTAGCAATACTGGCCTTTTATACAGTAGCAGCACTGTTATCTATACATACAGCTACCTTACAACTCAAAATGCTGTATTTTAATATGCCCAACCCAACAGACAGCACCACAGTGATCCATAGTGAAATTTTACCCTCTTTATACATTCTAGTAATTGTAGGAAAAAGGTGAATTTATATACCGACTGGTCTCTGTGTGTTTGGTTGTGGTTGGTCCCTGTGCAGCTCTGTATTTATACACTTGGGGATCTTTCAGCGTGTGATTTTACATTTGTTTCAGATGTCCTCTTCCTGCTTAGGAGTCGTCAATTTTATGGGACATGCAAATGCATTATTACAAAAATATGTAAGGAAGGAGAGTTTCCCCCCTTAGTTAATTTAAATTACCAGATTTGGCTAAAAATTTTTGTCCTTAAGCTCTGTCAAAAGTAAAATGTGCTTCAGTATTATCTTCCTACAGTTGTTATTGAAATAAAAGACCACTGGACTACTATTATTGTTATTGCTGGGATCATTATCTCTTTCCTGTGTGTTAGAAGTAGTTGCTAAATCTGTCATGTGGGTTTTTGTTGGGGTTTTTTTTCCCTGGCAGATTGTCCATCTCATTTGTAAACAGGAAAACTTTGTTAACTACTTTTTTCGACACTCATGTAAAAGGAATGAAAGGTTCGTGTGCTCGTGTAAGAGGTTAACCAGAGGTCTTGATGTAGCCAGAGTCACTAATCAGTGACTAAAAACCCTCAACCAGGAAGGAGGGAAGTATTAATCAGTATTAATAGGATTTTATGAAGTCATGGATTTTGGAGTGGAGGAGTTTTGCATCCAGATATGAGCAGTTGTTAAATGTCTTCCTTCCTTCTATCCTTTTTCAGGGTAAATTGGATGCTATCTGGGCTCTGTTTCGCCGCGGCTACGACCAGGTCTCTCTAATGAGACCCCAGCCCGGGGATCATGTGAGTACCTCAGCGGTGTCCTGAGGAAATATTTCATTTCAACAAATGATTTCACCAACACTAACGCTCATTCACTTCCCCCGTTTCAAATTTGTTTTGCCTCCAATTTCTCCCTCATGGAACGTTTTATAACTGCAGTGACCCACAGCGGCACCACCCTCTTCTTCCTTTCCATCGTCATTCATATGTAATGTTTTCCCATAGTCTTTTAATACATCTTTTTTTGTAAAGGTCACTAACTCATTTGGTTTGAAATTGTTTCTTTTGTGGGCCTACAATAAGGGGGATGATATGAAAATGGACCTTTTTTACTAGTAGGTAGAGCGAAATTGGGACTGATCAGTTGTTGTTTAGGGGAGGGGTTTAATAAGCAGCGAGTTCCTTAAATACAGCACTTCCAGCAGCTTTTACAAAATGCATATTAATAATGAATTAATGCTGGAGCTGCTAGACGTCGAGGTTGTCATTCATGATGAATCTAGTATTAGATTATTTTATCAGGTTATTTTTGGAGTCAAATTTGTGATAATGAGCAAAGTTTTGTCTGAGAGAAAAAAGCCAGAGAAACCCATTGTTGTGCTCCAAACTGGCTCGGTCTTAAAACAATCCCGGTGTATCTACAGCCTGAAAATGTTTCAGTCATCCATACAGATTACTCATCCTGTCTTCCCTTCCTCCAGCTCTCTCTCCGTTTCATTCACTCCTGGTGTTCCTGTGCTGGCTAACACCTCAGCTGGCCTGACTCCATCCCCATTGAATCAGCCTTGTTCTCACACCTGCTTCACATTAGAGACTATAAATCGGATAGAAAGCAGGACCGCAGCTTGTGCTCATACACATCCTTGTGTGTCTGATGTGTTCTCATGTGTGTAGGCTAGTAAAAAAAAATCTCTCTTCTTCTCAGATCAGCCACATGGTTTGGTTTTAATGCCCAGAGTGCTTGTATCAAAAAGCTCCAGATAAGAGTTTGGATTGAATGTGGAGAGAAACTGGAGTTCACTGAGTTTAGAAGCTCTTGAGGGATGTTTTTAATCTCCCTGATACATGTAGCAAATCCAGTTTTAACATTTAAATTAAATCAATATTCTAAGTGACTCTTATTACCATTTTCACATTCATTAGCTTTAATAGGTACCTTGAAATTTAGCGCTGCATGATAGAAAATAAGCTGTAGGATTTCTTCAGGCTTTTTGTTTTTTGAATGCAATTCACATGCAGTAATATGTAAATGAAATTCATATTACTGTGCCATTTTCCCCCCACGTTTTCTGTTCTTCCTCCCCACCTCAATCAACTCTCCTGCTGATCAGGTGCCATCCTTAGCGCTAGTTAAAACCATGCATCATTAGCAGAAAATGTTCCGATGATCTTTTTTAATGGGAATTCCACATTTAAGAGTATTTTCTTGGCACCAAAAGCAGGTATAAAGGCAGGATTTGCCGCCAGATAAGCTTTCAGCTTTCCCTCAGACAAAAAGCCACCATTAGCTTATGAGTCCATCTTTATCAAAGCAAGCTGGCAGTCAGATCTAAAAGATTTTGGGTTTGGATTTCCTTTGTCAAGAAATTTTACCTTAAGCAAAGAAACGTTTAGCAACGGCTGCATACGTAAGCTCTGTGTGACGCGATGCTTATTATCTACAAGAAATCGTGCGTCTCTTTCCACTCAAATTATGTCACCTCCTCAAGTCATTTGCAGTTTGTAACGAAGCGGCAGAAACATCTCCCAGGCCAACAGGCCGGCGCACTTCTAGGCAGTGTATGTGGTATGCCATAAAGGAAAGAGTGGAAACAAGCGCGGGGCACCTCTTTCCTTGCTTTAAGTGTTACCTGAAAAACTATTTTGTGTTAAGTTTCCTGCAGCAGCTCCACCCTAAACAGACCTTTTAGAGCAAAGTCTCACACTCCAAAACTGCCAGGCTTTCAAAATCGTAGAAACATTCGCTTCCCACATGAGGCCAAGTTGGCCATGTTCAGTCCGGATTCTTGATTGCTCACTCTGTTGCCGTGGTGCGTTTTTCATCGCTGTGCTGATTGCCAAAACAACAGCTGAATGTCACCATTCGAACCAGCCTGTGCAGGGAAGTACATTCACCCTGCACTAAGGTATTTCACTCATGCTCAGGTCACTTAACCTTTCCCATTTCTTGGAAAACACTCCCTCTGGCTTAGCTCCGTACACGGAATAATCTACCATACAGGAAACTGTTTTTCATTTGAAACAATATGTTTACTATCTACCTCATTTTAACTTTTTGTAAAGAAGACACAGAAATGTGGGCTTGAGCAATATGAGATGAACTCAAAACTCATGATTCTGATGATTTTTTGGAAATCTGGACTTCAGACTTGCAGGTTATTTGACTACTAGTGACCTTCACTGATGTGATACAGGTATACTGTATATATGTGCCACATTCAGTGTTATATTATACTGTTTATTATAGGTTTTGCCAACATGTGTAACTATGGTTTAGTGAGTACACACTTAAAATGGCATACGGCAAATAGTACCTTGGATAATTACAGTAATGTAGTAAGTTCCTGCAAATGAATCCAACTGCAGGAATATAAAATAGATTACCTTCTCCCGTCGTGTTAATATACTGTACTGACTACACGCACGCACACACGCATACATGCCTCACATACACACACACACCAAACACACACACTCACAGACACACACATACACACGCTTACACACATATACAAACACACACACACGTGCTACAAACGCTACACACACACACACACACACACACACACATTAAGACGCACACATACACACTCACGCGCACACACACACACACACACACACACACACACACACACACACACACACACACACACACACACACACACAGACTCCTCTCCTCTTCCTCAACAATGAAACCAGTCACTGTGTAAGCATACACAATTTAGTCTTAGAGACCGCAAGGGTGAAGTCACCTAAATTAAAGATAGGAGTAATACATTATTAGTGTGTGTGTGTGTGTGTGTGTGTGTGTGTGTGTATGTGTGTGTGTTACCAAACCACACTGATTGCACTGACGTCAGAGTGAACAGTATGAGATAGAGCTAGACCACACTTAATAGTGTCTCTCTCTGCCTCCCTCTCTCTCATTCACATAAACACAATCCTCTCCAGGGAGGCGTTCCGCTGGTCAAAGGACATGAGGTAATACCTAAGGCAGACGCCTGCCAAGGCTGTCTCCATAGACCAACTGACCGTGTCTCAATCACACACTCACACACACACACATACACACACACACACACACACACACACACACACACACACACACACACACACACACACACACACACACACACACACACACACACACACACAAACATCTTGCTCAGGCCTAGACAATTTTATGACCTTGGTAAGACTGCAGACAGTGGAGGAGATCAGGGAGAAAGAACGAGTGTGTGCGGCTTTCTTTAATTCAGGAAAATGTCTAGAGATATAAACCACAGCTGAGCGCTAACAGAACAATGTAAATGAAGCGAAGCTGGGTTCAAAAAAAAAAAATCATACAGGGCACAAAATGTGTGCATGCAATTCAACAGCATCAGGTTGATTTGAAACTAGGTCTGCACGCATTTAAAGGCACCTTACACCTTGTTTCATAAACTTAAACAAGATAACGGTAACACTGAGAAGCCACTTGCATACATAGTTAGAGGAAAAGTTTGACATTTCAGGAAATTCACTTATTTCCTTGTTTCTCACTGAGAGTTAGATGAGCAGATTGTTAGAACTCTCATGTCTGTACGCTAAAATAAAGGTTAATTGGAAATTACTTAAAAATTTAACATTTTACCACAAAAATGATTTTGGATTCTTTTTCTGTTGCTTTAAAGTGCATTTTTATATCCTTTTTTATTGAATCTGAAAATGAATGACAAAATATTGTCATTCATTTTCTATGAACTTGCGATAGGAATGAGTATTACCAGACAATAACATGCAAACAAAACTCAGCTGAGATTCTTAATAATCCGAAAAGAATGCCCCCTGCAAATTCTCAATGTTGGCACTTGGAGTTGTTCTGTGGAACTGAGTGAGAGCGTTACAACACATAACTCTGGTTAAACCACTTACCAAAAGCAGCTTTATTTTTTTAACTGCTGAAAAAAAAAAGAAAAAACAATTATTCATTTGTTCCTGAATAATTCCTGCCTGGGTTGGAGCCAAGGTGCGGAACTAGTTTAGAGGATACAGTACATGCATGTAGCAAAACGAAGGCAGTCTCTGCACATGTCCTTTCTATGGGCATTTCCGTGAGGCACGAAAACAGTTTTAAAGAATTTGAGAAGATCCTCACACAGGCTGTTTTTTCATCAATGTTTTGGAATGCCAGACTGGATAAGTGGCGACTGACCAGAAACCGGAGGTCGCTGCTAAGTTCTTATCCTTTTTCCACTTTGTTTATTCAACTTTTTGTGTCTGCTCTCAACAGCTAATTTGCCAGTGGGGATGAATGGAATGTGTCCTCTGTGACCGATTTTACTGATTTTCTGCCAAATGTTGCCTCTGTGTTGCTATAGACAGTACATGTGATAGATACAGAGACAATGCTCATGCTGCATATAGCATATTTAGTCTATGAATGTATTTCAGTTACTGGTTCACTGATTATTAGATCTCATCCAGCTCCAGAACCTTTAATCTGCAACCGATGTGATGAGAGGCAAGTTAAAGTTCAGCATTAGTGTTAGAGAGGAGTCTTTGGTAGATGTAATGTTCGGCTCAATGGAAGACAGGTATCCAGCCATTTTTTTTCTGTCTTTGATATGTTCCACTGTATCAACATTATTCATTCAAAACATAGCCCCATAGACATTTCAGTAAATTCAGACTTTTTGTAAAAACATAGATTCAACTCACGTGCTTAGTGGATTTTTTATTGGGGGAGGGGTTTGGTTTTACTTTTAAAGATGGAATGAGCTGCCCTGAATCCACACAGCTTTTTATGACTGACTTTTATGATCGACTTGGTCGATTCCAGTTCTCTCATTTTCCACTCTGTAAAACCATGGTCCTGTGGCTCTGATTACTGATACTGGTTATTAGCAGATTAACTTTACTTCACTCCACTCTGCTTCACTGGCTGCCAACCACATGCAACTATGGAGCAGGCAGGGTTATGATGGTAACAGCAACCTCTGTGAACCTGGATGAAGTTTGTGGTTTGTGTAATACTTTAGTAGCTAGTAGCTAAGGAGTGAAATGTGATTTTTTTTCTCTGAAAAATGATTCATTTTACAGTCACCCTTGCACTGGTGTTTTCCAGATAAGTTTCAGATAAACTGCTACCCACAACCCACAAACACACATACAAACACTGGTCCCAGACTTTTTCCTCCATATGGTCTCATCATGAGTAGAGGAACTTTGTAAGCAAGTCATAGTTGTCAGGACAGAACATTGGACTAACCAGGATAATTTGGAGTGGGGGGGGGTCAAGGCAGGGATTTAAATGTAATCTGAAACACCAGCTGGCCATACACACACACAAACACACACACAGGCACAGGCACACAAAAGAAGATGATGCAGACACAAAGAAGATACAAAGAGCAGTGACTGTACTATGACCCTGCGATACTGATGCCCCTTCCTTCTTAGTCCAAATGAACCGCGGATCAGACACCTTGGGTTGTGTGTGCATGTGCGTGCATGTGTGTGTGTGTGTGTGTGTGTGTGTGTGTGTGTGTGTGTGTGTGTATGTATGTGTGTGTGTTTGTATGTTTGTGTTCGTGCATACAGTTTTACTAGATGTATATTCTTACTTGATCCTGATTCTACAGTAATATTACCAAGCTGTTGTACTCACAATGTAGATTACCCTTCTGTCTCATATCACATGCATATTCATATTAATTTATATTGTATTTTCCTGTCAGGCATATAAATTGCATACTTTTAACTTTCATTCTTTTTATGATCCCTTTTAAATCCTTTACTTTTCAGCTTTTCTTTCAAATGTAGCACAAACTTTAATTAAATTTCCAAAAAATACAAATTAAAATGCATTCCAACCACTAGTGTTATTAAAAATTTAACAACAAAAACACGAACAGGTGGAGGCACCAATTTTCCAGTGGGTTGCCACTAAAACATGGCAGAAGAGGCCGCAACAACTTGATGCAATTAAAACCATGTGCTAAAAAATGATGAAAACAAGATTTCTTTTTGTTTCATGGGTTAATTTGAGGAATATTACAGTTTCCTAACTGCTCCATGCAGATTCGATGTTTTTGTTTTCCCTCATGATTAATTCGCTAAGTCTTCTCCCTTGCACACTGTCATAGTTTCCTTAATCGATACACCTTCTCAAAGCGACTTTACCACTTCAACCAAGTGTAACTTTTTTGTGATATTTTTGTCCCTAATTTTCTGTTTACACACACAAAATCAGTCGGATAGAAACCCAAGACCACGCTAGGACGCTGATGTGTAGCCGGTGTAATATATGCTACATTCATGATCCTAATTTAACATTTTGTAAAAAGCTTTAAACGCATTGGGCATGTGAGTTTTTCAGTTATTTGGTCATGATCAAAAATACTGGACAAGTAAAAAATTTCACATGATGACGATGAAGTCACCGGATCATGAAAATCGTTAGGATTCCTCCTCTGGGCACCATGGATCTATATAAAGTTTGAGGGCAATCCATCCAGTAGTAGTTGGGACAAAAGTGGTGGAACATGGGCTAAAAAATAAATCAAATTACTTGCAGATTTGAACCCCAAATTTTTTTAAAATCTTACATGTCTCTTATCTTTTCTTTAGGGTCGTTGCATCAACTTCACAAGAGTGAAAGAGGAATCAGCAGCAGCCAAGGCCCCCCCTCGTACCCCGATTGACGCACCCTCGCCCCCACCACCGGACTACCGCCCCGTGACCCGCACCGCATCCTCGTCTCCCACCTCTGCCAGCCCTCCTTCCAGATCACCCCCGCCAGGCCTGGCACTCCCAGGCCCGCCACCGTCCCGCACGCCTCCGGGGGTTCCCTGTCCACCACCATCGCGTCCCCCACCCAGCCTCCGACCCTAAATCACATAGACGAACCCCTCTCCAACCCCCCCCCGAATGCCCCCGCTTTGATACACAGACTTACCGCTCTGTTGACCAGTTCTTTCGTTTTGAAGGCTGTGGTCCTCGCTGCCAAAGATACTCCTGCTATAAGCCAAAGATTCTGAATCCTGGTCATTCTTTGTTCCTCTGGTATGGGAAAGAGTGTCAAGTCAAACTGCAAGCTGGCAAATTAAGTCATGTCACACATGCCACCAACTGGAATGATAAATTCTGGTGGAAGAAACTTGTAACGAAGACTGAAAGTTTACTAACCTCAATATCCATGGTGTCGTTGTTTATGTGCCAAAGTTAAGGGTGGAACCCAAATCATTGGAAAAGGTCATTTTGTTCTGGGTATTAGTATTTGCTAACAAGCAAGAAAAATGATTTTGACAAGCAGTTTGACATAACGTTCTGTCCCATACAGAATGAATGGGGTGATACGGAAAATATTTACTTTGTGTTGGCATTTGTGAGATCAGGGAGGATTGTTGCTGGACAGCAAAGCATGTTGGGACCGGAAGTCCACAGAAGAATACTGCAATGGATGAAATTTCTTTCGTTGTTTTCATCAACTACTGAGTTATGCAATTGTTATTGAGAATTAAGGTGAAAAGTAGGTTGTACATGGAAATCTGAGTGACCAGGTTAAACTCTGAGCAGAATGGATTGGCTTCTTTCTCCATTGCTGTGAGGTTTTGGGAATTGGATTACAAAGCAATTTCAATCCGTCATGTTGTTAACGGTTTTTAATAAACTGAGAAAAAACGTGTTTTGCTAAAAATGTAAGTATTGGACATTTTTAGATTTTTTTTTCTTCACCTTTTTTTGTGATGTCTCTTTTATCCAACAACATGTTAACACAACAAATTCCAACTCCATAACAGAGAAATTATAAAGTTACATTATTTTGTGATCCAGTCTTTGCACCATTCAGTGACATGGAAGTGTACAGATGTTATATGGAAGGTATGTTTTTACAATATATGTTTGAGATGCGTCTTAGATTGCTATTTTGGTTGATGTCTTTGAGGCTTTGGATTTAGTCATTAACCACCTTTTCATGTAGTTGAATTTAGATTACAGCAATATATATTTTGTGTTTTTTGTTTTTTGGTATCTGCGCACATAGACTGCTGGGCAAGTACAGTATGTATTTGTTTTTGTTATCATTGGGACATTGAAACTCATGAAACCAAGCAACCAGAAATCAGGTTAACGTCTCTCCTCACATTTTTATACACAATCCTTATACTGTACTTTGTTACCATTATGTGTGTTTTATGTCTTCAGTTCTATCATCACCGGTCACATTGCAGGTCACATTGCAACTGCAGGGCAGTTCAAAGAGCATCTAATTTATTTTACTCCCCGAAAGAAATAGAGGAGAGTACTTGAATATCGACAAGGTGTCCAACCACCAAGACGGACACTGTGCACAGAATTTAGAATCACAACAGCTAGCCAGTTAAAAGTCATATAAGGCTTACCAGCATTTCTCAACCCCTCAGCTACGCTAAAAAACATTTGTTGAAATTGAAAATGATCCAGTTGCATTTTATGTTGTGTAAATTGGATTTAAAAAAAAAAAAAAATTTAAATCTGTGAATGTTGATGTGCATATGCCTCGATAGCTCTTTTCTAGCAGGTATAAAGACATGTAGACTAGCAACTGCATGTTAAACTAGGAAAAATGGGGAACTCCCCCCAGAAAATTAACAAAAAAGAACAGAAAAATGAGACTTTGAACTTCAGGGTGTAGAAAAGCCGTTGAAAAATGTTGGTATTTCTTCTCTATCCAGTGCCTTCTGGAATTTTCTTCTTTGATTTTTCTAATACTTTCATTTTAATGTACGTCATTCACGTATGTCCTGTACCGTTGTGTTACTACATGCATTTGTAATCGGTCATAGCGTCTTACAAGAGGTTCAATTGCTGAGCCAAAGGAAAGGTCCATGTGGATATTGCCTCACAAATGTGTATAATCCACATTTTAACTGAAAATGCCTTTTAATCTTGCTTAAAATGTTTAATTAGCCAGCTGGAGTTGAAACAAGTTTTAATGACAAGGTGCTGCAATTGCCAAAATCATTGTGATAATTGCCAAAAAAACTGTAAAAATTGAGATCTTGGCAAGAGAAGCATGTATATCAAGAGGAACCTCTGTCATCAAATTTGACTGCATTTCCACACCACTGTAGCTTCTCATCATACAGGAATTCTTCATTATCAGTGGGGAGAAGCATGGTGTGAGGAAATTTTATTTTACAAGTCAGTAAGTTCAGTATAGTTTCCCAAAATTTTCCTTGAAAAAAATTCATAGAAAGTACTGTGTAGTTTGGTACTATGATACGGATTGTAGGAAACTTGATATAGTGTTGAAATTGTACACTTACAATTAAGTAATTCCAATTGATTGGTAGCGTTACCAAACCAATCCACCCTCTGACGTTTACCAGCTACCAAACCCAGAAACTAAACTATATTGTGTTAAATTGTAATTTGCTGCACCATCAAATTGCACCTTGGTTTGACCCCTTCCTCCTCTCATGTGTCTGAGTGATCTAAGCAGATCTCATCACCTCAGTTGACATTTATCACTGACATTATGTAAATGAGAAAGTAGGAGCGGATGTATTTCATTTGAGAAATAAACATTTAAAAAAGAGAGTTTGGCTAAAGATGTAATACAGTGGTACCTTGGTCTCAGCAGTGCATCTTTCCTAATTTGCTCTAATAATAATAATAATAATAATAATACAGTATAAATGCCTTACAGATGCAAGATCAGTGCTTGAAAGGGAAACTTCTGCAGTTGTTATCTGTCATCCGGAAATGAGCTGAGATGCATTACATTAACCAGTGTTTTTTACATGTATAAACAGCAGTACTGAAGCAAATATGAAAGACGTATATGATTTTCTTTGTTGGTAGACATGACTTTTTTTTTTAACAGTATCAATAAAGGTTGACTTCCAAGCTTCCACCAGAGAGTTTCTATGTGTGATTCCTGCTTTGACTCCTATGTACTACAGGATCTGGTGTCTCACCTAAGGTTCAGGGTCCTGGTGTTGTGCATGGTGGCTCACTGTTAGGCGTGAATAGAATAGAGCCATCATAAATGTTATTAGTTGCACCTGTACTCTTCCTACTGCAATGAATCAGAATGTCTGCTGTGAAAAAAGGTCTTTAAAAGGTTGTATGCACCACTCACCACCATTGTTTACATCAAAATCCATGGGAATGTTACACTATACATTAATAACTGGATCTCAGTCCATTTAAAGCAACTATAGAAACTTGCATTGTTAGCCTAAAGCAATAAATGATGTCTGGCTCTTAGCTTACAGGATGTGAAAACCAAAATGAAAACAGTGAAACGTTTGCTCTTTAGTAAGGGGTGAAAGTAATGTTACTCGTTTTTTCTTAAAGCTGCAGTATTCAAACGTTTTATATTAAGAATAAATTGAATAACTACCTGTAATAAAAAAAAACGCAATGGTGTTGATTGTAGTTACAAACAATTAAAAATGATCATGTCACCCTACTCTGCAGATCTGTTTTGGCATCTTTCAGGTTTTTCTTTCCATGTGCAACTTTACTTGCTTTACATGGTTGATTTTTGGTTCATGCTGAGAATTCAAGCTCCCACTGTACACCAGCACCAAACACTGGGCAGACAAGCTAGCTGGAGAAAATAGTGGAGCATTTAGCTCCTAAAGAGCCAGATATTTCCTTTAGGAGGTGGTGGAGACCAAAACAGAGCTGAAAGGAGAGATAATGTTGGACCTACATTCACAGGATTCAAAGGAACAAAAATAAAATGAAAGCTAATTTTGCACTGTTTCTGCTTGATGTGTATATGAGCCACTTTTTGGGGCCAAAATACTGTCATTGCTAGTTTAACTACATTCAATCAAGACAATCTGACGTAACCCCAAAATAAGGTAAGTTGTGTAAGACAGAGAAAAACGGAATCCTTTAGCTTTTGAGTTAGCTATTGTTGCTATGCTTGTGTTGCAGTCCATTCACCTACTCCCAGCGAGCCTGTTACAGGAGAGTGAGCCAGAAAAGTGGTCTCACTGTGGAGGATTTTCCTCATCCTTCTTCTTTGCTGATGGAGGGAAATGTGCTTTCCATTGAATTCCCCCAAATACTTCTTTGCACAGCGACGCTGGGTTCACCACTGGCTCCCTTCCGGTCACAAGCTTAACGCTGAACTTTCGACCTCTACCTTTCAAATCGCCAAGAGGCAGAGAAGAGGCAAGAAAACAATGTCACTGTTGGAGTGATGTGACAAGTGTGTCAGAGCAGGCCGTCCGGCTCCGTAACTGACAATCCAAGTGTCTTTAATAAGCAGATGTGAATGAAACACATTCTGTGCCGAGGGAGTACTCAGAATCTGTTTCCCTGGTCGGTAATGAATTTAATGCAGCCAGAATGGCCCCTACGAGCAGTTCCTGCTGGATAATTACGGGGGAGTCTGCGTTTTTCCCCTCCACATGCGGAGGAGAGAAGGATGTGGTGTGCTGAAAAGGGCGGAATCAGAAAAATGGAGAAAAGAATGGCGAAAATGAGGCAGGCAGGCAGTTAGTCTTTCAAACAGACACGCCGCACGACGGGGCAGAACAAGGCAAAAAGCGAAAAAAGCAAAACAAACAAACGGCAGCCTGAATCCT